>BOPM01000206.1:316796-332539 GCA_022179025.1 Porites australiensis
CAAATGTTCGTTATTTTGAGGATAAACAACAACATTCTCAGCTGCTGAGAAAATATCTACTAAATTTAAGTCGTTGTGTGTGAACCGTTAAACGGGCAAATCTATGCAAATAATGCCGAAAAGAGGCTCTTAAAAACGTTTGATCATGTCCAACCCAGACCGATACCCGCACCTTTGACTTTATTTTCTGACAGAATAAGGTAGTATCTTTGCTGTGAAGTGCATTTTACCTGTGATTTTTGTACCGCTTTGGAGATTTTAGCTTTTAGTTTGTTAGAATTTGTAAAGGGAGAAAAAAAACCGCGAAGGGGCTTGTGTTTGATTTTATTAATTTAATTTAATTTTGCGTAAACTTATTCCATATTCCGTCATAGGACAAGTCAAATGCAGCTAAATCCCTTATACTATGTAGAATTTAGCGATATTTATCCGTTACGAAGAAGCGCGGCTTTTAAAATCACCGAATTTCGGCCATCGAATAAGGTTGAAAAAGCGCTCTCAGACAGGAAAGAAGTTTTGTGCTGTAGCGAAGCACAGAAAAGGATTTTGAAAAAAATTAGCTCGATTTTAATCATTCCTCATTAAGTCCTTTTCACCCACAAAAAATAAAGGGAAGGTTTACCGGCGATCCCAAACTCGCCGGACCGCTCTTAGGTGGACAGCCACTTAATAGTGGTCGGTAGCTTTTGAAAACGTGCAGCCTCCCCTCGATCGGTGTTTAAATGCCCTGTACACAAGCCATACCTTATTCCTAAGATCCAAAATAAGGAATCTGATTCGAGGGAACCAAATACGGTGAAAAAAAAAAACAGGAGTGAGGTGTGTATTGAGCCAAATGATGCTAAGCGACACAGCTTACACGAGTCTGACGCTGAAATTTCCGAACTAGAATCTGGAATTTTAGTACGAAAGGTAGAAGGTAAAAAACTGCTAATATTAAGTGAAATGTAACCAGTCTTTTTTTAAGAATATTGAAGACAGCACCACTTTAATCCTGCTCAACCCAAATAACCCTAAAAAAGGTGGTCCCTTTTGAGTTCAGGCTTAACTTAACTATGTGACAATAAAACCTTGGATCAGAACACGCCTTCTCAGGTGTCAAGTTTCATAATGTAAAAGGGCATTTTATTTCTAATAAACCATAACTTAATATTTATTATCTATCATCCTTCTGTTTGGTAAAGCAGCCTATCATGGAATTGTGCTTGATATCACAACACCACGCTCTAAGACCTGAATATGGATGTATATGTACATATAAATATACATGCTAAACCAATATTTTTCATGTACACAGCATATTTAGTTGCTGCTTAAGAGCAACAATTTGCCGTTCAATATTATTAGAAACATCATTCTGTGACACGAGAGTATTTTGAACAAACCTGGTTTGCAGTAAGAGATTTTGAGTTTCCATTCGCAAACAAGTGCAATTTACAGCTAGTTAACTTGAACCTTTTACTTTGAAACCACAACGTATTTTTGCTCAGACTTTTTGATTCTCAATTAAGAATGGATTAGGAATTTTTAAACAACTTTTAAATTGGTCCTCCTGAAAAAAGGAGCATTTGCAATCCCACTCAAGCTGGTGTGTCAATGTCAATTGGGAGTTCAGGAAAGGAGCCATCAACAGCTCTAGGTCTTGGCAAATTGGAATAATGGTTATAACACTAAAGTTTGCCTCCGTTAGAGAGAGATGTTTAACTCCCTACCCGTGGAACATTGTGTCCAGTTTATTAGTTGAAACTATTGCAGGACTGTTAATTGCCTTAAGTGAATGAAAGAACTAATTTGCCCTCTCTTTATTGTGGACAGTATGTTGCCTGGCTGGATACAAGGTGTCTACAAGGGACACCTTAAAGCCCTCATTTCTCCATGAGCATTTCTCCCTGTAATGAGGACTGATAACATTATATGCCTTATATACATTGCATGAATTAGAGTTCGTAACCAAGGTCCTTGGTTTGTGCTACTGTTGGGAGTTGTACACATTCCAGCTCTTGGGAATTCAGTGAATTCAAACACATAATAAAAACATGTGATTAGAGTAACCATTTTCTCCTGCTGTACAAGAGCATTCATTACAACTGTTAACATTGTGACAGGCCTGTCATTCTTCCTGATCAGTGATTTAAAGCATTCCCCTCTTCATAAATTTATTGTCCATATAAGGCTATAATAATCATCGTGATAGTCATTTTCAAATAAAAATTTGTATCCCTTTTCTAGGGTGTTTTTGACATTATTAGCTTTCAGATAGCTGTTTGCTTCTACCCCGGATTTTTTCGTTGCTTGTTCAACAATGTAAATGTAAGAAAAGTGTTTTGGAAAAAATCATCCCTGCTCCAGCTCTCTTTAGGGGCAGACCATTTAACTCTTGAGGGTGGGGGTGGGTGATTTCTGGTCATCAAGAATTTTTTTTTCTAGCAATATGGTGGGCAGGATATTTTTTTCCCTTTTTTTCCCATAAGCTCTCTATTACATTTGTGCTGCATGCAATTTTTTTCTTCCGACAAGCGCTTGCAGGAATTTTTTTTTCAAAATCACCCACCCCCTCCCTCAAGAGTTAAATGGTCGGCCCCTTAGTGGCTACATCTCTAACCAGCAGTCGAGCTGATAGCTTGCTGGATTACTGAGCTACGCCTCCCCCAGAGTGAAAAATTATTCTGTGCAAGGGTCGACTGGAGTATAAAGGTTTTTTATCCAACTTCTTTCCTACCCTAAAACCTATACATAGTAACATAAAAAACTGGTCATGAAAAGCATAGACTTTTTATCGAGATAGCATTATGGTAGATTTTGAAAGGATCAGAATAGCAAGTACCTGAAAAATCCTTTTAATTAGCTTTTATTGATACCTGATAGGTAATCTAAGTATCCCACGAGCGGTAATCGTTTTCAACTCTTTTAATAAAGGCCCGCATAAAAATTAAAAAGTGTTAAAACCATTGGTCTATAAAAGAGATTACCTGGAAGAAGTTCAGCTCGGTCTGTTGACGTAAGCCACGACGATTAAGCCAAAACTTTAATTCACATTTTTGTTTTTGGCATTTAAATCAGCTCTCGTTTACCCTCGATATCACCGATCATGGAATATCTTTGCACGAAAGCTTTAAAGGTACGATAACATACCCATAAAGATATAAAAAAATATTCCTCTTGATATAAAGTAAAAACATTCTTTTTTTTACATGAACATACTGCAAAATCAACGTCAACAGGGCTTTCATCTTTGGTAGCCATTTTGCTCACGTGTATGACCTTTCCGCGAATGACGTCATTTGTTGAAAATTCAAGATGGCGCCCAGACTTATTAAAAGCGTGTATACTGCTCTGTCTTTGTCCCTGACATTAGTAAGTAGTCTTCGTAAAGTGGTTATCGGTTTGTGTGCAACACGTATATTGCAAGGTTGTAGTATACGTGCGATGGTTTCAGAGGTGCCTCTGATGTACGGTATAGTCGCTGTAGTAACAGGGCCAGAGTTGACGTTGGTTTGAGTGTTGGACTACGTTCACCAGGACCATGAAACTCAACCTACTTTTGAAATGACTCATGGGTTCAAACCTTTCACAGTTTTATGAAAATACTCTTTAGGAAGATATTGGATGCAAATGAATTAATTCAAATAAACCCATAAACCAATCACAAACAAGGAAATGTCTGCAAAGTGAATGAAGCTTACCCGACTACTTAAGTGACCACTATCGAATTGCCCCGTTCACCGGAACACATTAGGGACCTTAAGATCTGAGGACGGCAACGGCAGCGAAAACGTAGCTGAAAAAGTGAATTCGCGTTCTTTCAATCTTCTTGGCGATTACTCCAAGTCACTAACTTTATCAAAGGTGAACCCTCCTAAAAGTTGAATTCCTAAGAACCATATCCAAGTTCAGAAAAAGAGAGGAATTTCGTCGCTTGTGTACTTTCGCTGTAAAAAGTGAAAATAGGCATTTTCACGTCGTAGTCGTGCAGTGACGGCAAAGAAATGTACAAAAAAGCGTGATGCGCGGGCAAAATTGTTTTGTTTATTAAACCTCTTGCTTTTTTTGACGTTCTCGTTGTCGTCTCCGTCGTCGGATCTTAAGAGCGGCTGTCTGTAAATATCGAGAATTCGCTGTCAAAACTGAAATTTCGAAATACTTCATTTTCAGTCACAACGAACCCTTTGGTGAAACATTTTCGAAAATCACAATCATAGTTTCCAAAGAATTTTCATTTTCGAGAAAACCGCCAAAAAGTGAAATGCTGCCCCACGCCATATAGACGCCGGTCCACATCACAAGCCTCAGCGTCCCGGAAGTTAAAAAATGCGTAGCGTCTGGTCGCTATGTAGTGACGTAATCATCCAGTTGAGTATCTATCATCGTAACACTTTTGCGGTCAACTACCGCAGCGTTTGTAAAGCACTTTAATTAAAATAGTGTTCAAACCCCTGTGGAGGAAGTCTGTTTATTTTTGAGTCGATAAATGCACTTCCGACGTTCACGAGGTTCAATTTTACATAAATTATCAAAAAATTTGTTCAGCGGGAAATCTAACTACGGTTCGCGGGAAACGGAACTCTATAGCGGAGCAAGACGAATGTTTCGAGAGTCGAGGATGCGCTTACAAACCATTCACTATATCAATGCAACGAAAGGTGAAATCACTGGCATGATACCTCCTGCAATGGTAATTGTATCAATCCAGGTCGCGACCTTGTTCGCTCCAGACTCGTTTGGCGCGCTTCTCATTACTTCCAAAACATGTTGTGATCGGTAAGGCGACTCAAGGACTTAGTTTCTCAAGCCATTCGATTTCTCCACCCTATTACTTGTCTGAGGATTCTAGCAAACAAAATAGTTAATTTGGATGGAGGATGAAATTGTCTCCCTAACTGCGGCCAGATTATATACTCCAGGATGGCGGCACAATTCAGCGTGTCTTTCAGGTCAGCTCTAATCTGTAGTTTGTATAACAATTGCGATCTCCCTATTTTCGCTTAAGCTTTCTTTGATTAAACTTTCGTAAAAACCAAACAACGCTGACACTCTCCTGCATAACCAGTGACTCGATCAGCTGGAGGAAATATTTGCTTCCAGGTCGGGTAAATGTCTATATTTCCATTTATCCCATCTTGCGCACCGCAAACTCAATCGCAGATATCCTGGTATATAATTATGCCTGAGCACTTCTAGGATAAAAAATTAGGCAGTTGTTCTATATCCTTTCTGGTTAATCCAGGTAGAAGTCCTGGCATGATATAATTATGCCTGAGCGCTTCTAGGATATATAACACGTTTGGCATTTCGACGCGTAGAAAAAAATTAGGCAGGTGTTCTATATCCTTTCTGGTTCATCCAGGTTGAAGTCCTGGCATGATGTTGTTATGCCTGATCACGAGCGCTTCTAGGATGTATAACACGTTCAGTATTTCGACCCGTAGCCGAGAAAAAATTAGGCATTTGTTCTATATCCTTTCTGGTTCATCCAGGCAGAAGTCCTGGCATGATGTTATTATGCCTGAGCGCTTCTAGGATATATAACACGTTCAGTATTTCGACCCGTAGCGGAGAAAAAAATTAGGCAGTTGTTCTATATCCTTTCTGGTTCATCCAGGCAGAAGTCCTGACATGACGTGATTATGCCTGAGCGCTTCTAGGATATATAACACGTTCAATATTTTGACCCGTAGCCGAGAAAAAATTAGGTAATTGTTCTATATCCTCTCCGGTTTATCCAGGTAGAAGTCCTTTGATATAATATTATGCCTGAGCGCTTTTAGGATATATAACACGTTTTAGCATATCCATCCGTAGAGAGAAAGATATCCTATCTTTTCGTCGTATTAAATCGATGTAAATGTACTACACAGCGTCGGGGAGGGGGAGCACTAACGAAAACGAGTAATATTGAACTATAGATATTTCATCGTTTTTTCCTGTGTATTTGCAACGAGGTCGACCGCAGACTTTTAATATGTTCCTTTTTAGACGACACTGAATTTTTTTCCAAAACCAAAGCCGTACATTTTGTTCCAGTAGATACCGCGCTTTTAATTAATTATATTTATCGCCCTAGGATGCTGACATGATTGCGTGAGAATTGAAGCCTTTATTATATTAAATGGGAAATACGATCAGAGATTAATGGAACAGGGAATTTTGCAAGCTACTGGGTATCCAGCTGAGATGGCTGACTTTTACTCAGCTATCTCAGCTGGATACTGAGGGGTTTTTTTGGTTGCTAAGATAGTGCTGCTCGTTATGAAACCTTTTGAATTATACCTCAGGAAGAAAGGCGGTCCAAGCAAACAAGTTCATCTTTGGCAGGTAAGTAAGGCATTCTAGTTGCAACAGTTTAGTTAGTCCAGTATTTCTGCGCTTGTATTCGTCCGATCACAGAGTACGCGTGTCCTGTCTTTCATGACGGCATCCCCGTGTACCTCTCTGAACGAACTTGAAGGAGTACAAAAACGGGCTATGCGCATCATTTTTCCTCTTTGCTCATATAATGAGGACTTGGTTGAATCAGACCTAACTAAACTTTCAGACTGCCGCCAAGAACTAGTTGATAAACTATTTAAGAATGTTTTACAGAACGAACAGAACAAGCTCCATGAACTTCTTCCTGCTCGCATCACATGTACTTTAACCTAAGAAATATGCGGAAGTTTAAGCCAGCTTTTAAGACGAACAGGTTTCGTAGTAGTTTTATTACCTTTAACGCCCTTAAGGCTTGAACGGTTTTAGTAGATTTTTTAAACCTCTTCTATATATATATATATATATATATATATATATATATATATATATTTTTTTTTTTTTTTTTTTTTTTAGAACATATATATAGTGTCCTTATTTGCTGTTTTAAATCACTTGTAGTCATCAATATTCAATTTTTTGTAAATAATCGTATAATTCAACTTTTAGTTGCAAATCGGTTATTAATAAAATATCTATCTATCTATCTATCAATACTACTTGGTAAAAATATTGCAAGAAAATGCATTTTTCACTCGGTTAAAAATCGCCCTAAGATTCCTATCTTCAGCACTTTCATAAACAATGAAATTTTGCGAAACTTTGAAGGAAAAAATCACCGTTTGGTACAGAGAATTTTAGAAGAAGTATATTATACCTCAGTAAAGCCTTACTGTTGTAGTACAACATATGAAAAATCCAGGTTGGGCAATTAAAAAGCAACCCGTCGAGAGAGGTAAATGCGAAGTTCACTTTCGATGTTTTTGCATAAAATGTTAAAACAGTCACGCAACAGGGGGTAACACAAACTCCATGAATTATATTTAATGGGACCAAATATGCATTTTTTTTGATGAAGATGAATAGATAGTGTTCTATAAAGTAGTATCTAATGAATATTTAAGTCTTCTATGGATATCGTTTTTTTAATTTTAACGTATAAATGGAATAAGAGAAAATCGCCGTGAAGAAGGTCAAGTGCCGACTATATACGTACCGAAGGAAAGTGGAATGTTAAAAGGTCTTAAAAGTACACGTACAGAATCTCAGATCAAGAATTTTTCATAAAGTGCATCTGAAAGTTTGTTTCATTCGATAAAAACCCGTTACTGAGGGGCTGGAAGTTGTTAGAGTTCAAATGGCAGCTGAAATGGGGAACTAAAACTGCGTTTGGCGAACCAAATAACAAAGGTCAACAAATGTATCGACACCACCCCAGGCACTCCTTTTTAAATTTATTTTATGTTCATTAAAGAGCTTGCATTCATTAGAAACTAATCCTATTGCTTCAGTGACCCAGGTGGAAGGTAGCCTGTGTACAGACGTCCCTCCTCCCTCAGGAAAAATCGGGAGAGGAGACGTCTGTGAATCGCCGAGGATAATCGTGTTCCCGTTTCCCCGGAATGTTGGGGACAGCCTCTGATTGGTTGTAATGTTAATGCCATGAAGCAAATAAGTTCCGGTGTTGTGATTGGTGAATGAACCTCTAGATTCCCCGGGGAAAAGCTCAGCCTTTGTGGACATTCATATTTGTTTACCGGTATTTGTATTTCGGCTCTCTCGAAAAGGCATGAGAATTAAGACCACCGATGTTTGCTGCACCCGGTTGCGGGTGCGTTTGTCTGTACCGGTCGGTATTGTAAATAAAAGAGAAGGCATACAAAATCCAACGTTAACAGCCAAGGTAGGTCAAGCTTACCCCAAAAAGATTATATTAATGAATTGATTATTTGAAGAAATGAATCCGTTAGTCGTTCCCGTAACTGGTGTCAAATTTAAATCGGCATTCCTGTATGCGTAATGAGCAGTGAACATTTTAAGAGAACTTCTCTGCATTTAGTCAGAGTGAAAATCTTTGATCGATGGATTAAATGTCTTTTAGAAGACATTTACATCAAATTCAGGGAAACTGAGCTGGTAGAAATTTGGCAACTGAATCGCGTGTGAATTCATGGCTGATTACGCATGCAAGAATGCACACAGAGATGAATCTGAAATCTACAACTACCAACGGTTCAACTTTCGAATAACAAATACATTAATGGGATCTTGGGAGGCACGCTTGACCTGGGGCGCGATCCATTCAACCAAAATTTCCGGAAATTTCGGTCCAAAACTCAATGGATCGGTTCGGTCCAACCGGAAAAGTTTCGAAAAAACGGGTCCACCTTTTGAGGTGGTCCTCTTTTCCCGGTCGGACCGGTCCGAATTTTGGTTGAATGGATCGCGCCCCTGGCTTGATTGTAATCAGAGATCTGATATTTGGATTTTTGGGCGGGACATTGCGTGAAGATGTTCGGCGAGCCTGTGCACAGACGCCAGAGCTATTTTTCGACCTACATGTGCCTTTTCAACTGTCACCGAAAGAACAAAATAATTTATGCAAATACCGGAACACGATTAACGACGGTGATTCACAGACGTCTCCTCTCCCGATTTTTCCTGAGGGACGGGGGACGTCTGTACACAGGCTACGCTTCCGAGGTCAGTTTGAGATCAAAATTTTAATTGTGCGGCACATAAACATAATTTAAAAAAATTGAACCTGAGCCTGCGATCACTTGAAAACTAGTAACTTGTCAGCGGATAACTTCAAAAAACACTTGACCTCGATGGGTCGACACCTGAGCCCGCGATACGGTCAAGTGATACAGGTCACCGGTTACCCTGTTTTCACAGCCGTCAATTGGTCAAAACATTGATGTCCAATATGTGTGCATTATCAGTTTTCCTGTGCTCCCAAACTAACTAAAAGGTATGAGATTGAACATTGTTCGCGATCTAGTAAAACAATTAACTGGTCACCGGAAAGCTTCCAAATAAATCACGTCACCTCGATGAGTTGACAAATGAGCCCGCCATATGGTCATGGGATACTGGTCAGTGGTTATCCTGTTTTGACAGCTGTCAATTGACCATATTGTGAATGCCCTATATAAAAGATGTGGACTTGTCAACACACGCCAAAGACACGCCAAAGACAGCCCTCCCTTCCTTTTGACAGTCTCCCCTACCCCACCCGTACAATCTGTAGACGCGTACGTACGTACGTACGCTCGGTCAATCACGTGACAACCAAACGAAAAGAGGTTGACCATAGTCCATGAGTATGGGGCTCTGTCCCACGCGCGCTTCGCGCACGTGGGAGCTCCGCTATTAGGTAGCAGTGGCTCGCTTAATTATAACTTGTGGGAAGTTAAGAGCACATTTTGAATGATTCTGGAACCAGTTTTAAATTAATAATCCATGGAGTTTTAACTCCATATACTAAACTGTAATACAACAACTTTTGCTACAGTTACCAAGGTCGATGACTCTTATGATGCGTGGGCCGTGATAACAGGCTATGAATAATCGTGTACATATGTCTCGGAAAAAAAAACTTTTGCAAATAAGAGCGGCTGAAAAAATGGAAAAAATTGCTCAACCTCTACTCTCCCTTCGCCCTCCAAAATAAAATGCTTCTTTCCTAATAAAGTAGCCTAAGATCGGTCTATATTTTTTGTATTGATTGCCCTTTTTTTCAATCAGTTAAGAACGAACTCAAGAGACATACCTCACATATGCCAAGATTGACAAGCTTTTGACACGGCCCCTGATCTTTCAATCAGCTCGTTTAGGGACGGACCATTAGAAAACTTATGGGGGGGGGGGGGGTGGTGGACGAAGTACAAAAAAAATATTCGCGCAAGGGAAAATTGAACGAAAAAAAATTCAATTTCCAATTAACCCCAGGAAATATTCATGCTACGGCCTAAAAAAAATTCATACAAGGAATTTGATAACGAAAAAATATTCCTGCGGCTCGAAAATTCCTTTCCCCTCCCCCATAACGTTTCTAATGGTCCGTCCTTTAGGAAACTCATATTATTTACTGAGCTTTACTACCCTTCGAGAGCATCCGGTTTTTTTGGCTCTGGACTGCGGTTCGCACGCTAATTATTTACCATTTTCAATTCAATGTTTGTGTGAATCTTAGTCCGTTTTCTTTCCAGCACTTTCTTTGTATAAAACACACCACACGACTCAAAAAATTTATGTCAATTAAATCTAATTTCAAAAAAAAATACATACTAGCATATCCTTCGCAGATCTTAGCATTGTTGACGTTTGTGGAAACGGCCGTTTGACCTTTCAGAGCTGGTTCATTGCGATCGCCCTCTATCTAACTTTCTATCTAGTCAAGTTATACCAGAGCAATGAAAGACTCAATCAATCTTTCGATTTTGCAAGTAAAAACTATTTTCCTGATCACCACGAAAAAATGTGAATTCAAGACAATTTTTTGGAGTCTGTGTTACCCCCGGTTGCGTGACGGTTTTAACGTGCATTTTATCAAAACCATCGAAAATGAACTGCGCGTTTACCTCTCTCAGGGCGCTGCTTTTTAATTGCCCAGCTTGATTTTTTATATGTTGTACTAAAACAGTAGGACTTTACTGAGGTATAATGATTCTTCCTAAATTTTGTAATATATTAGGTTCCAGGCTCCTTGTATTTTGCACTTGCCCAGTACACTAAAAATGGAGGACTAGCACGTGGTTCGTTTCGTGCTGTGATTTCATGACTTAAATATTACATTTGGCGACGAGGATGGCGCTCGTGGGGCAAGTAGGAGAATATATCGACGGAAAAGAAGGTATTGGCAGTTATATAAAACGAGTGGAATTGTATTTTGCGGCGAATTACGTCGAAGCAGATTACGAAGTTGCTACGTTTCTAGCGTTAATTGGGGCAGGATGCGTGCGGAGGAATTTGTTAGCCCCTGAACTTCAGAAAGATAAGTCTTTCGATGAGTTGAAAGAGCTTTTGGTTTCACATTACTCGCCTAAACCTATTTTGATCGCAGAACGTTATAAATTTCATCGTCGGAACCAGCATGAGAGTGAAACGGTCGCACAGTTTGTAGTTGAGTTGAAGCGACTGGCGTTGAAGTCTGAATTTGGAACCTTTTTGGAAGAAGTGTTACGGGACCGTCTCGTTTGTGGATTGAAAAGCGTGCAAATTCAGAAGAAGCTGTTGGCAGAGAGAGACTTGACTCTTAAGAAAGCGTTTGAAGCAGCACAATCTATGGAGTTAGCCGACAAAGAAGATTTTCGAGACACCAGTGTACCAGTGGACGATACCGTCAATAAGGTCGGCAGGTATGCCAGTTCAGGGCATTCGACTGGAGACGCCGTGAGTTGTTTTCGTTGTGGTGGTAAGCATTCTCCATCAGGATGCTGGGCCAGGTCGGTACAATGTCAAAAGTGTCACAATAAGGTTGACCTTGCTAAGATGTGCGATAAGAGAGGGAAGATACAATCCACGCGTTATTTGGCGGTTGATTCACCTATGAGTACTACCGAAGGGCAGTCTGGACTGGGATTGTACACTCTCAAGTCTAAAGTACAAGGTGGATCAGGGTTTCAAGTTCAATTATTGTTAGAGGGTAAGCCAGTCAGCATGGAAGTTGACACGGGATCAGCGGTGTCCATAGTCTCTAAGGTGGAGTATAAGAAGTGGTTTAAGCATCTCAAGTTGCAGCCAACGCAGTTCCACTTGAAAACCTATTCTGGTGAGTCTTTACCCTTGTTGGGGCAAATTCGAGTCGCTGTGAAGTATCAGATCCAGGAAATGCAACTACCTCTGGCGGTCACTCAAGGAAAAAAGCCTGTGATGCTTGGGCGTCACCGGCTTGAGAAATTGAACCTGGATTGGTCCACCATCTTCAAGGTGTCTCATGTGCCTACTGTGGAGAATATCCTTGTTAAGTATGAAGCCCTGTTTGAAAAGGGGTATGGACACATCAAACTGTATAAAGCCTCCATTCAGGTCCGTGAAGGTGCACAGCCCCAATTTCTGAAAGCAAGACCCGTTCCATATGCTCTCAAAGAAAAGGTGGAGCAGAAGCTTCAGAGACCGGAGGATGAAGGGATTATCAACAAAGTAAGTCAGAGTGACTGGGCTGCACCAGTGGTGTTGGTCCCCAAGAAAGATGGTTCACTGAGAATGTGTGGCGACTACAAGATGACAGTGAACCAATGTGCCGATGTCGACTAGTACCCTTTGCCTAATACAGAAAATTTGTTCGCGACGTTAGCTGGGGGACAAGTATTTAGCAAGATTGACTTATCTCACACCTATCAGCAGGTAGAGCTGCATGAAGACTCGCAGAAGGAACTAACAATTAACACACACAAGGGTTTGTACCGTTACAAACGACTGCCGTTTGGAGTCTCCAGTGCACCAGCTATTTTTCAAAGGATTATGGATCAGCTTCTGCAGGGGGTCAAGTTCACAGTTTGCCATTTGGATGAAATCCTGATTTCAGGGGGTTCCCCTGAGGAACATTTGGCAATCCTGGAGGACGTTTTCGGGCGCTTACAAGAACATGGCATCAGGTTGAATCCGGCGAAGTGCATTTTTTTCCAGTCGGGCCTCTCGGACACTGGATTGACAAGAAAGGCATTAGTCCCCTCCCTCAGAAGATGGATGCAGTCATGCAAGCCAAGAGTCCTACCAATGTCACAGAGTTGAAGTCGTATCTGGGACTGCTTAACTATTATGGCAAGTTCCTGCCCAATCTGGCGAGTACACTGCATCCTCTTTATGACCTTTTGCAAAAGGATAGACCTTGGAAGTGGACAGAGGCGTGCGAGAGAGTGTTTGTTAAGAGTAAGAAGCAGTTACAAGATTCTCCTTTGCTGGTCCATTATGATCTGAAGAAGTCACTTCGGCTGGCCTGTGATGCATCACCCTATGGGGTAGGAGCGTTTATCTCCCATGTTATGAAGAACGGCGAGGAAAAGCCTTTTGCATCTCGAACTCTCACAGCTAGTGAGCGTAACTATTCCCAAATAGGGAAAGAGGCCTTATCCATCGTGTTTGGAGTGAAAAGGTTCCATTCGTATCTGTATGGTCGGAGGTTTACATTGCTTACAGATCATCAGCCGCTGGTCACAATTCTTGGGCCAAAGACTGGTGTACCTCCGCTGGCCGCAGCAAGAATGCAAAGGTGGTCTTTGATGTTAGCAGCTTATCAGTATGAAATTGAGTATAGGAAGTCTGCTGAACATGCAAAAGCAGATGCTTTGTCAAGACTGGTACAGGCATCTTTAGACGAGCAAGAGGAGGAGGAAGAGGTGTATTTGATCAGTTACCTGGAAGAACTTCCAGTTACAGCCCGCGACATTGCGGCTGCAAATAGAAAAGACCCGGTTTTAGCTCGTGTGTACAACTTCACTTTGCATGGATGGCTCCAAGCGCTCGATGATCCAGTGTTGTAGCCTTTCTTTTCACGAAAGCAAGACCTTTCTGTTGACCGAGGCTGTGTGTTGTGGGTTTACGTTTGCTAATTCCTGAGAAGTATTGCGTTCGTCTGTTGGATGACTTGCACCAAGAGCATCACGGAATCTGCCAGATGAAGTCGCTGGCGAGGGGTTATTTTTGGTGGCCGGGATTGGATGCTGCTATTGTTGAGATGGACAAGTCCCCTCCAAGGGCACTATTATACCCTTGGAAATGGCCTGCTAAGCCATGACAGCGTATCCACATTGATTTCTTTGAGAAGGGCAAGTTGAATTTCTTGATTGTTGTTGATGCCTATTCCAAGTGGTTGGAGGTGTTTCCCATGGTTTCCATAACCAGCTTGAAAACCATCGAGGTTTTGCGCTCGTTGTTTGCACGCTACGGAATACCGGAAGAGGTGGTTTCGGACAACGGGCCGCAGCTAGCATCGGAAGATTTCTCTCAATTCTTGAGTCAAGTTTACCCGGGTTCCACCGTACCATCCTGCTTCTAATGGAGCTACTGAACGTTCTGTAAGACCGCCAAGACGTTTTTGACTAAGCAAGCGCTGAAAGGCAAAGCAAATTGACTCAGTCTGGAGCATAGGCTGGCCAACTTTCTTATTTTGAATCGTAGCACACCTCACACTGTCGCTGGGCAGTCTCCCGCTGAGCTGTTTTTGGGACGACAGATTAGGAACTGTTTCACATTACCGAAACCGAACCATAACAGAGCCGTGGAGGAGCAACAGTTGAAGCAGAAAGAGCACCACGATAAAGGACGAGTGAAACTCCGAGAGTTCAAGTTGAATGAAGTGGTCTTGGTTCGTAATTGGCGGCGTGGCGTTGAAAGGTGGATCCCTGGAAGAATCACTCAGATGAAAGGTCCGTGCACTTACCTACTTCGCTGTGAGCATCAAATACGATTTTGTTCATGTGGGTCATTTGAAGAGTGCTCGCTGGATCCAGTCTTCAAGCTCTTGCGAGGGAGAGGAAAATAGTAATTACGCACGAAACTTCCTAAGTTCCCAAGCCGAAGTGAAGAGTGGAGTGTGGAGTCCTTCTGAACCACCGGTTAATACATCCGAGGCAGGACGAGTTCCGGATGCCGGTGACGTAGAGGAACAGGACACAACTGAGGTGACACCAGAATCATCATTGGGAGTCACTTTGGAGGGAGCAAGTCCCTCAGGGACACCATTGTCACCGCACCCAGCACTGAGGTACCCAAGTCAGGAGAGGAGACCACCACGCAGATTCATATGTGAAATGTGAAAATTGTTTAAGTAGATGACGAACGCTGAACATAGTTTATCTGTTAGACGTACATTTTCTTGTTGCTGTTGTTATGCTAACCAACCCATTTATTCGGGAGGAGTGTAATATATTAGGTTCCAGGCTCCTTGTATTTTGCACTTGCGGTACATTAAAAATGGAGGACTAGCACATGGTTCGTTTCGTGCTGTAGTTTCATGACTTAAATATTACAAATTTCATGTACCAAGCCGTGATTTTTTCCTTTAAAGTTTCGCAAAATTTCATTGTTTATGAAAATGCTGAAGATATGGATCTTCGGGCGCTTTTAACCGAGTAAAAATGCATTATCTTGCAATATTTTTACCAAATAGTATTGTAACTGGGATATCTTACTTACCTGAGCAAAGTTGAACTTGTTTCCTTCAACCGCCTTTCTTCCCGAGGGCTTTGAAAATGGTAAAATTCAAAGGTTTTAGACCGGCGACTATATGACGTGGGGCAGCATTTCACTTTTTGACGGTTTTCTAGAAAAACAAAATTCTTTGGAAACTTTGATTGTCATTTTCGAAAATATTTCACCAAAGGGTTTTTCCTGACTGAAAATGAAGTATTTCGAGATTTAAGTTTTGACGGCAAATTCTCGATATTTACAGACAGCCGCTCTTAAGCGCCCTATTTTACCCCTAACCAACGGAGAGGTAGACACTCTTGGCTACTAGGATATCTCTTTTTTGGTGGGGGGGGGGGGGGGGGGGG
>BOPM01000206.1:344426-356984 GCA_022179025.1 Porites australiensis
AAGTTGTCGCACTATAATCGCCATTAAACTTTTTGATAAACTTGGAGAAGAGATGCAAGTCTCGGATGATTGGTGTGCATATATAATAAGAATCATTGTCGGCATCATAATAAAAATTTCAATTAGTTTTCAAACTCTAATTAGTATATTCGTAATGATAGAGTACGAAAGCTTTGTTGCATTTGACATAAACTTAAGTTATATTTCAGACCAACACTGACCGTACATTTTATCTCTTCACAAAATGAGACCTTAACTGTATGGAAATATTCTTTACGAAGATGTTGGATGTGAATGAATTAATTTCAAGTTTTAATAAACCCGTAAACCATAACAAACAAGAAAATGTCTGCGAAGTGAATGAAGCCAACGGACGGCTTAAGTTACAAATGTCAAATTTCTCCGTGTATTATTGAAAAACGGAGAGACAGACGCTCTGTGGCTGCTAGAATATTTCTTCTTTTTGGAGGTATATTTTGCCACTTTTTATTCTGGGCTGTGAAAGAAGGAATTCAAATTACTTTCTTGCATGGTATTTATCTAAATAACTACTGAGATCTAGAAAACATTTTTCATAAATGAGACGCGACAAACACCTGCTGTAAAAAGACTACTTCCCTCAAACATCGAAAACAGCAGAGCTCAAAGCATGGCTACATATTAAAGATCTCCACATGATTTTCCTGAATTCTTTCAACAAATCTGTTTAATTTAGCCCCGTTATGGAACATTTGCTCTACAGAAAGCTCCTGAAAAGAGCACAACATTTAACCTGGACTGAAGCAATTTTCCTTGTTATCATCAACATAATGTGGCCATCTCTTGTAACATTTCTGTTTCCAATGTAGAGGGGGGAAAGGGAAAAATATGTTGAAAAGATTAAAATTTCTGTAAGGCCCCCCTGCAGACCTTGTAAATAGCAACTGCCCCAACTACTTTATTCAATATTTACTTGATGACCCCCTCCCCCACCTCATATCTCCTCTTATATATGCTCTACAAAGTATATCGTAAATGCTCTTGATTTTTGGCCATCTCAGTTTTAAAAGGAAATAACAGGAACAAGAAATAACAAACGCATTGAATAACTGACTTTTATCTCACTTCGTTGTTTTTTATTTAAATATAGTTACTACTCATGTTAACAGTCACTTCTGAAGACGTATGTTGAAGCAGGCGAAACGTCAAGTTTGATATTGTAAAGTCAGTTATATAACGCATTTGTTATCTCTGATGTTTGTAAAAGTAGTCTGTGTATTATTCCTCTACAAAGTAATTAAAGTATTAAAATGCATGTAACCTACTTTCAACTCATAAAATGTGGTTTTGTTAAATAGAACAAAACTGATAGATTTTTACAAATTACGTGCCTTCATGGTGAACACAAATGTAATAACCATGTAAAATATAATATAATTCTTTTCAAATGATTGTCCTACAGTTTTAAAAGGACTACTTTCTTGTTGTTTAATCATGTTTTTCTTGGACTACTAAAGAGACAAGCATTTTGTTATAAGAAAATTCACTCAGACCAAATATTTGCCTGCGTGCAGACGTCTCCTATTTCCTTTGTTGCACGCGGAAAAGGGACGTCTGCGTAACGCCGTCGCTAATCGTGTTCCAGCGTCCCGCTGGCAGGGTATTCTATTTCGCATAAATTGTGAAATAATATCCGGTTCGAAATAAGAGTTGACAGGCCAAACAAAACATTGTAAGCTCGTGATACGGGCGAAACGTGACCTTGAGAGTCTGCTTGAACAGAGGTTTTTCTTCTTTTCTCTCTCGCGCGAAGATTACTAGCACTACACAGTGCATGTAGCATTCTAACCTTTGACTGAGTAAATCTCATTTTTGCCGCGCTAAGTCTTCCATTTAGAGGTAATGAAGCAGGTTTGTTACATGCATACTGAGTAATCATTTCCTGTGGTTTATGCTTCTGTGGGTGTTCCCGATTGGATTTGATTTCAGATGCAGTTGTAAAGTGTTTAAATTTTCTTGACATCTGTTTGTTCCGGCTAAATAAAGATTTTAGTTTCTTTGGCTGGCTTTCTCCGAAATGCCTGCCTGGTGCGAAGTCCACGCCGCTTTTGTAGTTTTCTCACACACTGTTTACAAATATGATGTGATGTGTCATGCACAGTAAATTGTAAAGAAATAATTTCCTCGTACACGTTAAATTTTCCGCGTCCCCGCACAAGATTTCGATCGCTCTGCTCTTCGATCGACGAAAACCACAGCACACAATCGCACATGTTTTGATTTGTTTTGGTTAGAAAACCCCGCTTACATAAATCATTTAAATCACCCTATACATTATCAGACCACATTTGATAACAACCAATCAGCGTTAAGTCAAACAATGCGCACTGTGTGTCAGCCTATCACAGCGTGTTCCCAAGATCTTGGGAACCCAGCAGGACGCTGGAACACGATTAGCGACGGCGTTACGCAGACGTCCCTTTTCCGCGTGCAACAAAGGAAATAGGAGACGTCTGCACGCAGGCAAACCAAATATTAAAGCAGATAGGTCTGGATTCTTTATTAGCTAAAATTTGAAATAACAATGAAGTTTAGAGTGCAAACAGAATTTCTGTCAAATACAAATGACTAAGTTGTACAAAATAGTGGTGCTTAAACAAAATAATAAAGTAATAAAGTCTTTATTCATAAGCAGCTGCTTAAGTCTTGGCTAGCTGTAAACAGTGAATTCAAATTAACTTCAAACTTGGTGTTGATATAAATAACTATTGATTTGACATTTTTCATTAATGACACGAACACCTGATGCAGTATAGAAGGCTACTTTCCTTAAACGTTGAAAACAGTAGAGTTCAAATTATTACAAAGACCTTCTCAAGATTTCTCTGCATACTTTCAACGAATTCGTTTGAATCAGCCCCGTATTATGGATCATCCGCATTCCAGCGAGCTCCTGAAAAGAGCACAGCATCTAGTTTGGATTGAAGCAATTTTCCTTGCTATCGTCAATATAATGGCCATCTCCGGAAACATTTCTGTTTGCTACGCCGTGTATAGAAACCAGAGACTTCGTTCCCTTGCCAATATGTTTATTGTAGCGCTAGCTGTCAGTGATTTACTTATATCTGTCAGCTGTATGCCTCTGTCAGTTGCTACTCTCGTTCAAGGCCGATGGATTTTCGGGACCCGTGTTTGTCGACTCCAGGGTGCTGCAATGTTTACGTTTTCATTGGCGTCTCTAAATACAATGGGGGTTATTGCAGTTAGCCGATATTTTTGCGTGGTGAAACCAACGAGGTACATTGTATTATTCCGGAGGCAAAGAATTTTGATGTACACTGCGGTAGTATGGTGTATGGCTCTGATTGGTTCAGTGCCTCCGCTAATTTTTCAGACAGGCGGATACACTTTCCAACCAGCAAAAGCAATGTGCATGTACCCATTCCAAAGTAACATTGCTTATACCGTCTTCATCGAATGTGTGTTTGCCGCTGCGCCCTTTACATTCATCACTTTCTGCTACGCCAAAGTGTTCTACACAGTGTCAAGATCAAATCGTGTTTTCATGCAAGAAAATAACCCTGAACAGCTCAGAGCAAACGTCGAAGAAGTCAAAGTGACCAAGACATTAGCCTTGGTCATGGCCAGTTTCTCCTTATGTTGGCTTCCTATCTGTATTATGGATTACATCGACGCAGCACGCGGGGAGTCCACTTTTCCACGACAAGTATATCTTACTTACGGGTTTCTGGCCTACCTAAGTAGTACAATCAACCCCTTTATATATGGCGCTACCAACAGGCGCTTCAGACAAGAATACAAAACTATTTTGAAAAATATAAGTTTGATCTTTACTTGTGGTCGTTGCAGCTGAAGACAGAATGGAACGTTCGATAATCCACCAAATTTTAGCGGTGACCGAGCTTTAAACTATGTAAAAAGAAATGTGGAAAACAAGATGTCAATGTTAGACAAGTTCAAGGCCTTTTGAGGTGATACAATGAAGACCTAACAAGTTTAAAACGAAGAGTAGACGAAAGTGCTTTGAAAAAAGAAATAGTTTTACTACTACTAATAATTAGCAATTAGTCCTCGAGCCCGAATGGGCTCTGAGTCAATAGCCCAAACGAAGGTCGAATGGGCTATTGACTCAGGGGCCATAAGGGCGAGAGGAATAATTGTTTTAGTAAAATCCAACTAGTTGGTCAAAAATATCGAGAATACAAAAAAATTTACCTACTTTAAGCTAGGCTTGAATCCTTTTTCGCCGCCAGAAAGCCGCCGCTTTTCGCTACTAGTGGACTATAACATATAGCCTAGTAGTAGCTCAACCAATCAGAACGCAGCATTGATAATAGACCACTAGTTGGATTTTACTAATAATATAATAATCTACGAATTTATATAGCGCGTATTTACATATGCTGATCAAAAGCGCTTTACAATCATATGTTTAAGAGAAAACGAAACTACATTACCGTGAGAATAAAATAACCTTAGTTACAAACTACAAAAATACTTCTTAAAAAGATACCTTTTAAGTCGAAATTTAAAAAAAATAAGTGATGTTGCTTGACGAGGCTCCACAGGCAGGCCAGTCCAGAGTTTTGGAGCTGCCGCTGAGAATGATCATGCTCCCAATGTTGTAAGCATGTTTCCCTTGAGATGGTCCAATAAGAGCTTACCAGTAGACTTAAGGTTATATAATGAATTCGATTTTATACTAATAAGATCGCTAATATAAGTTGGCGCTAGGCCATAAATACATTTGAAAGTCAAAAGTAAAATCTTATAGTCAATAGGCAAAGAAACCGGCAGTCAGTGCAGCTCATAAAGCGCCGCTGTAATGTGAGAAAATTTTCCGATGCCAAGAATAAGTCTTGCTGCTGCATTTTGTACACGCTGTAATTTAGCGATCTCTGCCTTTGGTAAGCCAAACAATAAACCATTACAACGGCTGGTTATAAAAGCATGAACCAAAGTAATTAAAGAATCTCTCGACCGGTATTTCTTAATACGTCTCAAGTTATGTAAATGATAAAATGCCGCAGTACAAGCCTTGTTTATATGATCAGTCATGCTTAAGTTGCTGTCAAACCACGAGCCAAGGTTTTTAACACATGGGCTTGGACTGATACGATTATTGCCCACAGTAATGGAACACGAATGTAGTTTATCAAGCTGTTGTCGTGTGCCGACCAACAAAACCCCGTTTTATCATCATTGATCATCAACCGATGTTGAATCATCCACTTACTCACCGCGTCAATGCACTTTTCCATAGCTTGTATAGCATCAACTTGAGTAGTGTTGCCGAGTGGTTTAAAACTCAGATACAGCTGCGTATCATCTGCGAAACAGTGAGCATCGGGAAGATAATGTTCCACGATCTTAAACAGCTTAGACGCATAAATTATGAATAGCAAAGGCCCTAAACATGAGCCTTGGGGTACCCCGCAGTTCAAGTCAAAAGGACGAGAGAGAACTCCATGTACAGAAACGCGCTGACCTCTATCAGACAAGTACGATCTAAACCAATTCAGAGCAGTCCAACGTATGCCAACCTCATCAGATAGCCTCTCTAAAAGTATTCCATGATAAACAGTGTCAAAGGCAGCACTGAGATCCAATAAAATTAACAAAGTGACATGTTGAGAGTTCATCTTTAACAAAATATCGTTCATCACTTTGATAAGTTCCGTTTCAGTGCTATGGAATTGCCTATAACAAGATTGAAGGGCAGGAAAAATAACATTTGAAACCATGTGATCGTAAACTTGAATAAAAACGACTTTTTCAGTCAACTTGGATACGTATTGTAAGTTATTAACTGGTCTATAATTTTTGTACAGCAAATCCAATCCAGGTTTCTTCAAGATAGGATTAATAAGCCCACATTTCCAATCATCAGCAAATTCTCCAAAATTAAGAGACAGGTTGATCATTTTAGTAATGACTGGTAATAGCACATCAGCACAGCTGATTACTAAAGGTGTTGACATCGGATCAAACATACAGCTCTTCTTCGGAGAGCAGCCAATCAACTTACTAACTGCACTTTCAGTTAAAGGGATAAAGCTTTCCACTGTTCTAGTTGGTAACGTTTTCACACAGTCAAAATGGGAATCATACAAACAATCAGCTAGTCTGTCCAATTTGACATGGACGGCGTCAATCTTTTCAACAAAGAAGCTACCCATTTCATTGGATAAAACCAGCTTGTCACTAGTTGGTGGAAAAGGTACTTCATGACCTTGATTTAGCAACCTCTTTGTTGTCGAGAATAGGCTACTTTGATTGGAGTTATTTTCAACAATAAAGTCTGAGTAAAACTTACGACGGGCTTCATTCATCAGGTATGTTGTAAAGTTCCTCTTCTTTTTAAATTCAAGCAAATCACGGACACATCGAGATCGACGCCATTTTCTTTCAGCTCTCCGGCTTTCTCTCCTGGAATCCCTAATATCTTCACTAAACCAAGATCTAAAAGGGTGTTTAATACAAAATATTTCGAAAAGATGCTATTCTCTCGCACTTTGCAATAAAACTGTCACGCGTGGTAATGAACTTAACTTTTGCACCCTGTAATGACAGGCCATCGCATTTTTGTTAGAAAACAAGTTGTCGCACTCTTTTATCAACGCTATTAAAGTTTTTAAGTTGGAAAAGAAACGAAACTCTCGGATGATTGATGTGCATGTACAAGAAAAATCATTTTCGACATTATCATAAGAATTTCAATTAGCATAGATGGTTTTTCAAATTCTAAGTTACCATCATTCTTATAAGAGAGTACGAAGCCTTTGTTGAATTAGGAATAAAGTAAAGTTATTTTCAAGGCTAAGAATAACTGCACTATATCTCCATAAAATGAGACCTTATTATGGAAATACTCAAAAGTCGGTTGAGTTTGATCGTCCGGGTGAACGTATTCCTGAATAACACTGTTCTTGTTGACAGTGAGTGACGCTTCGACAACCTGTGCGGTAGTTAGGCCTAGATACAAATATCACGAAAATTGCCTAAATATGTTTCCGGAAGTTCCCAATTGTTTTTCTAAATATCTCGAAAAACTTCTAAATATCTCAAAAATATCTGGCTTCATTTCATAAATATTACTTAACAGTATAAACAACAAAACAAGCCGCTCATCTAAAATTGCGACAGAAATTTCAGCAAATTTTAGGAAATTATATCGTGGTACAGCATACTACAAAACTCTAAGCAATTTCATATAAATTCAGCCTTATTTACAGCACCCCTCAGCCTTCAAGAAGACTAGGGCACTGCACTTTAATACAGGCTTAGACCGTGAAAGAACATTAGGTGCTGGAGGTCTTAAGTGGTCTAAAAGGGACACTGCCGTTTGGTTTGGGCGTGGCTTAAAGGGTACGTCCTCAGCCATTTGTTGAACATTAGCCACATTGCATATATTAAAAATGGAGAATATTGCTGAATCTGATTACAACAGGCCCATATGTGGAGATTTGTTTGAATTTCTGTCACTGAAATGCCCATGCCCTAATTAGCATTGAAGTAGCTTCTTAGAAAAAACATGATTTCAGTACTTTTTTCGTAACAAAATTCTAAATATCCCATTTTTTTTCTAAATGTCATGACATTTTCTAAATAACGCCAAATCTTCTAAATGTCTTTAAAAATATCCGGATCACTGTACCTAGGCATAGCGGAAGTCATCTTCAGAGTCAAAATGAGTTGTATCACGCCAGTTGATGGTATTATACTCTGGCCCTGATTGGTCAATTACTTCGCGATGTTATTGGTCGTCTTTCAGTTAAGCCGTGATATTATTGGCTATGAAGACTCGTAATGTTATTGGTGCGTTTCGATCCGTCTATTGTTAGGCAAATTGTCACTTGTCCAGTCGTTTTCTCGTAGTAAGTTGTGCTTGATTTTGTCAATAAGTCGTTTTTACGGTGCCGGTAACTGTTGACTACGATTCAGTGGCGTTTGTTTTAAGTTGGTAAACCAGCTTTCTAAAGTGAGTCGTTGATAGTAGTCTGTAGAATACGTAATACATGTTGCAAAGTCCCAGTCGATTTGATGTTCCGTCTGTAAATGGTGTTCAGCAATGTGATTGTTGACGCCACCATTTCTCGTCGCTCATTTGTTTTCGGTCATTCGCGTGCTAAGGTTTCTGTCCGTTCCAGCATTTGATCTTGTATACTTCTCTACTGTCTTTGTCCTTAACATTAGTAAGTAGTCGTCGTAAAGTGGTTATCGGTTTGTGTGCAACACTTATATTGCAAGGTTGTAGTATACGTGCGATAGCTTCAGAGGTGCCTCTGATGTACGGTATAGTCGCTGTCGTAACAGGGCCAGAGTTGACGTTGGTTTGAGTGTTGGACTACGTTCATCCGGACGATCAAACTCAACCTACTTTTGAAATGACACATGGGTTCAAACCTTACATAGTTTTATGAAAATACTCTTTAGGAAGATATTGGATGCAAATGAATTAATTTCAAGTTTTAATAAACCCATAAACCAATCACAAACAAGGAAACGTCTGCGAAGTGAATGAAGCTTACCCGACTACTTAAGTGACCACTATCGAATTGCCCCGTGCATTGGAAAACGTTAGGGACCTTAAGATCTGAGGATGGCGACGGCAGCGAAAACGTAGCTGAAAAAGTGAATTCGCGTTCTTTCAATCTTCATCGCGATTACTCCAAGTCACTAACTTTATCAAAGGTGAACCCTTCTAAAAGTTGAATTCCTAAAGAACCATATCCAAGTTCAAAGAGAGAGATGAAATTTCGTCGTCGCTTAATTGTGTACTTCCGCTGTAAAAAGTGAAAATAGACATTTTCACGTCGTAGTCGTGCAGTGATGGCAAAAAAAGATGGCAAAAAAGCGTGATACGCGTGCAAAATTGTTGTTTTGGTTATGAAACCTTTGTTTGACGTTCTTGTTGCCGTCGCCGTCGTCGGATCTTAAGCGCCCTAGTTTACCCCTAAATGACGGAGAGGCAGACACTCTTGGCTACTATAGGATATCTCTTCTTTTTGGGGCAGCTGTTTGAGTCTTTGCTAGCTGTAAACAGTGAATTCAAATTAACTTCAAACTTGGTGTTGATATAAATAATTATTGATTTGACATTTTTCATTAATGACACGAACACCTGATCCAGTATAGAAGGTTACTTCCCTTAAATGTTGAAAACAGTAGAGTTCAAACTATTACAAAGATCTTCCCAAGATTTCGCTGAATACTTTCAACGAATTCGTTTGAATCAGCCTCGTATTATGGAACATCTGCATTCCAGCGAGCTCCTCAAAAGAGCACAGTATCTTGTCTGGATTGAAGCAATTTTCCTTGCTATCGTCAATATAATGGCCATCTCTGGAAACATTTCTGTTTGCTACGCCGTGTATAGGAACCAGAGACTTCGTTCGCTTATCAACATGTTTATTGTAGCGCTAGCTGTCAGTGACTTACTAATATCTGTCAGCTGTATGCCTCTTTCAGTTGCTACTCTCTTTCAAAGCCGATGGATATTCGGGACTACTGTTTGTCAACTACAGGGTTTTGCGATGTTTACGTTTTCATTGGCGTCTCTAAATACAATGGGGGTTATTGCAGTTAGCCGATATTTTTGCGTGGTGAAACCAACGAGGTACATTGTTTTATTCAGAAAACAAAGAATTTTGATGTACACTGCGGTAGTATGGTGTATGGCTCTCATTGGTTCAGTGCCTCCGCTAATTTTTCAGACAGGCGGATACACTTTCCAACCAGGAAAAGCAATGTGCATGTACCCATTCCAAACTAACATTGCTTATACCGTCTCCATCGAATGTGTGTTTGTCGCTGCGCCCTTTACACTCATCACTTTCTGCTACGCCAAAGTGTTCTACACAGTGTCAAGATCAAATCGCGTTTTCACGCAAGACAATAACCCTGAACAGCTCAGAGCAAACGTCGAAGAAGCCAAAGTGACCAAGACATCAGCCTTAGTCATGGCCAGTTTCTCCTTATGTTGGCTTCCTATTAGCATTATGGATTACATCGACGCAGCACGCGGGGAGCCCACTTTGCCACGTAAGGTGTATCTCACATACGGGTTTCTGGTCTACCTAAGCAGTGCAGTTAACCCCTTCATATATGGCGCTACCCACAGGCGCTTCAGACAAGAGTACAAAACTATTTTGAAAAAGATAAGTTTGATCTTTACTTGTGGCCGTTTCAGCTGAAGACAGAATCGAACGTCCGATAATCCGCCAAGTTTAGTGGTGTTGGAGCTTTAAATTTTGTACATACAAGTTGTCGCACTGCATTATAATCGCCATTAAACTTTTTGATAAACTTGGAAAAGAAATGCAAGTCTCGGACGATTGGTGTGCATATTTAATAAGAATCATTGTCGGCATCATAATAAAAATTTCAATTAGAATAGATTGTTTTTCAAACTCTAATGTAGTATATTTCTCATAATAGAGTACGAACGCTCTGTTGCATTTGGCATAAGTAAAGTTATTTTCAGACCAGGCCTAACCGTACATTATCTCTTCACAAATGAAATGAGACATATTCTTTACGAAGATGTTGGATGCGAATGAATTAATTTCAAGTTTTAATAAACCCGTAAACCATAACAAACAAGAAAATGTCTGCGAAGTGAATGAAGTCAACGGACGGCTTAAGTTACAAATGTCAAATTTCTCCATGTATTATTGGAAAACAGAGAGACAGACGCTCTGTGGCTGCTAGAATATTTCTTCTTTTTGGAGGTATATTTTGCCACTTTTTTTCTGGGCTGTGAAAGAAGGAATTCAAATTACTTTCTTGCATGGTATTTATATAAATAACTACTGAGATCTAGAAAACATTTTTCATAAATGAGACGCGACAAACACCTGCTGTAAAAAGACTGCTTCCCTCAAACATCGAAAACAGCAGAGCTCAAAGCATGGCTACATATTAAAGATCTTCACATGATTTTCCTGAATTCTTTCAACAAATCCGTTTAAGTCAGCCCCGTTATGGAACATTTGCTCTACAGAAAGCTCCTCAAAAGAGCACAACATTTAATCTGGACTGAAGCAATTTTCCTTGTTATCATCAACATAATGTGGCCATCTCTTGTAACATTTCTGTTTCCAGTGTAGAGGGGGGTAAGAGAAAAATATGTTGAAAAGATTAAAATTTCTGTAAGGCCCCCCTGCACACCTTGTAAATAGCAACTGCCCCAACTACTTTATTCAATATTTACTTGATGACCCCCTCCCCCACCTCATATCTCCTCTTATATATGCTCTACAAAGTATATCGTAAATGCTATTGATTTTTGGCCATCTCAGTTTTAAAAGGAAATAACAGGAACAAGAAATAACAAACGCATTGAATAACTGACTTTTATCTCACTTCGTTGTTTTTGCTTTAAATATAGTTACTACTCATGTTAACGGTCACTTCTGAAGATGTATGTTGAAGCAGGCGAAACGTCAAGTTCGATATTATAAAGTCAGTTATACAATGCATTTGTTATTTCTGATGTTTGTAAAAGCAGTTTGTGTATTATTCCGCTGCAAAGTAATTAAAGTATTAAAATGCATGTAACATACTTTCAACTCATAAAAGTGTTGTTTTGTTAAGTAGAAGAAAAGTGATAGATTATTAAAAATAGTGCCTTCATGGTGAACACAATGTAACAGGGGCACCCAACGAGAATATAGTTCAAAACCACTTGAATATAGAATTGTTAAACATATTTTAGTATTAAAACGGTAGGTATAGGGATATTTTTATCCCCTAAAAATATTTCACCTGTTCGGATTTCCTAGCTGAAAGTCTAGTGATGCGAAAATTACAGGGATCAAAACTTAGCTTTTCGAAAATTTCAGCCAGAAAAAAAGGCTCCAGAAAATTGTAGGTGACCTTTTTGAGGTAAAAATCCGTTAAAAATAGGCAATTATACCATTTGTTAGATGTTCGAAAATCCTAGGAGAGGCAGACAAGCAAGAAATTTTGGAAAAAATGTTCCGAAAATTCTAGATCTCAAATCGTCTTCCGAACAGATATTTCCCGAAAATTGTTGTTGGGTGCCCCTGATGTAATAACCCTGCAAAATATAATTCTTTTCAAATGGTTTTCCTACAGTTGTAAAAGGACTACTTTCTTGTTATTTAATGATGTTTTTCTTGCACTACTAAAGTGACAAGCATTTTGTTATAAGGAAATTCAGTCAGACCAAATATTAAAGCAGATAGGTCTGGATTCTTTATTAGCTAAAATTTGAAATAACAATGAAGTTTAGAGTGCAAACAGAATTTCTGTCAAAAAAATATACAAATGACTAAGTTGTACAAAATAGTGGTGCTTAAACAAAAAGTAATAGGACTAGCATAACCGTTGCAAATCGTCCTGATGGCCTTTTTTATCATTATTATGTCCATCACTTAATTTATTGCCATTAAATTGTTATAAATATAATTTAGTTTCATGTAACTGCTTTACCCATCTTAGCCAATGGACCCATCTTAAAATATACCTGGCGATCAAACTGCTGACCCCTACTAAACCTCTTTATAAAAATGTTTAGCCCCCACCCCCCCC
>BOPM01000206.1:356994-383135 GCA_022179025.1 Porites australiensis
GCTTCGTTACGCACTTGCGCCCCCATTTACCCCCCCCCCCCCCCCCCCCCTCTCTAGCCAATCTGACATAGCCTTAATCCCCTTCTTTTTTCCCTCCACACCCCCCTTTACATAAATAATGACCGGTCCCTTAGTGATACCATCCTAGGAGACCCAGGGGTAATCAGTCGGGTCGGGTCGGGAGAAAAGGCGGGACGAAATTTAAAGTTTTCAAGTACGGGTGAAAGAGCCCCTGGGTACCGACTGTCATCAAACTATTTCCAAAACTTCAAGCGGATGCCGGCTCCTGATTGGGCACAAAAAAATGCTTCGTATTTTTGTGCCCAATCGGCGAACAGTTTCCCCTGAGTTCTTTTCGTGAGTTCGTACAAGACTGCAATTGTCTTGCCACACTTGCCCTGTTCGTTCACTAAGCTTGTGCGTGCAAGGGAAACTTTTATTTTCTACTTTCCTAACCAGAAACGAAGGAACTACCGATCAGACGAAAAAACGTTTGGGATGCTATCAGCAGGAGCAATTCAATTTGCCCCGAGAATATTCTGTTTTTGACTCATCACAATATATCGTAAGTAATTGGAAGTTTAAGTTGCGGCGGCGACGAGAGAAAGTCAAATAAGCAATAGCTTGACAAGGCAAAAAAAAGCTTTGCACATGCATCACACTTTTTTGTACATTTCTTTGCCATCAACTGCACAGCTACCCGTGAAAATGCCTAATCAGTCATGTTTTGTGAAGGACGTAAACAAGCAATGACAAAATTCATTCTCTTCATCAACTTGAATATGGTTGATAGAAATTCAGCTCCAGAAGAGTTCGCTTGAATTTGACAATGTAAGTGAGTTCGACTAATCACGATAGAAACTGAAAAAATGTGAATTCACTTTTCCATGAGACGTTTTCGTGGTTGTCAGTCGTCGTGGTATCTTTTAAAAACTCCCTAATATTTATGCAAGACGTGACAGATGCAAGCGTTAATACCTGTTGCAAGCTCAAGCTTGTATTTAGCGTCTTTAGTTTTCGGGCAGACAGTATTTTGAAATCAGCTGGGGATTTTAATTGAAACTGAAAGTTTCCTGACTGCGTGCATTTCTGTGCATGAGCCAGACAAGCCGTGATCGAGACAATAGCCGTCGTGCACGAACTCACGAAAAGAACTTAGGAGAAACTGTTCGCCGATTGGGCACATTAATACAAAGCATTTTTTGTGCCCAATCAGGAGTCGCCATCCGCTTGAATGTTTGGAAATAGCTCGGTGAGTGTCGGTACCAGGGGCTCTTTCGCCCGTACTTGAAAACTTTCATCCCGCCTTTTCTCCCGACCCGACTGACTGCCCCTGGGTCCCCGAGGATGTAAGTAATACCTGTCTACTGCATGCCTCTTTCAGCACAGGCGGCCCAGACTATGTGGGAGTTCGTGAGACTTAAGCAAAAAAGGCCTAAATTCCATTTTTTTGACAAAAATAGAAATAAAAATGACTCCCCTCTTGGTTTTGTTTTGTTATTTACTGCCTCTTTTCGTCTTGAGTCATTTGGAAGATACTTTTTTTAACTAGACAGCATTCCTACTTTGGTGTCATGCATTGTGAAAACTCGGAATTTCAAATTGCTTTATTTTCGAAATGAATCATGCTACGGGACTGGAAACTTGTACAAAGATTTATTTTTTGTTTATCTTGTATTTTGACTTTGCAATTTAATGACGACACTGTGAAAACCATCTATATAAATAACTACTGAGAAAACATTTTTTGTTAATGATAGATCAATAAATCATATATGAACTGCGGAAATGAAATGAAAATGAAGAAAACATTTTCTATAAATAAGACGAGACAAACACCTGCTTTAAAAAGACTACTTCTCTCAAACATCGAAAACAGCAGAGCTCAAAGCCTGGCCACGAATTAAAGATCTTCACATGATTTTCCTGAATTCTTTCAAGAAATCCGTTTACGTCAGCCCCGTTAAGGAACATTTGCTTTACGGAGAGCTCCTCAAAAGAGCACAGCATTTAATGTGGACTGAAGCAATTTTCCCCCCTATCATCAACATATTCTTATGGCTATCTCTGGGAAGATTTCTGTTTCCTACGCCCGCGCATAGAAACCAGAGACTTCATTCGCTTGCCAATATTATGTTTGTTATAGCACTGGCTGATAGTGATTTAGTAATATCGGTCTGCTGTATGCCTCTTTCAGCACAGGCGGCCCAGACTCTGTGGGAGTTCGTAAGACTTTGATTTTATAAGAGAATTTATGAAAATAAGCAAAATACGTCCTAAATTCCATTTTTTGACAAAAATAGAGATAAAAATGACTCCCCTGTTGGTTTTGTTTTATTATTCACAGCATCTTTTGTTCTTGAGTCATTTGGAAGCCGTTTTATCGACGTTTAAGATTTTGAGTTGTACAAACAACGAATGTTGAACTTGTAAAACGAATGTGAAAGTTGAAAAACGACTGCTACTATTTATAACTCAAATGTCAAACTTGAAATACAAATGTCGAATAAAAAAAATGTTGAATGGAATAAAGCGAACGCCGAAGTTGAAAAACAAATGCTCAATGGAATAAAACGAAAGTCAGAGTTGAAAAACGAATGTTCAATTGAATAAACTGAACGTCAAACTTGAAAAACAAAATAAAAATTTTCAATCGAAAAAAAAAGACAAACGTCAACCTTGAGAGACGAATGACGAAATTTGAAAACGAATGTTGACTTTGAAAAATACGAATGTCAAATCTTAAAAGCGAGCGGAAAAGTTGAATTTTGATAAGGAAAACTCGCCATAAAAACCCGCTTAGAACTCGGTCAAGACTGTAGAAAATCCGGCAGCACTCGGAGTTTTTTGTACGTTTTGACTTTAATTAGTTAATTGGAAATACCCCGGTTAAGTTCCCAAGTGCGGCCGCAGCCGTGTCTGCGAAGTGAATGAAACCAACGGACGGCTTGATTGAGTGACAAAGATCAAATTTCTCCGTGTTCTGGAAAATCTTATCCAGTACCCTAACGGACGGAGAGGCAGACGCTCTTGGCTACTAGAATATTTCTACTTTTGGAACTATATATTGCCACTGTTTAATTCTTGGCTGTGAAAGAAGGAATTCAAATTACTTTCTTGTTTGATATTTATATAAATAACTACTGAGAAAACATTTTCATAAATGAAACGAAACAAACACCTGCCGTAAAAAGACTACTTCCCTCAAACATCGAAAACAGAAGAGCTCAAAGCCTGGCCACAAATTAAAGATCTTGACACGTTTTTCCTGAATTCTTTCAACGAATTCGTTTGAGTCAGCCCCGTTATGGAACATTTGCTTTACAGAGAGCTCCTCAAAAGAGCACCGCCTTTAATCTGGACTGAAGCAGTTTTCCTTGCTATCGTCAACATGATGGCCATCTCTGGTAACATCTCTGTTTGCTACGCCGTGTATAGAAACCAGAGACTTCGTTCGCTTGCCAATATGTTTGTTATAGCACTGGCTGTTAGCGATTTATTAGTATCTGTCTGCGGTATGCCTCTTTCAATTGCTACTCTCGTTCAAGGCAGATGGATATTCGGGCCTACTGTTTGTCGACTGCAGGGCTTTGCAATTTTAACGTTTTCGGTATCATCTCTACTTACTATGGGGGTCATTGCAGTTAGCCGATATTTTTGCGTGGTGAAACCAACGAGGTACATTGTATTATTCCGGAGGCAAAGAATTTTGATATACACTGCGGCAGTATGGTGTATGTCTCTCATTGGTTCAGTGCCTCCGCTAATTTTTCAGACAGGCGGATACACTTTCCAACCAGGAAAAGCAATGTGCATGTACCCATTCCAAAGTAACATTGCTTATACCGTCTTCATCGAATGTGTGTTTGTCGCTGCGCCCTTTACATTCATCACTTTCTGCTACGCCAAAGTATTCTACACAGTGTCAAGATCAAATCGTGTTTTCACACAAGAAAATAGCCCTGAACAGCTCAGAGCAAACGTCGAAGACGCCAAAGTGACCAAGACATTAGCCTTGGTCATGGCCAGTTTCTCACTGTGTTGGCTTCCTATCTGTATTACGGATTACATCGACGCCGCTCGCGGGGAGCCCACTTTGCCAAGACAGATGTACCTTACTTACGGGTTTCTGGCCTACTTAAGTAGCTCTATTAACCCCTTTATATATGGCGCTACCAACAGGCGCTTCAGACGAGAATACAAAATTATTTTGAAGAAGATTAGTGTCATCTTTTCTTGTGGACGTTGCAGTTGGCGGGCACAGAACCGAACGTCAGACCTTTCAAATTCAGCGGCGACGGAGCTGTAAATCGTGTTGGTGTTATCTTCATCGATAACAACTCTGATGTAAAGGAAACCTGGGAAACGTGTTAAAGCTGAAGAATCCACGGGGTTTTCATAAACAAGTTCAACCTCTTTGAGGATGCCATAAACTAAAGACTAAGACACTAATCAGCTAGAAACAAATTAGGAAGTGCTTTAAAATATGCTCGTTTTGCATGCTGAAATTAATGCCTTCTTATTACAAAACTGTTTGGTTCAGTAAGAAGTCCCTGGACCAGAGGCTGGGATCAGTCCCAGTCTTGAAGATACGCGCTCTATCGAGTGTGGTTCTCTCTGCGTAAAAGGCAAAGGGAATTGGTCTTGCATTGAATTGATTGAAGGGAATTGATTTTCGGGTCTCAAAATTATACAGAGAAAAGTTTTGTGCTCTAGTTCGAGCTAAGGTGCAGTAATGAGTATGATTCCTTATCAAAGGTCTCTGAAACACAGAAATTCAGTGGACTTGGAATGGACTCCAAGCTAAAAAATGTAAAATGTAAAGAAATATATGAAGCAATCAGGCTAACCTTATTGTTTTTTTTTTTTGCTCGTCAGCCAAAGCTTCCTTGGGTATTTTACGCGTTCTCAATATTGGCACCAAATTGTTAAGGAAAATGTTCTTGACGACCTGTGAAAAAAAAAAACACTTAAAAACAACCAAATAAAATGCTTTTGACTCTTTTGAGCATCTGTGAAACTTTCACAAAAGCTCTCCAAATCTTGTCGCAGTGTTGCCGAACTTTAATTCACCATTAGCCGATGGCACGAGCAAAGCACCCCATTTCAGGCATTAACATTTTCCATATCACGTTATTCCTACCTTAGGTGAAGAATTATCTGAGTATGATTTCTTTCTTATCTTTTACCAGCATACCGTAGAGTTCCGATAGTAGCGACCCTCGTTACTTTCGGAATTAGCAGTCTTTGGGGGTCGCTACTTTCGGTGGATCGTTACTTTCGGGGAAAAAAAATCGTTTACAAATAGAGCTGGCACGAGCTTTTTTTCGGATGGTATCGATGGTTTACCAGACTACCACATGGGGGAATCAGCCGATATAGAGGAGATCGAGTTCTTCACTGACTCAGAGGTGGAAAGCTAAACTGCTTCGATTGTCCTGCATGACGCACCGCTGCGTTTTAGTCTGTGCCCGGTACCGGTATCTCAGTGTCATTTAATTGGAAGAAACAAGTTCATGTTAATCGACGAAAACTATATAGAGTTTTCAATTTCAATTTGAAGAAACGTTCCTGTTGTTAATACGAAATTACTGATGCCGGTTTACGGTAGTTCTTACATCGCTACATCAGTGAACTGATGTCAAAGACGAATGGGGGCAGAAAGCTTCCCCTTGTTGTAAATTAGAGTGCCTTATCGTGAACAATTTGTGACACTGCATGCGCACGAACATATTATTGTACATTAAAATCTTGACTATTGATTGACATACGGTATACAATTTAAAAAACTTGGTCTCGCTACTTTCTGGGGAGGGGGGTCGCTACTTTCGGGAGGTCGCTACTTTCGGGGGAGGGGGCGCTACTTTCGGGATTTACTAGCGGCCACAAAAAATTGACGTTAATTTCGGGGGGTCGCTACTTTCGGGGGGTCATTCCTATCGGAACTATCGGTATCTTCACGATTTTTTAGTACTTTTCAGGCACAACCGCTTGCAGGCCATGTCCTTTGTGAGAAAGGTTCAGGTATTGTCACCCACCTCGGATATCTCTAACTGTGCGTCTAGGACTTGCCTTTGTAACCTTCATTTGCAACTATATATATATATATATATATAGATATTTTTTTTTTTTTTTGGTACCAATAAAAAATTCGCTCGGAATATCGCTTACACACAATACGTTCGCGTTTTTTGGGTGGAGAGGACCATTTCCCCAAAGGTCAAATGGCTAGACAGTGTAATAGTCCTTGTTGTTTAGCTGTGTGGTTTTCCGGACACTTGCTATCATTAGTATCAAACTTAACATTGGCGAAAAAACTTGTTAATGACAAAATAATAATAATAATAATAATAATAATCGATAAAAGAAGTTAATTCAATTTGGTTTCAACTTCCAGGTGCTGCCCTAAACTGCGTGACAAAGCCCCTTAGAAAACTTATGTTTTAAAAGATCTTGTCTTCAAATCGTAAACTACCGTAACCTATACCCAATAACAGAATGATTTGCACCGCAAGGCCCTGATCATTGGAATTTCCACCAGTTGCACCGTAGCAACTCATGCCACCAGAATATGATCCTCCTCCACCTCCGGCTTAATAGTTGCATGCGACGACCACTCCCTCCCACTGAGTAACCTCCCCCTACACCTGATGCTCCATTGTCTTCCGCACCCCCTCCTCCACCTCCGTAGCCTCTCACCATTTTTGTGTCAAGATCTTTTCCTCGATTCGTCTGTTCTCCCTTTTTTGTGTCGGATGGATGCATCGTCTTTTTACGTATAACGCAACAAATTCGGCGAATATTTTTGGACATGACAAACCGAAAGCAGTTTTGCTCAATGATGAACTGAAAGTGGTTCGACTAATGCACCTATCAATGTAATGCCGGCGGGAGGGAGGCAGGGCATAGGGTGGGGATTTGACTTTTTTCAAAAATTTGCAATCAAATTCCCTGCCCACGGGCAAATCATTCCAGTCAAATGCAACCAAATTTCCCCACCCCAGATTGCACACTGCTGTCAATCCCTAGGCAGAACCTACGAAAGGCACAATAAAAATATCTCTAAATAAAACTCTGCAATCTTTTATAAACGTTGCTGCATCACCAAAGATACATGTTCCTGTTACAGCTGCAATTATACGTTCTAACCATAATCCGTGTTACATTGCGTAGAATACATAAACCTTTCGGAGGAAGTCCACATTTTGTAAGTCTAAATATACCGTTCTTAGTAAAGGGTACAAAGAAAGTCAGTTTTATAAGTTTACAGTGATTGTGGCGAATGAGCCATACACTAATCAATTGTACTTGCAAAAATCGACTTGGTTTCTCTTTACTTCCGTTCACTTTGATACCACAGTATTTTAAGAGGTTCAATTGATCAAAAACACGCTAAAACAAACGAAATTTGAAGACAAAACAGTGAAATCCACTCAGCCTCCGCTTGTTTTCATTGGCCTTCATGACTTCCTGATCTTTTCAAACCGTATGGCGCATGCGTGAAGCGTGGAAGGGAGAAACATATGTTCGGTCTCAGTCTTTTTCGTCCGAGTCGGCAGTCAAATATCTCCACGTCGGGCGAAGAAAGATTCTAATATCCCTTCCCCCGGGAGAACAAGATCAGTCAAATGCCCTACCCCAGGGACAACAAAGACAATCAAATCCCCACCCCATGCCCTGCCTGCCCCCACCCCCCGCCGGCATTACATTGATAGGTGCATAAAGGTAATACATTTTTTATTGTTACGCGCGATATTCAAACCAAATCTTATTGGTGGTTTATTGTTAATCATCTTTTCTATTGGTTAACCAAATGTTTCGACAAACAGGAGACGTGGCGTGGAAAAACTTATAACAGGTGTGGAGTAATACTCATGAGAGTACAAATATTCGTGAATATGGAATAATTATTTTTAGGCATTCATAAATCATAATATATAGATTTAGCCCGGGCTAAAAGCGAAGCTCTTGATAATATTTAAAGTTTGTGAACAAAATATAAAATCGTATAATGCTAAGCGGCGAAGGCAACGCCGGGAACGGTGAAAAACAAATGGGTCTAATTAGCAAAAAAGCAACTTTGCACGTGCAGCACACTTTTTTGGTACATTTCTTTGCGGTTGTTTTGTACGACTACACCGTGAAACTTCCAGAAACTTCTTAGTTACACGTTTTTTGAGGAAATGTCGTACGTGTTCTCGTTCACTTTTTTTTACTGCCGCTCATTTTCACCTTGCATTGGTGGCCGCTGCCATTTCTCATTTTGTCTCCGCCGCTACAAAATTTTCATGTTGTTCTTCCGACAAAAAATGTCTTCTTTTGTTTGTTTGTTTTTTATCTCTCGCTCTAGATCTCTGTCGCCCTTTTTCTCGTTGAGCTTCGCTGGCCTGCCGCCTACTTTCTCTTTTTCTCTGTCTTTCTCTTGCTTTATATTCCAAATTTGTGAACGTGACAATTAATCCTAGCTTAATACTTTGGACAACACGGATACAGAAACCATTTTCCACTTTCCGTTTTGGTCTTTATTGACTCTTTAGTTGTCTCTGCTTTACAAGATACGGGTGGCTGAGCGACTTCCCGCCAAAATAACTTTGAGTTGCATTTAGGTTGCCATACCTCTAGATTGAGTTATTTTACATTGGTATGCCTGTGGTGCGGACGGACGGTCGTTCGGTGTGCGATCACGTAATTACCAAATTTTCTGGGATGGGTAGATTTACTTATCCATGGTGCTTCCCTGACGCGCGCTTCGTGCGCGCGAGAGCTCCGCTAATAAATAAAACGTGGATGACAAAAATGCAAGAAGACAAACACATGCACCATTATCAAAGCAAATAAAATTTTATTATAAGAAAGGTACCTCAGATAAATTGATAGCTCTTTTTACAAGAGACAAAAATTTCGAATCAATCGTTGTTATTTGTTTAGTTTTCCTCTTCTTACCCCACTTCAAACATGACATAAAAATTGTTTGTCTCATGTGGCATTTCACAGAACAAGGAAAAAAGGACGTTTTCACGTGCTATGCATTTTATTCACGAGTTAGAAAAACAGAGAAAGGGACTTGTTTTCACTAATGCTTTTGTCTGCTACCCCGGCGATTACAAATAGCTTTTCAATTTCTTTGTGTTAGTAGTTTTATATGAACTTTACAATTTTTTTATTGCTCGATAATACATAGTGTAGGCTGACTTTCATGGCAATTTCGGCTTTGAGAGTCAAATAATAGCAGTGTCGTGTTTTAAAAACAAAGATGGTTTACTTTCTGCTCAAAAAGACCTAACTATCCTTGCAAATAAGTTTGCAAAGTATTAAGGGTCGACGTATGAAATTGTTTGTTCAAACAAAGTGAAGCGCTAAACAGTGCCGGTGAGATTACATCATTTAAACACAAATTGGTATTCTGGTCGTTAAGGACGTGATTTCACAATATTGACAATGGGAAGCCCATAAAATAGATAAATAACTTTGAAAACAATTTCTGAATGAATAAAGTGAGTAGTAGCATTTAGAAAAACTAGTGTTCCATAACAATAAACATCTTGTGAAAGGTTTGAACCTACGAGTCATTTCAAAAGTAGATTGAGTTTGATCGTCCGGGTGAACGTAGTCCTGAATAGGACTGTTGTTGTTGACAGTGACTGACGTTTCGACAACCTGTGCGGTAGTCATCTTCAGAGCCAAAGTGAGTTGTATCACGTCAGCTGATGGTATTATACTCTGGTTATTGATCTGATTGGTCAATTACGTCGCGATGTTATTGGTCGTCTGTCAGTTAAGCCGTGATATTATTGGCTATGAAGACTCGTAATCAGTAATTGGTGCGTTTCGATCCGTCTATTGTCACAGTTAAACAGTCGTCTATTGTTAGTTACAGTTACCAGCGCCGTACAAACGACTTATTGACGAGATCAAGCAAAACTAACTACGAGAGAACGACTGGAGAACTGACAATTTGACTAACAACAGACGACTGTTTAACTGTGAAAACAGACGGATCGAAATGCCCCAATTACTGATTACGAGTCTTCATAGCCAATAACATCACGGCTTAACTGACAGACGACCAATAACATCGCGACGTAATTGACCAATCAGATCAATAACCAGAGTATAATACCATCAACTGACGTGATACAACTCACTTTGACTCTGAAGATGACTACCGCACAGGTTGTCGAAACGTCAGTCACTCTCAACAACAACAGTCCTATTCAGGACTACGTTCATCGATCAAACTCAACCTACTTTTGAAATAAGTATCTTATCAAAGTGTGCTCTTTGCCATGTTTATGTCCTGGCCTCGTTTTTCCGGCCATTCCTGGCCGATGACAATAAGTTCCGGTGTACCCTCTCCTCCGTCAATTATTGGCAGATGTGATGGTGGTTTACCAATACCTAGAGAGAAAACAAGATATGACAGATGTCAAGAGGTGAGGGCAAACTATTTCTGAGAAAATGAAGGCGACAATGGTGATAATGATGATAATCTTGATCATCTTCATGTTGACACGAGTCAACAGATAATGATAAAGATCACAAAGATTAGGATGATGATGATGATGATGATGTTCAATACAAATGCCATTATAGTGATGTTGATAATAGGCCCTTTGCAGGTAGCCATTCACGTGGTACAAAACCGCCATGCTGGAGAACAATAGTCGGTTTTGTACCACGTGAATGGCTAGCTACAAAGGGCCTATTATGATGATGTACTTCAAAGGTGCAGAAGATCAGATTTGAATATATGTAGCAACAACCCCCTAAACCTAAACCTTACTTTGCGTACGAATCATTAATCTGTCAACGTCAGTTTGGCGGATGGAAATGAGTGTTCATAACGGATAAGGAAAAAATTTAAAAGTCAATATGGTGGTGACAGAGGTAATGCTAATGACCACGCTGTTCAAAATGGAAAAAGACTACGATCTAGGAATTTCAAGCCAGTTATAGTACCATAACTTAATACCTTATCGCCAAGCACATAGACTCAAGGGCCAAAACTGGTGTGAAAAATCAGTGGCGGATTCAGACCTTCAGACAACGGGGGAGGGAGGGGGGGAGACCTTTGGATTCAAGGACGAGAACGACTACGAGTACGAGATTTGACTCAAAGTTTTCTCGCGTATTCCCAAAATATAGACTCCCCGGAAAGCGTCATTTTACCATTTTTCACTAGAAAAGTTAGCACTGTGACCTTTAGTGAACGAGGTTACGTGCTCTCCCGATCACAAAAATGATCAAACTTCCAACATTTGATAACTCGTTTTCCCCACTTCGACATTCTCGCTAAAATTCCCTTCCTCTCTCAATGGAGTGACGACGGCTACCACGTTTTCCCGCCAAAATGACGCTGGTTCACGCGCCAGCCCTACTTAGTACTGAGAAAATCTCGTACTCGTAGTCGTACTCGTCTTAGAATCTAAGGGTCTCTAGTGGGAACAAGTAAAACGGAGGCAGCAAGATCGAGCGGTAGGACCACAGGATCAGACTTGTAATACGGAGGTAATGAGTTCAAAACTCGCCCTGACCGCTCATACTACCTGTTCTCGGTAGTCCCGAGTTCAAATCGTTGACGTCGCTTGTAAAATAGCCAACTAGTTCTCAACCATGATTTGTTCCATTTAAATTATTATTTTGTTTCATTATCCCTGATAACCCCATAAGTGGAGAGAATAAGTTAGTATTTCATTAAAAAGAGGGTAGAAATGCTAACAAGTACCAAGATGCCTTGATATAAAGGCCCAAACAGCCCTTCTGTGGAGACCAACTGCGGTGGATGGATCAAGCTTGCTACCAAGGGATGTCATGCGCAAAATATATGGTGGTAGAACGGATGGAATGTCGCATTGATTCATGTGTTTGGTCCACCTGCGATAAATAAGTGCAAAAGTTAATTGCAAAATACGTATTCGACTACTATGAGAAAAGAAGATCATTAGTTGTTTACTCTGATAGAGATGATCTGCTGGAATACTTGTTCAAAATCACGGTCCAAGATTGCAAAAAGTCCACTTCAAGTTGACATGCGTCGCTCAAAAACGCTGTGGCTTAAACTACCTATTACAAGTACACTGACTGGCCACGAAACAAAATTAACTGAATACCAAGACCAGGTTTCTTAGTCAAAGAAAGAGTACGCCTACCTTATTGCTATAATAGGCCGTTGATCTGCAAGAGATGGAACCTCACGATCAATGAAGTAAGTTAAAATGTTTTATGTGCATTTTTAAAGAAGTATAGAGTCTTTCTTCCAATTAGGACTTACAATTCCAGTGTTGAAAGTAAAGAAGATGTCACTTAGCGTTCTCAGTTTAACGGGGACAGAAGGCAGACGTTATCGTAACGTGTCAGACACTGGTGAAGTCGGTGAAAGGAAAACTGATTCGTGAATTAAATGTTTTGATGTACTCCTGTCAAGTCATTCTCGCTCTGTGATAAGTAATCAATAAAATAAATATCTTATTACTCTCCTTTTCTCCGCCCGTGCTGCAGTTTAATATGGAGCATTATCTTCCCCTCGATTTAAGGGCGCACACTTCCTACAGTAGTTCGACTTCCCACTCGGTCCATCATTTTTACAGCGCAAATTTCAGATTGCGGCTATTCTAAGTTTGAAAATGAGTTACACATTTAAGGATTTGTCGGTTTCTCTACGAGACAAGTATAATAAGCCACTTAAAAGTCTAATGATAGCCTGCGTAGCAGGCGTCGAAAGGGGTAGGGGATAGGGAGGAAGGGAAAAAGGGAGGGGGATTCCCTTTCCCCCCTTTCACGCTTTTATCCCTCCCCTCCCCTTTTTGCTTTTGCCACACAGGCAAGCTAATGACAGCCCTGTCTCATTCCATGATTGTAACTTCTTCTTGTCTGCACTGCAGTTAAGGGATCCTGATTTTCCACCTCGGTTTATGGTCCACTAGCTACCTACTTAGTTCCCTGCCAGCAGAGGTCTCTGTCTGCCTCGTCTGGCAGAGGTCTCTCACGACGAGGCAGAGAGAGACCTCTGCTAGCAGGGAACCTGCTTGGGAACTTGCTCCGAAATTTACATCACAGACCTCGCGAACCATTAATCTGGCATCGATTACTGCACTTTTCACAAACATGCGAACTCTAAAGTTCAAAAGTGGCTTTTACAATTGCGTTTTTCGCAATCATAATTACGAGCACAAGCAACGACCTTGAAACACAGAAACACAGAAAATCCACCGATCACAAATCACAAACCATGACCTTTTGGACCCGTTAAAGTAAAGAGGTCCGTTAAGATGATTGCTAGCAGCGCAAAATGCAATTGTCAGTTGGCTTTTGAACTTCAGAATTCACATGTTTGTGAAAAGCGTAGTAATAAGAGGTTTCAAGATAAGAACGCTTACCTGGCTTTTTGTTTATAAAGTTTTTCAATGGTTCCATGTTTTCCTTCCAGCGATGGAAAGCTTGTGTGTTAATGAAAAACAAAGGTTGATCTACATCATATTTAAAGATCTCTTCTCCTAATGGTAACATCCACACATCCAGAGCGACACCACATCTGTATAAAACCACAAATTTAAATTAATGTCCATTCCTTGATGATTTTCTCCCAGCCTTCTACAAGAATTTAAGATCTCGAGGGATGGGGGTGGAGAGGAAAAAACCACCACAGCTTCCCACCCCTAGCCTGCGAACAGCAGATGCATTTCTGGTCCTTGCTTCTCTCCCTCCGAAAAATAGCGAAGCGGACAACCGCGAGTGACGAAGTCGCGAGAGGTCGACTTGTCTCGCTTGATGGGTTGCGATTTGCATTTCGTCCTGCGCCATATGAAATCCAACAAAGGAATTTTTTGAAAGTCTACGTATTTGGTAACTCTCGAAGAAATCCAAGACGCTTCAGCGCCCGAGGTCACGAGGAGTCACTCTAGCCGTATTCTATCCTTTGATCTCATTGGCCAACATCAAAACAAAAGGTTTCACGTCACAGAAATCGTTTTGCCGCTCGGGTTCGCAGACGCTATTTTTCGGAGGGAGAGAAGCGACGACCGGAAATCCATCCACAGGCTACCCACCCCCAACCCTGCCAGGACCTTGCTCACAGGCTGCAAGTTTTAAACAATTCATAGACTACTGTCTATGTCTCCAAGAGGGGGCATTTATTAGATATACATGCTATTTCACAATTTCCGCTGTCCACTACAGCTGTAACTTAGTACATTATATACCTTACAAATGGAAAAAAAGAAATAACAAAAGGTGTTTGCACTTAGCCTCGTTTAAAAAGAGAGTTTTTGAACCTCAGAAACAACCAACATTTTGGTTTTGTATTCTTCCACTTATTAGCATATTTGGCAATTTTCAGTAGTACACTCTTTGATTTTGTCAAAGTAACGGGAAACACAGTAGGCAGGACACACCCTCCTCAGTAATAGATATAATGATGACTTAGAAGTAACGCTATCACATAGCCGTTCTTTGCTTGCCATTCCTGGTCAACTGGAATTTGGAAAACTGGAGTACTTGAAGTAAACCTCTCAGGGAATCAACCTCATTCCCAGGGTCCTCTCAGATACCCATCCCTGTGGAGCGAGAGAGAGAGCGTAGGAGAGGACCCTGGAAATGAAGTTGTCATGGAACATGTGAGAGACCCAACAACAAACTCTGCAACACACCCATAAGGCATTGATGCTGGGATGTTACCCCAGGCCACACTGGTGAGAGGCAAATGCTGTCACCACTACACCACCCTCCCCTGTGCTACCCTTGCTATGGATATAGCCAAGGACTTGATCCTTGAGTTCCTCACCTAAATCGCTTGTCTTTTGCCAATGTCAACACTGTGGTAGCTCCTCCAAATGAATGGCCCACAACTGCAACTTTACTCAAGTCCAACCTTCCCTTAAATGGGAAAAAAGGTTACAACAGCAGAGCAGTTTTTTCTACACTGACTGGTGAAAAAAGAACTATGGCTGATGAGGGCACGGACTGATAATGATGGTGACACAATTTGTGATTTTCCAAGATACAGCTGTAACCTCACCAGAAAAAGACCTCAAATACTTTGAAATGAAACCACTCGCCAATCCACTTGAATGAGTTTTCAGCATTTTTACAGCATTTCTATGGTATAAATTAGCGGTCAAAAAATTGTTGTCCATTTTTTTTTATGTTATTGAGTGGGAGACTTAGTGTGGAATAAAGTCAGATTATGATCTTCACAGTGGCCATCTTTGGGACGGAGGAAAGTGCCCATGGTAGGGTGGTGGCCACTACAGAGGTGAAGACACAAGTCAAACATTATTAGCAGTTGTGAAGATCAAGGGCAAACCAAAAGTAATTGGATACACAGGGAAGTATACTTGTAGGGTGGTAGCTATTGTAGACACAGGCCTTCTGATAGGGTGCGATAAAAAATCAGAAATTAAGCGGCATTTTCAGGGCAGATTGTGCGATAAGATAGGACTATTATGCGATAAATTATGCAGTTTTTTCAGGGCTAAATAACATTGTTTTCTCAGGTTTCAAAGGAGAAAAAGCACTTTAATGTTGTTTAACAGGCAATTTGAATGTGAAAGAATAATAAAACATCTATTTCAAAACAAGATAGTTAAATTTGTCCAATTATCTTGACCCAGAAAGAAAACAAATTAGAGAAAAAGAAAATTAGGTTTCAGATGTCTTGCAAGGCTCTCTTTAGAGGTAAATCACCTTTTAATAACTAACATTAAGATTGAGAAATGTTTAATTAAAGGTAGAATTTATTGTTTTCCTTTCATGAATTTACCATTTTTTGTACGAATTATGTGATTTTTCACGAATTCTGCAATTGGAGGTCAATAACTTGCAAAATCGCAACATCCAAGAAAATATCAGAAGCCGGCGCTGTTTAAGACAGATTAAAGCTTCTAGTGTCATTGAATCAGCTAGAGCAAAGAAAAGGAGCCATTGAAAAGAGGTGACTGCTAGTTGAGGTTTGACTTAGGCTAGTAATCCAGTCTAGGTTTGACTAAAGGGATGCAGTTCATCTTCTTGAACAAAACTTGTTAAAAGAGATAAATGTAGGGAGGTCAAGAGATCATTCAAATCGGAGCTTGCAACAGAACATCAAAAGAGAAGGGCAAAATAAGAAAATAGTTTTCCTTATAAATTTTTGTTCATGCATACATGTATGTGGTTATTAATATTACCAAAACAATCAATCACCTTGAGTTGTGTTAAAATGGATGAATCTTTGAACAAATTGTGAGGAAACTTTCCTGCATGAATTTTCTCTAGTAAGTTGTGAGCATATATACATTCATCTGCTCTTTTATGAACCTAAGAGAAAAAAAAAACGTTACAAGAATATCACCATAAAATGCATCACTATTCTGTGTTTTCACTCACGTGGCCAGCATCTATGCAAATTTATTGGAACAAAAGAAAGCTAAACCAGCGCCGTAGCTAGTATGAGGCCAACCGAGGCACTCGCCTCGGTAAAATTTTGACGAATTTCGCCGATCATTTTTATTTTACATAAGCGATTATCGGATATTTTTAACGCATCATGATATTACAAAGAATTCAGCAATTCAGTCAATATACTATGAAAAAATTACCATATCATCGATCTCAAGGGGCTACGTATGTTAACTCAAATTTTTTTTGAACAAATACTGATCAAAACCATTGGCGAGGTTAACGGTCACCCAGATTATGTAGCTTGTTTCTGATTATTGCTTTTTAAATTCCACTTACATTAACTCGAAAAAAAGTTACCGAAAGGCCCAGAAAACGCTGCAAATCGCATTTCCGAGAGACTAAAGTTCAAAATTTCTTGGGGGGGGGGCATGCCCCTGAACCCCCCTAGCAACTCCTGCCTGCCTCGGTTAGCTGTTTGGTCTGGCTACGGCACTGGTTTACATAAGAAAAGAGTTCAACTCCCACAGGATTGGTTTGGGACACAAACATGGCCACCGTTTCATTGGTTTGGGACACAAATATGGCCGCCATGACATCATGTGAAAACACACAATACACACTTGCATAGGGCACCCAAATTAGCCCTTAGACTGATCTTAAAGAAATTTCACAAAACTATATAAAAAATGTCTACCACAGTTTACCAACCTGATTGTTTCTAAATTCAAACTCATTGTAACTTGGTTGCAGTGGGTGATATTGGATCCATTCTTCTGTGATTTCAGAGTCCTCTTTCTCTTTTAAAATATACGTTGCAGATGCTGACTCATCTCTACAAACAAATTATTTTAACGACAAACTTTAAAACATTGGCCTTTTTTATTTGATATCACCAAAAAATCAAATGTTGGCAATTTGCAAAGCAAATATTTTCTGTTAATATCACTACAAATTTTATGGGAGTTTTGTTTTTGCTCCCCTCGCCTGTTGACAACTGTCCAAAGCTAAGTTCATATCCTTTCTCATCCCAAATGAAAACCTTGACATAAGCTAAATCCTGGATCCCAAAAAACCTACAGTCCAATCCCGATAACTCTAACCTTCAAGGGAATTCGAAAAATAATTAATTGTTCAAGTTATTGGGAGTTCAAAGTAAATAATGGAAAATAAGGAAATGGGAGACAAAGAAGACAAAGAATACATGGCTGTTAAAATAAATTCAATGATTCGGACTGCACTGCACTTTTTTTTTTCAACTAGTCGGGAGCTCAAAACATGGTTCGAGTTATCAAGGGTAAGTTGATACAGAAATGATCTGAAGGGAAACGAAAATTACTTTGAGGTTAATAGCGGGAGGTTTGAGTTATCGAGGGTTTGAGTGACCAAGGGTAAAATTGTAGTAAATTTATGAAGGAATCCAGGGGAAATTGATTTTGGTTAGAGTAGCACGAGGTTCAAGTTAACAAGGGTTCGAGTTATAAAGAGTACGACTGGACTGTACATGCATTAGGGACCCTCATTAATTTAAATGACCATCTCTCTACAAAATTAATGTCACTTATATTATGCTGTCTTACAGCTGTGCATGCACGGTCACCTCTCTAAAAAGGTGGTCATTCTAAGGAGAGGTTCCACTGGGTGTTACATAAAATTAAAAACGGTTGAACTCTGGCAATGTGGGTTATGACTTACATAAACTTAACTCTATCATCACAGTGTACATGGCTTACCTGTGTTCAACACATGCCACAAAACAACCATGTGAAGCAAGATCACAGCAGTAGGTACTGTAAAGAAGACGGTTGCCACCCAGGCCATGTGAAAACACTACACAAGGCAATGACTGCATCTCCAAACTACAATTGCTGGGTTTATAAATAGGGGCATTGTATACTGCAGGTATACGAAGACTGCCTGAAACCAGCATTTAAAAACAAAGCATTACCGTAGTTGAGGGTAAAAATTGTTGTCACCTCAAATAGGTACAACCATATATATGTTGTGCTAAAATTCAATTATTAATCTTAATTTGTTCTTTTAAGGTATTGTTTTGCTTTTACTTTCTTTCATATATTAACAAATGAGAACAACATGAAAAGAGTTACAATATGTACTATAAATAAACTGTTTGATTACAATAATAGACAATGGAGATGGCAAACTATGGGAGGTAGAGGTGATCCCACACCTTAGAGGTAGGGGTACGGTGATCCCACACCTGACTGTTAGGCCACGGAGAGGCACACAAAGCCAAGGTTTTCAAGGTAAGCACAGGGAGCCCAGGTTCACTGTAATCTCCGAGCTTGAAACAGAAAAAGTGAGTTTATGCAACAGGATGGCAGAAAGGAGAGGACAGCAAAATGCCTGTGTGTGACAAACATGACAGGGCTATTACTTGGGTGTTATGTTGTGATCCTCACTTAACATTAATGTTTTCTGGTCTTTGCAAAAACATCTGTTTAAAGGAAAGTTGTTTCAAACAAAATTACTGCCACGCTTGTCACACAAGGCTTGCTGTCTTCTTTCCTCTCCTGTCCTGTTGCGTACAGCTGTACATTCACAAATATCCCGTTCAGAACTTGAGTTGTTGGTGGCTTAATATTGTTTCTGTCCATTGTCAAGTGAAGGATAAAGAGTCGCAGGCTTACTATTCTTGTTCAGGACTTTTGCAAAAATAAAGCTCATTCATCGCAATAATTGGTAAGAAACTCTTTCCCGGGACTCTTTCATTTTCCATTGGGGGACAACGTCAAGTATTCAAAGCTTAACTCACCAACGGTCCAATAAAAGAATTGTGACAATAACCAAACGGGAAGTTTCATGAATTTCAGAAGCCCTGTTGTATATTCTTCACGCGGCATCCAAAAGCAACACTTTGATTCATCGATTGGTCCAGCAGTCTTATCCACTGGGTAAAAGAAACGAATGAAGCTGCCGGCATTTTTCCCTCCAACAGATTCGTTTACAGCAGCGCACATGTAATCTGTGCATCCTACTGTAAAAAGGCCTGTTGGATCTGGCAATTTTTTTTGTACTCTCCAATATGAAAACAACGACGACATTTTGCTTCTATAAAGCATGACATTGCAAAATAATATAAAGCAGAAATACTGTACCTCTTGCTCAAGAGGGCAATTTCTGCCAGGCGCGCGCACACAGCAACATTTTTATCATGTGACTTAGTCACGCAAGAAAAGTGCGCAGCGTGATATTTATCACGTGACATGGTCACGCTAAAAAGGGCACTTGAGAAACTTCCAGACCAAACATAACATGTCCAGCGAAGAACAACGATCGCTGCTCGGAAGTTCTTCAAGCTCGGATCAGCAGAATTCCCGGGTAAATAGTGATCACAGTACTGAACACGCATTTGGAGTGTGCTGAGTATAACTGAAATGCGTCTTTTCTGTTTATTGCACCTCTCTGCTTCAAATTAGGCGTCGTCCTTTTCAAGCAAATGGGGATTAGTTTTGTCTTGTATCGGATGTGTCGTTGGTACAGGAAACATTTGGAGATTTCCGAGAATAGTGGCAAATAACAGCGGCGAGAAAGGTATCAAGGAAGTGTATATTTGAAAGTATCTCTTTAATGCTTAAATTTCGTTTTATCATTGATACGTGTGGGATCCCCATGTCTACTACCTCTGACATTTTATGAATTTCCACGATCCGCGTGATTCCCGTTGACCTGTCACTGTTTGGTGACCTTCACGTTAAGCAAATAGCGTTTCATACATACCGCTTTTTTTATAAAGAAAAATAGGCTATTAAAGAAAAAATAGTAAAAGGAAATCAATGCAGTGCATTCCTTTGTTTGTCCACGGAGTGAGCTCGCAAGCGTAATGAGGTATAAAACTGTCGGGGTTGTGGGGAGGGGGGGGGGTATTTCATTTAGCGATGATGGGGTGGGTGAGGGGGTAAATTGCTATGAGGAGAGACATTTAGATGCAATGAAGCAAGAATTTTCCTGGGGGGGGGGTACTACCTTATATAAGCCATATATGTGTGTGTTGCCCCAGAGGGTATGGTTTTGGCACCTTTTTGTTCTGAAAACGGGTATACGCTTTGTCCATTTTTTATCGTTTCAATTCCAAATAAATACAATGTAAGAACGAAATAGAAATATGCAAATTTGAAAAGCATTTGAGGAATTGTTTTGTTTGCGCTCTAATCTAAGAAATGTCTTGACATAATTTTAGAGGTCTGGTCTGAAAATACGTGTGGAAAATGAGATTTTTTGGTCTGAAATAGGATCAGGATTTAGAGAACCAGGCAGCCCAACCCCTTCAAGAATTACCAGGAGTACCATTCCTGGGGCATTTTCAGTAAAATGGGCTTCAAATAACTGACTCAGTTTTAAGTGGGCCTTCTAGCTAATCAACATCTTCCACTTCAGTTACCACTGAAGAAGGGATCAAAGGGGCTTTTGCATGGTACAGGAGAGTGTTGTTCATTTTTGTAAAAGCTGAAAATATGAAGTTAAAATCTGTGAAATACTGTCGTTTAAGTTTAGAAAAGTGAACAGGGATTTTGAAATGACCGTGATGCCTTATTTGTACTTTTCCAGCATCTGTGAAAAGTGTGTAGAACCCTCCCCCTTTTAATTTACCCCCCCCCCCCCCCCCTTGTTAAATGGTGGGTTAGGAGTAGGGAGTTGGCTATGTACTGTAAATTGAGCTCTTGAATTCCAACTTTAAATGTACAGTTTTCTGAAGTGAGTAATACATACATGTAATTTTATTATACAACTGTACATCAAACCCTTCACTTCTGTAGGACCACTCATCTTCTTAAGAACAAGGGTCATTACCAAAAATAAGGCCATAACAACAGACTCAGCGGGCATGTTGGTCCCTCACCAAGACAGTGAGACCATTGGGTAAACATCTGGGACTTTGGTGGAATAATTTCAAGACCCAGATAGTTAAAATAAGAGCTTGAAGGTCCTCCAATAGGCAACATATATAAATGAATCAAAATCTTGTCCCAATGGTTCAAATTTTGATCAACTGGGGCCTGTTGTTTGACTGTTTCCATAGGTGGACTCCAGTTCCTTTTAGTATGGATATTATTCCTGGCATTCTGGTCTATACCAGTGATTTTGATAGAGTATTCTGTTGGTCGTTACACAAGACATGGTCCTGTGAAGTCCTTCCGTTCATTGGTCGGACCCTGGTCATTGTGGTGTGGGGGATGGATGGTTGCTGTTGTTGTTCTCATTGGGTGAGTATAAGTCTCCCAGATAGTTGGTTACTTCCTTTCTAGAAGCATATGAATCTTGGTAACTGCAGATTAAGGCAAAGTAGCAAGGTTGCTATTCCCGTGTAAGACTCGGGGCCATTTCTGTTCCAGAAAAACCGTCCAATTTCAAAGTCATAATGAGAGTTTCAAATAAAACTACATCTGTAACTAGCCAGATCAGTCAAATCCTAAATGATAGTATGCACAAAGGAGATGGTTTTTCAGCAAAAACTCTAGAAGAAAGCCTGTTTTTCAAAATGACTGACCTGGCCATGGTCCAGCCAGCCAGTTCTGACTTTTGGAAGGCTGATCCTGTTTCCTCTAAGGGAAATATATGTAGTATTTGACAATCATTGTCATAATCTTTCAAGATTATTTATTCCAGACATTATCAATTGAATTGTTTTAGGTCATACTACTCTGTTGTGGTTGGGTGGTGTTTTTATTATCTATTCCGCTCCATCTTCTATCATCTGCCAAACTCAATACAGGAGAGTAGGGATATTTGGAAGGACTTACAGGTAACTTCTGAAAATAATTTTGGTTTTGGATATAGCATGTTGGTATTCAAAGCAGGCGCCAATCAGTTAGATGATTATAATAATATTATAGTGTGAAAGGTTTGAACGCAGGAGTCATTTCAAGAGTAGGTTGAGTTTGATAGTCTGGTTGAACGTAGTCCTGAATAGGACTGTTGTTGTTGGCAGTGGCAGACGTTTCGACAACCTGTGTGGTAATCATCTTCAGAGTCAAAGTGAGTTGTGTCACGTCAGTTGATGGTATTATACTCTGGTTATTGTTCTGATTGGTCGATTACATTGCGTTTTGGCTACTTTTAGAAGCTACTCACTTAATGATGGGAAGTCACATGTATTCATTGCGTACCTAATTTTTTCTTTAAAGGAACATCATCAATACATTCCAGTCCTTCTCCACCTGTTGACTCTGTTCATCACCAGTATTTCATTAACAAGATCAGTGTCATCAATTGAACGTGTGAACAGCATCATTGTCCCTCTTCTGTTACTTATATTGGTAGTGTCTTTCTATTGGTCCTTGACTTTGGAATATGCATCTCAAGGAATCTCTTTTCTCTTTTCACCTGACTGGGGTAAGTACAGTTGTAATGCAGTAGCTTGATGCCAACACTGGTTTCCCTAAGAAAAGAAGTCCCAGGAACAAGCGCAGAAATTCCATACTGATGACGTGTCATTACCCAGATCAGTCTGGGTTGTGCTTCTAGTTGGTGGTGCGGTGGAAGAAGTTTGTTTCAACCAATCAGATGCACTTCCCATATCTGGGCAGTGATACTTCATCAGTGTAGAATTTCTGCGCTATTTCCTCGGAATTCCGCTTTGATGACGGCTAAATTTTCGAAACCACGATGAAAATCTATGGAACCAAAAAACTTGATCAAAAAGAGCAAATGCACAAATGTCTTTCTGTTTTTCAAAATAACTTGTCTAAGTTCTTGGTGACTTGTTTAGAACTTGGTACAAACTATAAAATAGCTTTACACGAACAGGTTGACGCAATAGGACAGGAAAAAGGAGCAAATTTGGAAACCCAAGAAACCATGTTTTTTTTATGTCAGAGAACGAAACCCGGAAGTTGGAATTTTTTCATTGGTTATTTTTTTCAGAGTGTTTACGTACGACCAGGCGCGATAACTACGTCACTAAAAGTGTAATCTCTGAAACTTTTACAGGGTAATAACTCCAGCATCAAGACGTGTCTATTTGTAAGTAACACTGTTGTTATGATTCTTCAGGTGAACTAAAAAACCTAAGGTTGTGGGTCGAAGCAGCTTCTCAAAATGCTTGGGATACAGGTAGGAAATAATACGAGCGTATTTCGAGGGCCGCACTCAATAAAACCTTTTATTTTTGAATTTCTTTCTCTGATGTTTTTCTAATCCTGCTAGGCGCTGGAGCGGGGTTATTCTTGACCTATGCAACATTTATGACGAGAAGAAATAGCGTGGTCAAAATAGGAACCATTCTCCCAACATGTAATAACTTAATAAGGTAAAGAGAACATTTTTTCTCGTCTTAACATCGTGAGGAGCGATTGAACACAGGGACGGAACCAAGAATGTTTCGTGGATTTTGAGACACAAGCTGTTTAACTGCTGGTATTACGCTTCCACCCTCCCCTCGGGGTACTCAAAAATGATTTATGCGGGGAGGCATAAACACCATTTTTGACGCAAAAGGTATCCCTTTCGTATACCTTCTATTGACAGTTGGTACCCCTTTCACATACCTAGTGTAGAACATTGCATCCCTTTTAACTCCTGTAAACGCAACGTTTTTAAAATATGGATAACTAACTAAACCAGAACGTTTTCTCCACTTTTTTCACAGCCATAAAATGCATCTTTTTATAGCCTTTTTGGGCCATTTTACAGACCGAAACGATAGATTTCCCTATCCTTTCATATACTTCAACTAATGAAACCCCTAAACTTTCTTAAACCTGAAGCCTGAAGAAAGTACCCCTTTCGGGCGGAGCCGTCCCGTATAGGCCATCGTAGAGAGTACCCCCACCCCCTCGGGATCCTTCCTTACCGTTGCACATTAGTTCCCCTGGGCATTTCACGTTATGATACTTGTTTCCGGTAAAAAAAAAAAAAATTTCAAACGGAACCCCACTTTTTGCGTTGATATTGTAATGTTTTGGTATGGGAAAAGGGAACTGTTTATACGAGCCAGAAGTTGCGGCGGCCCTGCCAAAATTCGATCTGAATTGAACCTGAAATTGAACCCGTTAATCAGTGTCAAAGGTTACTGCAAATATTTCAATTTAGTTGAGTTGTTAAGTTGAGCAGTAAAGGGGAAATTAACCGTCGAAAAGGTTAATAGAAATTGGAGACATTCGTCTCTCATTTTTAAGCAACATTGTACACTGCCTTTCAACGGTCACTCTTTCCGCTTCAATGAAAATAATAGTTAAAAGGTCTCAGGATCGGCTTAGAGCCCCGCATATATACGCCTTGTGGTAAAGCTGTTGTTATCATTCGAAGCCGTAGAATTAAAGTCATGACTAAACATTGATTTGTCTTTTTCATGTTGTTGTTTTCTAGCTTAATTTGCGCTATAACATTATATTGCACCGTCTTCTCCACGGAAATACGAGAACGGCAAAGTCAAAGCAAAATAGCAGCTTTACTCAGAGAGGATGGATACGCCAATACTGGGCTGACTTTTCTTTGGTAAGCTGTAAGAGCCGAACAGACAGAGAAAACCCGGGGGGCACTCCAGGGAAGTCTGGGAAGAGGTGTGCCTCTAAGGCCTTCAAAACCTGACCCTGTTTAAGACAAAAACCGTTCATTTTGCTGCCCTGTTTAATACAAGAGACCTTATTTTAGGGCTGTAAAATTTCGTTTCGTTTGGCATACAGAAATAAGAAGTTTTTTTAACAAAAATAATATAATAAAAAGTTAGATGACAAATGCAGACCTCTCCGCGCTATCCTTTTAAGCTTTTGAAAGGCTTTCGGTCCAAAAAGACAACCTGTTCAAGACACTAAGTCGTACACCCTGTTTAAGACTCAAGTGACCTGTTCCAGGGATCGAGAAACGTTGCGCGAAAACCACGTGGGCGCTTGGGAAGGACGGAGTATTGAGCCTGTAAGCATTGTTCTCCATACCCCATTCCAGCATACCCTTATGGTTGGTAAATTATGACAGTTTACTTCAACACTTATGTCAATCCTCTGGCGTCACGCGCGCAGAGTCTAACAGACATGTCGATAATGTGAAACTCTCCTACACCGCCCCTTTTTGACGTTTTGACATTTGACATTTTGACACGAGAAACAGTTTCTCGTGGGCGGAGTAGTGGGCGGATTAAGGTACATGTATTTGAGAAAATGCTTACAGACTCTCCTCTGCTCTCTTCCCGCCATTTTTCGCTAGTTCCCTATTTCACTTCTCGCTCGCTGTTTTGCTCGTCCACACGAGCGAGAGCCTGGCACAGGCACTCAGCACCTTGGAACAGGCTCTCAAAACCACACCCTATTCAGCCGCACATACCCGTTAAGTCCAAATAAGGGAGCGTCACCCACGGTTAGGAAACGTACTGTTTTGTTGGCAGTTTCCGTATCAGCTCTGTAATGGTTTCATGTTTTCTTTCCACTAGGATGCCGGTTCTCTACAAAGAGCTGGGAGTTCCAGGTCGTGTCTTGTCATGTTTATTCTTCCTGTGTTTGGCCTTAGCTGGTGTTAGCTCACTCATAGCTGTGCTAGAGTTACCAGTGCTCACTCTTGAAGAAATGCGAAGTAGGTATTAGCGACTTTTTGGCGACTGCTCGTGTCGCCTGTTCCAGGCTTCGAGATAGTTATGTACAGAGATCGAGTAAACTGATAAGAAAACGTGCTTCATTTCCCGTCGCCGCACAGATCACGCGCGTCCTATTTTCCCCTGGCGTTGTTTCCGTGACATCCCTTCTATCTGAGAGCCTGGCACAAGATACTGCTCGCGAGGAGTAAATCTTAGACAGGGGCGGATCTAGGGGGAGGGTGCA
>BOPM01000206.1:383145-406849 GCA_022179025.1 Porites australiensis
ATGTGGTTTATTGGTGTTGAAGTAGAGCAAGAGACGAGTGCACCCCCTCCTAAAAAAAATCCTGGATCCGCCCCTGTTAGATCCCAATAAAAAACGTCTTGTCTACAGTGGAAGTACAGTTTTAGCTAGTCTAGCAAGTTTACAAGGACCCTACTACAAACGTTTTTAAACAGGTAATGTGACAAGATCAAGGGAGTATAATCCTCTCTTGAATAGACACAAGAAATTTACAAGGGACCAACATACATTAAGATCGCAGTAACATGAACCGAAACTAAAATCAGCTGAAAATTCTTCTTGATGCTAAATGTTTGTCAAATTTCTTTAGAAACTTTTAGACCCTAAATGAGCCCATTATGTGACTGAGCCGGCCCAAGGTCCAGCTGCATAAAAGTAATACGTAACAGCTACTGTCTGGCGTTACCAAAAAGACATTAACCAGCAAGCAGGCTCATTCGTGCCAGTTCGGGAAAAGTTTTTGCGGCGGAACCTCTAGCACGACCCGGTAAAGCTAATGACGCCTTAATCGTCTCGCCGTTTTGGCCGGCTTTTTCTGGCGGCTCCGCAGCCTCGTACCCAGGCCAGTTCGCGCTATCCGAGTTACCAGAGGAGGCTTGGAACCGAGTGCGATAGTCCTCGGCGAACTTTCCCGACAAGCTTGCCAGGTGACGTCACCTCCGAATTTGCTGAGGACGACTGGGAACGAGGCTGGTGGCCCCGGAGCCTAACCTCCATTGCAGCCGGCCTAAGCACCGTCTAGACCATAAGTATAGTATATACGGGCCGTTTAGAGTGTCTGCGCCGTAGACTAACACCGCTTTATGTCAGACAGTAGCGTCTATGGCGTTTGTACGGCTGCTCCCTGCCCTCAAGTAAGAGAAGGCCGCTGTACCAAGTTACGTTTAGGTGTGACGTTACTGTTTATGCAAACGGTCCCTGGGGCCAGTCACAGAACACAGTCACAGGCCCGGTTTTTTTTGTTTTGTTTTGTTTTTTTTGTTTTTTGTTTTGTTTTGTTTTGTTTTTTTTTTTTTTTGGGGGGGGGGGGGTCGATAAACGCTTACTGTTTCTTTTATTATTCTACGTGCTTCAACAGTTCCTAGGAAGTTTGCTCTACCTCTGGTGTCTGTAGGAATGTTCTGTCTCGGCATACCCTCAGCGCTGGATTTGGATTTCTTAGTTAATCAGGTCTGTAGCAACGACATGTTTTAAGGTAATGTTCACACTATACCGGATAGCTTTTGCACCGGCACGAAAACCATACTGGATAGGGCTTCTGTTCACACATAAGAACGGTGATTTCGGTGCGATTTCTGTAACGGAGCGCAGCTGTGCCGCACAGATCTCCAAAGCTGAGCGTAACATTTCGGATTAGGTTCTGTGCCACACTTTGGTGTAGTGCGAACCGGTATTTGGACCATAGCGGAAGTGAATAAGCAGGAAAAGAGGACTGGAATCCACTGAGACGGAAGTAAATGTTCGGGAGTGTGGACTGGTACTGGGAGGTCCCAAACCCTCTCGATCAACCACTCCGGTACAATGTTCGATGTGTGTGAACGACTTATTCCAGTTCGGTGTCGTTGCTGTTCACACTTTGTCGACACTAAAAGCTATTTGGTATAGTGTGAACATGACCTTATGCACGTATCATCTTAGTAAAGCCTGGTTCTCATATGTCGCCGATGTATCTGCGAAGTAGCCGCCGGTACCGTCTGGACTACTTCCTGGACGAATGAGAACATGCGCCGCCGACAACTAGAGCCACCGTAGAGCTCTACCGCCGACATGGGCATGCCTGCGAAATTGAACTTGAGTCAACTTCGCAGGCATGCCGGGGGTAAACACTGGGATGAGCAATGTTGCCGGCCATTTCTGTTCTCATATCGGAACAGTATCCCAGGCAGTACCGGCGGCCATGTTGCAGGTGTATCGTCGGCATATGAGAACCAGGCTTAACAGTCGGACCAAAATACGTCGTCATTTTCGGGTGTGAGTGTAAAGGTGGCTCACCCCAATCTGTATTCGCTGTGTTATATTATTTTGAACAGATTTCACCTTCAGTAGAGAACCTTTAATGTGGTGTAAACAAATAGTGCGAAAGAAATGAACCTGGAACCTTTTGTGCAAGAAAAGCGAAGCCCTTCATTGGGGAGTGACGTCATCCGAAATTGGTTTTATCAAGAAAGGATCGGAATTAAAAATATTTGTGCTAGACAAACGTGATGTCAGAAAGCATTTTCACTTGGCTTTGAGCACGTGTTATCATTTTACACTTACGACTATATAAATATTACTATCTCGCAACCGTAACAACTTGAACACAGGAAAAAACATTGGTGTTGTAGGCAAAAGTAGTTTTGATGGAGAATGCAAAAGTAGTTTTGATGGAGAATGCAAAACATTGTAATTACAGTTTAGAAAGGGGCTTTTGCCGTATTTGTTTCTTCCAGGACTTTGTCTGGGCGTTCGGCCAGGTATTGGCTGGAGTAGTCACCATATCTTTACCGATCCGTTATGGTGCGTCAAAGTTTCGTAATGAAATAGTAAACCAGGTATGTTTGGTAGTAATGCTAGGATTTGAGAATAATCAAAGTTTTTAATTTCCACCGCGATAAGCAGAGGTTCCCTCTGCAGATAAACTAGGAAGCGCGGGGTGGGGTGGGGGGTGGGGGGGGGACGGACGATGGAGAGAGAGAGAAGAGGAGAAAGGCTCTCTCTTTTCTCCCTTTCCCATTATCCCTTGCACGCATTCTTTATCTTCATGAAGATCGCGTGTTTTACACTATTTGCACACTCTAAGTAGCTAATCAGCTTCCAGTATTTAGCACACAGCTTGAAGTTTGAATATCAATTCAGGATAACTTTTTCAGTTATGTTAATGTATTCCCACCTTAATGTACTGCTTTTTTAAATTCAGTTTGGATTAGAGGACTGGAAACTGTCAAAGATCTGGGTGTACGTTATAAAGTACGTAAGATCATTTAACCAACTTTGCTCTTTGCTAAATAAGGTTCATGCTACTTAAATTTTTCCAATCATTGCTATAATAGACCCTACAGTCAAACCTCCACAAATAGACTCATCCTTCAAGTTCACTTCAGAGGTTATGGTCTCAACGACATAAAAACATGACACTTGTTACAACAACTGAGCGAAATCTTGCGCGCTGATTGGTTGGGAGCTGTGATCTGTGAGAGGGTAGACCAACTTCGTTCCCAGGTCCCCTCTCTTCCTCCCAAAGAAGGAAGACCGTATAGTGACATAAATGATGGCAAAACTCTTTCTCTCTCGGGCGAGATTTCTCGAGAAACGTCGCTCGGAAATGGACGTTAGAAACTATCAAGGTAAGTAAGTAAGTATGGGAAGTAAGCAAGTAGGAAAGAGAGAGCAAAACGTTTACAAAGGTCTGAAAAACCGGTTGCTCCTTTGAAGGGAACTGCTAATGAACTGCTAATAAAATACGAGGGGCCATGTGTCAATATCCCGGAGGAATTAGTCATATCCTTGCATATATTATCCTGACACACAATGTATTGTTTACGAATAATTTTTCGTTCAAGTGTTGTTAAACACGACGTTATAACTCAATATGAAACACGATTTTCTTAGTCCTGACTTCGTATAGACAAACTTCATTATTTAGAGGGAAATATTCAAGATTGCCAAAAGCATTTTTAAAGATTCCAAACCTGAGCTTTGCTTTAATTCCAAGTTGCGCTCTTTCATCCAATCACCACTGACTCACAGCCTTAAGGACCAGTGGACTTCTTGTCGTATTTTGCAGCGTTTGTGTCTCATAGTAGCAAATACCTCGTCCACAGCTTTCATCTCTAATTATGTAGGTGAAACGATCCTCTGTATGGAAATTGAAATTGCCGTTCCTGGCTCGTTTTCTTCAACCATAACAACCGTTTCCGAATAGTTTTCTGAAGTTTCAGTTTCAACACTGCCGTATAAACTGTCTGATGTAAAAAATCGTGTTCACTGGGAATCACTCGACGTTTGTCTTCTTAGCGCGTATACAGACAACTGATTCTAAACAATGCGACGTTGAAAAACAAAGGCTCATTTCAAACGTTACATTCCACACGTGCCGAATTTAATGGTAATAAGGAAAATATAGCGTTTAGTCTCGCTCATTTACATTAGATTTGGCATAAGTGAAACGCGACGTTTAAAATGGGTCTAACGTTAATGTTTATGCCACTATGGCATCATGGAATGCTAGCTGAAGGTGAACTGTAGCCTCCAAATTTTTGGATCTCTTTTGGGATCCCTGGGAATGTAAACAAGAGCCCTTCAACACTTCCACATCGTCTAAAATACACTTCTTTTAAACCCAACCCCTCCCCCCCCCTCCCCCACCAACTTGCATAAAAACTAACAATTAAATACATAGTACCATTTAAAGGCACTGCTGAAGATGTTTCATTTGCATGGTAATACCATCCAAAAAATAAACCACATACAAAGATATGAACGCAGTGAAAGCACCTTCGTTTTTGTTGTTGTTGTCATTTTAAAAGCCTATATTGATTGCTTAACATCGTCTCAAAATTTGAATCAGTGTTTATGCAATGTTTGGGGGGACGAAGTGTATTGTGGGATGATGTGGAAGCAGTGAATACCCATTAAACAGTACCAAAGAGACTGAGAATTTAGATTTTTATACTTCTTGAAGTAACAAATTCTACACAAGATTGCCCCGAGGCTTTCTTAAAAATAATGAACCAGCGCGTAGCGTGAGGTCAATATTTCAAGAGTAAGATTTATTGCACCTTTTCATCGTTTTAGAAACAGCAAGTCGTTATTGAAACAGTAGGTCATTATTTTTAATTGTGGCATCCTATTCTTCCTCAGAGACCTTCCCTGGGTTTCTTGAAAATGATAACCTGTTTGAAATAATACAAAGGTGCTTTAAAAACTGAGAAACGAAATTGTGACGCCAATATCGTGAACAATCCAAAAATCAGGTCATTCAAGTCATTAAAGCGATTTTCCTTTAACCACTGTTTTCAGTTTTGTCGATCCTACAGTTGCACTAGCACTATTAGTGTCATTTGTCATTGACACTGTAAAGGATGAGAAAACGAAGTGGTACGAGTTGGGAAGAGAATCTCTTATGTCATGTCTTGTCGAGGTAAGTCGATAAGTGGTGTTACTGTGGGCTTGGGTTTACTGTGTCTATGCTTTAGTGCCCAGTTGGAAGTTTTACTGTAAATTGTCTGAGACGTGTTTAAAATATAACTTGATACCACAACACATTTCGTTTTATCGTTATGGAATTGAGATTATAACAAATTTTGAATCTGATTGGCTGGCAAAAATACTTATATTTTTTACTTCACCCAGTGTGACGGCGAGATGAGACTACACATGTGGTAAGCACACGGTTTTCAAACCCAAAAATACGGCTAGTCCAAAGTTAGTGTCTTGACAAGTACTGCGCAGTTTGTGATGTCTGGAAAAGAGAGCAATGACCGGCCATTCCTGCGGGTATGAGTTTTGTCCAATTTGAGGTTGCGAGCTCAACTGGATCGGTTTTGTGTCCAAATGAACGATGTGACTGTTCTGAAAGCAAGGTTGCGCAAGACACGAGGTCAAAATTTTTCCCCAAAACAGTCCCACAGTGTAATTCCATGAATGGGCCTCATAGTGATGTCAATTGTCCAGCTTGAGGATAGGCGCGCCTCTTGATCGCTGTCGGTGGGATTCTTCTAGGGGCATTGTCGCTGTTACGAGGTTGCGAAAGCTAAGAAACTGGGAAAAATTTTTTCCAAAATAGCCCCACAGTGCTATTCCATGAATGAGACTCGTAGTGATGTCTATCGTGGAGCTTGAGGATGCGTGCGCCACTTGATCGGTGTCCTGTCCAATTGCATTGTGGGACTATTCTAGGGGCATTGTCGCTATTACGAGGTTGCGCAAGCTAAGAAACTGGGAAAATTTTCCCCAAGATAGTTTCACAGTGCAATTCCATGACTGAGACTCATAGTGATGCCTATTGTCCAGCTTGAGGATGCGCGCGCCACTGGATCGGTGTCGTGTCCTATTGCACTGTGGGAGTATTCTAGGGGAATTGTCGCTATTGACCACTCCAGAAATACCATAACATACCATAATGTTCTTTGTTTGTCACCCCAAAATTTTGCATAAGCATTGTTTTCAGTTTCTCTTGGGGCCATTTTAACTCCCAAGAGAAAATGAAGACAATGCTTATGCAAAACTTTGGGGCGACAATCAAAGAGCATTATGGTATGTTATGGTATTTTCTGGAGTGGTCAATTACAAGGTTGCGCAAGAAACTGGGAACCCACAGTGCAATTCGACGAAACACCGACCAAAATCACACGCAACCTCAAAACAGCATTCCTTTCTTTTCTCTTGTTTTATAGTGGTTTGTGGTTCTAATACTGTTAGTATTAGCAAATGCGTTGTGGATGCGTTACCGTAGAACTCGAAGAAGAATTCACAGAATCTCCAGCATTCGTGACACACAGCGTACGCCAACGACTAACGTCGACGACGCGAATTGATAAATATTTAGTGGATGGATTTATCCATCATACTTAGATATTCAATGAACAATTCTTCAATTAGTGCTTAACATGTTCTTCCCAAAAAGTAGGTAGAAAGTGGATTTTCTTAATTATTAGGTACCACGAATTTCCCTACAGCCGTCTTGGAGAATTTCTTGCTGGATCGACAACCCAGTGTTTCTTAACTCTTTCTAAAAGTGATTCACTTTAGCTTCGAAAGCTTTACGTCACATACTCAACTTAATTTAATATCGTCATATATTAAGCTTGTAGCCAACTGTAATTTTTTTGTAGATTAGATTAGATATTTGTATTTAGATTACGATTCGCGAATCGTAGGACGACTCGCCCTAATTTACTCTAGAGGCGCCGCTGTGAAGATGCTCTTGGAAACCTCTAATTTCATTTGCTCTTCCGGGCGCGAAACTCCTCAGGCTTGGCCTTAGTATTAGTTCTGTATTGTTACAATGTAAAATAGTATGTACTCCCTTGAAAACGTAATATATACTGGTATTAGCAAATTTGCTTTTGTGTTATTATTACCAGGGATATGAATTAAATATGAATATAAATACGAAACTGAGGTTTTTATTATACTGTAATGTTAAATTTGATATTGTTCGAGATAACAGTAGAAGGTTATTAGATCGTCGTGTCATTGTATTCATCGTCAGCCCAAGTGTAAAATTCTTGAGGCAGTTAAGAAATTGTAGCAAAATAACTTCATTACATAGTCCAAATGGCCTGCACCCTCAGTGCACAATTCTTGTAAGGACCACTTGGGCAAACAGCGGCGAGAGAAAGCCAGATCTTGTCGTAGATCAGGATCAGCAATACAACAAAATAACACTTTAAATTGAAGGCAAGGCTGATCGGCAGCTAAGGTTTACAAATTTATTTGCCCAATATTTCGACTAGACAAAACTACTTATCATCAGGGGCTAGAAAAGCTAAATGAGAATAGAATAAACGGTTACGGTATATAAAATAATAGAAAAATAAAATGTGATTGGTGGAGCAATACAATACAAAAAAACTTGTATAAAGAGGTTACATAAAAACATGTGCCAATAAAACGAGATAAAATTTAATCTATTGACATATATTTTTATGTGACCTCTTTATTCAAGTTTTTGTCTATTGTATTGCTCCACCAATCACATTTTATTTTTGTATTATTTTATGTACTGTAAGTCTAGTTTGTCTAGCCGAAATATTGGGCAAATAAAGTTGTAAACCTTAGCTGTCCGATCAGCCTTGCCTTCAATTTTAAACCCTCAGTCCAGCGGGTCCAGGCCCTCGCTGCCCGGGCGAATGAGCGGTTTCGATGACGTCACGACCCATGCTACGGAGCAGGTTGAGCCCACTTTCGATTCAGAATGATACCGAGTCCTAGCGTGCAGGCCGCGCGAGAGGAACACGCGAAGGGTGGAGGGGGTCTCCTCTCCCTTTCTCCCCTCGCGTGTCCTCGAGATTCCTTCTTTTGCCCTAAAAAACCGCCGTCACGCAGGATAAGCAAGTCCTTGAGGACAAGCGAAAATAACTTATTACACATATATGCAATCATTTTCTTTACAAGTGTCCTCGAGGACTCGCTTTCATGCTGAAAAATGGTAGATTATCTTAACTTTGGCCATAAAAATAGAAAATAGAGTCGCGTGTCTTGTTAATATATATTTTTTTTAATTTATGAAAATACATCTTTTTGCAAATATTGTAACTTTCTAAGATTCAAACTCATTTTTTGAGCAAATTATGTTACAGAAATAGCAGTTTTACTTTTATGAAACATCTATTTCCTGTAAAGGAATTTAAAATTATCACAATTTTACAAGATGTCTTTCATTTGGATCAACCACTGGAAGACTCTAACTAACGTTGATTTGAAAAACAAACCATAACCATAATGAACTGTTAAGTGGGCGTAGAAATTTGGACACGCTGGCGACAAAAGACGTAGCCGTCTTCGAAAACGCCTACTACGCGCATTTCTTAACGAAAATTTATCATCTACAAATTGAGCTTAAAATTGCACTGTCGACGAACAACCCGACTTCATTTTTTTTGTTCAAATCCCTCGTTCTCGCTTCGATGGTCCTCTGTTAGCAAAACCACAATATCTATGACGTGATTTGTCTAATGTACGTCTTTAGAGTTAGAGTTTGTATTTTTTTTTTTTTTCGAGTTCTTTCCTAATGTACATTTATTCCAATATTTCTGGAAAACTAAACAAATTTTTCAACAAAATTCCTCTGATCGCGTTGCAACGCTCCGTAATTCGACGACAGTGAATTGTCAGTACTTTTAAAAATAGGCCTATCCTATACTTTTCACTGCAACATACAGTAGAGGTCTTTTAACAGTAACAAAGTTTAAAAATATTCAGACTAAAAAACATTGAATATTGGAAGAATCACGGCTTTATAGAAAAATAATGCTTGGTAACTTTCAATTCTTGTGTGGTCAGCTTATGAGAAAGCCGTGGCCCTGTCTGTTTGGAATCAACTGAGATGATGAAGTAGATTGGCCCTATTCGACCATCAAATTAAAGCTTTCAATCAGCGTTGAGAGAATTTTCACGAATGGGTGTTTCGAGCGGTGTTTCTTCGCTGGGGCAAAGCCTAAAGATTTGGCACAAGACTGGTCATGCTCGTGACGTAAGCTTTCGATGACATAACGACCACGAGGGAGAGTGTTTCATCTGGTATCCAAACACTGAAAAACGAGGTCCTGCCGAGTATTTTTCGACCTTTTTTAATTAATTACAGCAAAACCTTCAGAATGCGAACACCCCAGCTCAAGAGGTTGGCTTACAGGAGGTGAAGATTGCAGTGTTTGTTAAGTCGCTAGGCCGTGACTCGAAGTATCTCGATTATGGGATGGGACCGTTTGCGAAGGTTCAGCTTTTCAGAGCCTGGAATAGACTCTTGATGAAACTCTCTAGCTCGTATCTCAGGGAAATAGATTTTCAAGCCATTCAAAGGAAAAAAGAATCTCCAAATTCAGCACTTTGAGTTAATAAAGGAGAAATCTACTTAGTGCTAGATTTTGTAGTTTGATTTTCACAATGTTCTTTTTAGTTTTTTCGTTGTGCTTGTTGTACTTAATCGTCTCAGTCAATTCCAAGCTACAGTCTGTTTGTTAAGCGGCTTCACTTAAGATTTCCTCCTCGTAATTAATCTTCCCCAAATAATTCACCCCACTTAACAATTTTGGGCTGGAACATTCAAAATCTCTCTTGTACAACTTCCACTCTCTACTTTTGTACAAATAAAACCTAACTGAAACTAAAATATGCCCAAACATATCCCAGCGAAAGGTAACTTATTTGCCACAGAAACAATGGCATAGATTCCCTTTAAAACCTACCAATTTCTTAAACTCTTCAATTTACAAATAAATTAAAGTTCTAAATGTTTTCAACAAAATCAAGAAAACGGATTTAACGATGCAATTGTACTTTTGTTTGATTAGGGACAGAAGCACCAAAATTATTTGATAAAAAGGCGTTCTTGAGATAAATATGATTTTAAAATGTAAAAATACCACCAGGTCAAATTTCATCTCTGTTAAGTAGAGAAAAGTTGCGGATATAATAAGCTTATTATTAAAAAAAAGTATGTCGAAATAAAAAAAATAAGAATTTTCTTTTTTGCAGCTTTAAACAATCTGGTGAAAGTATGAAGTTTAGAAAAATAGCTCACAACTGCAAGAAATGCAGGTTTTTTCTGTTGCCTTTGAAAATTGCGAAGAAGACGTCACGAGTTTGCGTGATAATGCTTGCGTGACTATTGATGCCTGACCACATGAGAAGACAAAGGATTTATGTGGACGATTTGTGACTCTCTTCTATGTTTTATAGACATCAATGGGAGAGAACCCTGACAAAGCTTGCTGGAAAAACTCCTGTTTTTCCTGGATGCCCTTCAATCTCCCCCAGCTACGAAGAAAACAAAGAATAATCTTCGATCACAATGGGCACTTGACAGCTTAACAGTCACGTGGGATAACGCATTGGGTCCTCTATTGTGCCCCTGGAAAGAAAGCTATCAAGCCTTCCCCCTCTCCTCTCTTTTAACCCCCACTTCCTCCTTATTCTTCACAAACCTCGTTCCCAGGATCTCTCTCCTATCCATGGGAACAAGTAGGAGAGAACCCTGGAAACGAGGTTGATTCTTCACCAACAAATTGACAAAAGATAGACTGATCCGGTATAGTTTATTCATATGCTGGAAGTTCGGATCATTGGCTGCAAGACCTCTAACGTTACGTGCTTGAGCATTTCCACTTTGCGTCCTATTGTAGTTCTTTTAGGAGAACTGACACCATCTTCTGGTTGTTTGAAAAACAGTATGGTGCCCCATTTCATTAAATTAAGCCCCCCCTCCTCTCTATTACGCCTCCTCCCCTCAAACGAGCTTGAAAGAAACAAGCCCACGGGGGGGGTTTAAACGAGGATTTACGGTACATCATTTGAAAAGTTCATTTCCTTTCCTTCAAGATTTCACCGAGTCGTTAGCTCTATAGCGAGGTGTTTTTATACCATGTGACTTCATTGTGTATAAAGCAACTGTATCACCAACGTCTTTCATAGCCTTGGACCAGGCTCCGGAGGGGAGGAAAAAGGTAAAAAACGGGGTCTTAGCGGTGGCCTGGGAAGAAGGAAAGTGCAGCAGAGACCCCGCCACCCTTTTCCCTCCCCAGACTACCCCCTGGCTCGTTTCGCTCACCGCATTTTTTTTTTTTTTTGGCCACGCAAATTTTTTTCTCCTTTTTCCCCCAATTAAATACCACGAGGACGCGTAACATGCATGAGCTATTTGACAATTATGTTATCCCTGAGGATCGAAACGCTTACTGAAACAGTAGTCTTTCGATCTTTAATATCCTCTGGTGTTACTGTAAAGGAAACATGGCGGAAGAAAACGCCTGCAATGCAGGATATCTGAAGAACTGATACTTACCCACCACTCGGCATCCTCCCCCTCGCCCTTGACCAATATTATGTCTCCTTCCATGAAGGTGAGTTCGTCTTCATTATCGGCTTCACAGTCATATAGTGCTTGCACTCGTTGCGGAAGGCCCGAAGGAGTCTAAGCACACAACAGGAAAGAATGATGCGATCCTTGAAGTTTCGGATGTCAGCCGGCAGTTTGTGCCGCAAAAATACACATTCGCTTACGCGCTCGAAGCCCTGTGCCTAGAGAAGCTCATCGCATTTAAGCGGAGCCAAGATTATTAACTCTTTTTTCCCCATAAATCCACTTTTGGACATTGTTAGTGTACAATTTACTTGAATTTCCCCTTTAAGCTTCCATATCTGAATAAAGATTTTGCGCTTATCCCAGCTTAGAACAACCCGGCCCGGGGCCTCCGTTAGTAGAGGCACGGAATCCAGAGGAGTTCAGTTGGAACAAACGAAAAGATTATTAACGTCTCACCGGGAAAAATATAAATCCTCGTTGATAAACCCAAATAATAAGCCCAATAGGATCTTAATCGATGCATTTCAAACCGATCTCCTAACAAAACAAACTGCCACTTTGAATATATATTTAACCAAAAGCCATTTCTTTATGGGCGCCAAAACCGTTGCCTGAAGCCAATCTTGCCGGTATACACCAATTTCAATAGCCTAAGTTCGATGTAATAAAATTCTCATACGACTCCGAGGCTTTAGGGACAAAATTGCAATTTTTTCACGACTCCATTGTCTCGCAATTCCCAGAGGAGACTTGAGCACAAAGAAGGCCAAACAAAATTTAGAAAAATGACCAGAAAGCCTCAAAGTCCTATTAGAATTTAAAAATATATCGAAGGTGGGCTATCAAGGTTGTTTCGGCAGGTCAGCACTTGTTAACATCCGTCGAAAGGACCTGGGACACCTTATGATTTTTACACAAGGTAGAACTGTTCAAGTTCTGCTTTTATATCGCACTTAGATGATATTTCAAGCTGAAAATCATTTGTGAAATTGCAAGTCTCTTCAATTTAAAGGAAAAAAAAAATTGATGTAAAGGGCAAGAAGATTCGAACCCAAGACCTAAATTGCCACTACACTACATCCACTAACCACTAGACCACTGAGAAATTGCTGGACGGTACGGAAATAATTAAAGTACAGATAGCCCCAACCCAACAAAAAAAACTAACCAGTTTCGAAACAATGCTTAACCCTAATCAGACGGTTAATCCAAAAACGATAAGGAATACTACGTTGTGTAAACTTCATAAGGTGTCCCAGGGCCTTTCGACGGATGTTAAAAGGTGCTGACCGTTTCGGCGTGGCATGTTACATGTTTCATGGCCCGCGGTGCATTATGGGAGCAAGTTTAGTACATTATGTGCCCACGACGAGCCTAGAAACCTAGAATGCAGCAAACGCTACAGACGCTACTATGCTATGTGAGTAGAACCTAAGACACTGAATCACTGAATCCTACGCTTTTTCAGACAGTGATTTGAGTTTAGGTTTTGCTCAGTCGGTAATATGCAAAAATCGAAAATTTTTAACGAGCGTGCACCATGCATTATGTTTCACGGGTGCAACCTTAACTGAAATAGGTGTATATGTTGCGTAACGGAAATGTCGAAATAGCTATTGTGTATGGTTTTTAATACAGTTTTGGATGTTCCCATGACAAACTGAACTGCTCTGGATCCTGTGGTTCAGGTTCGACTGCAAAATAAACCTTGTAATGACCAGACAACCTCAAAGAGTATTGTAAAAAAACTACACCACGATACTCACCGACAGCGTTCTGTGCGATCTTGGCGGAAGATCTGGAATGGGACTCTCTGGAACGGTGACACTTTCTTTTTCTTCAGCGGGTATTTGACCTTGGTCACTATTTTCGCTTTCTGTGTTTACTACAATACAAATATAAAACATCACGTGAGTGTGATATTTCCATAAGAAAACAATAAATATGGATTAAGCAATTATTTCGGTTTTGTCTTTGTTGAGCTCCAAAATTAGAAGTCTTAGAGTCATACCAGCCAAATTCAAGATATCACAGAGTATAGAACGTTTTGACATGACGTCAAGGTGGCCATATTGGTGTTCAAAACAATGAAACAGCGGCCATGTTGGTGTACCAAAAAAATCCTGTGGGATTGAACACTTTTGTTTTACTCAAGGAAAACTTTCTTTTGTTCCGAGCAATACGACAGCTGCTGACCAAGTGCATGAATAAGATCCAATCCAAAGGCAAAAAGATTAAAAAGCTTGATAAAAGATTCATACCCACCGCCACCATAAGCACGTGTACTAGCGTTTAACGCACTACTCTATCCCACTTATTTCAAGTTTCGCGGCAAAAAGCACCGGTTGCCAGTCTATTTTCCCGCGCTTGGCAGGAATTTCACGATTTTCTCGCGCTTATTCCCTCCCTCGTTCGCTCTCCCACGCTTCACATAAATTACTATCTTCAACGAGTAACAACAGCAAAGGTCTGTCTGCGCTTGGCCCAATTGAGCATGCTTTTCACCGCTAGTTATGATTCATTCCATATGGATTCACTTTTGTGTCTAGTGGCCGTTAGAGGTCGCTTTTTCGCTGTCAAAATAATCCGGTTGAAGGACTTAATTTCCCGCATTTCATAACCGCGTGGCTAATGCAGCGAGTGCACTACAGCACATTTGATAAGGGAGAATTTAAACTCATTTGTCTACCTACCTAAGAACGACGTTTTGCTGGATAATTCTGATCCCGATCGTCGAGGTGGAGGAGGGCGAGGTAGAGTGGCGAACCTGCCGGCAAAACACACACAACTCAGTAACAGAAGACAATTCAATGAATAAACATGAAGTACAATATCAGTTAATAATTCACTGCTGACCTTGGTGTCAAATCTTCTTTGGCTACAAGTGAAGGAGATGACGTCACTCGGACTGAACCGTGTTTAATGGGCCTCGGAGGAGGTAGGGGACGATTATCTGTTACGTCTCTGCCTTCAGCGTCTGCAGGATCGGAAAGCTTTTTCTCCACAGGAAGCTTCAGAACTAATCCCCGACCAGACGGGATTTCCTCACCAAAGGGGGATCTTCCTTCGGATTTTGACCTCCGGTGCATGGGAAGCGGGGGAGCGGAGGGCTTTGTATCCCCTAGTCTCTTAGGGGCGGGAGGAACAGGTGGAGCTCGCCGATTGACCACCTCAGGGGGAGGCCGCGTTCGGAGTTCCGGGGGAGAAGCTTTGACGGCTGACCCTGTATCGTCGAACTTTGGCTTGGCAGGTAGAGGGGGAAAAGGGATATCGACGCCGAAACGTTTATCTCGCTCTCGACTGACAGAGGAGCAGCGGACTGGGGGAACAGGGGGTGGGGAATCGGATAAATCACCTACATCATCAGCACTGAAAATAAAAACAGAGTAAGTTGTAAGAGGTTTACTTTATAAGGGAATTTGTGACAGGTGGCCACTTTCGGGAGCAAGCAACTTCCGCACTAAGCATATTCTGCCGGCCTTTCCCAGTATATCTAACACAGTTTTAGAACACCTAAAAAATGAAAACTCCAAAACATATGATTAGGCAGCGTAGCGCAATACCGTATTTATTCGATTAACCGCCCTGGGCGCTTTTTAAATTTTTGGACCATGAGAGTGGGCGCTTATTCGAGGCTGGGCCTCATTAAATTTTCACCATTTTCAACAAGTGTAGTATGTATATTTTGCAAGAAAGCAGTAAATAGTAATAAAAAAAACGCGAAGATGTAACAAAGCAAGGTTTCTGCAAAACACTCTTAAGAAAACTCCGTCCTGGGGGAAGTCTCAAATTAGTACTTATTCCTTTTTTTGGGTGGTAGCGGGAAGGGAGTGGGCGCTTATTTGAGTTTGAGTGGGAGTGGGAGGGAGGTGGGGTGGGGTGGGGGTGGGCGCTTATTCGAGGTTGGGCGCTTATTCGAATAAATACGGTATATGAAAAACTAAAGGCCTTTAAAACGTTAATAAAGTCATTTTCCGACCTTTTTTGGCTGACGGGTACGTTATTCTAAATTCGCGGCAAAATCGATCAAGAAATAGACTGGTCTGTGAAAACAGTGTGACCTGAATACAGGAGAATAGGCCGTTTCCCAGTCACGTCAAGCCTCTGTTTCAAAGCGAGGCTGAGTGAGGTTGACATGAAAATGATTTTGTCATTGTCATGCAAATAAATCTGATTTTCATAAGAAAGGTTTTGCAGTTAGCCTCATTTAGAAAGTGAGAGTTTTTGGAACTCGGAAATGGCTTTTGTTCACTTCTAGTTATGAGCTCCTGATAACGATGATTTGGTCTTCCTTTGAAAAACTCCTGACAGAAGTATCGACAGTGGCTAACTGTTTCAATCTTTAAACAGAACATCTTTAACCGAGAAAAACGTTCTTTCATTGAATGCTCCACTTCTAAAAAAACTTACGTTTTCGTTTTAGGTCCGTGACCAAAGGTACTTGCCATAGAATTAAACGTGCTCTCTGAGTTTGTTGAGGGAACGAACATACTCGCTCGCACATTAACAGCGACTGTTTCTCCTGAAGGGGGAACGGGTGCCCTCCGTCTTACGAGAGGCGACCCCCCGGAAAGTTTATCTTTCGAAGGTGAGTCGAGTGAAAGACCCGACACCAGGGGGCTCATTCCTGGATGCCCCGGAATTCCTTTCAAGAACCCCGTCCCCGGCAGGATCATTTGACTGACAGGTCGGGTTGGTAAATGACGCCGATGGCGCGGAGGAGTGGGAGGACTGGACTGAACCTAATAAAATAAAAAAAATCGCTTGTTACCAAAACATCTGCATGAACTTAAGTGGATCTATTGAAAAATTTCCACTGAAAGAATTCCTTGCGGAATGGCCAAAGGGACGCGCACAATATGTTCGCTATAGCAAGGTTTCGTTACATTAAGGTTTTTTCCATATATTTCACCGTTACTGGGCTGAAGAAAATCGCTCGTTATACCGAGGATTTCGTTACATAGAAGTTCGTTAAATAGACGTTCCACTAAAGATCGTTTTCACATGACGTCACGGCGGCCATATTTGTGTAAAAAAACAATGAAACGGCGGCCATGTTGGTTTACTACATGGGTCCTGTAGGTATTGAACAATTTTTCTTTTGTTACAAGAAATTTACAAAGTTGCAGACCACGTGAGTGAAAACGATCTATACGGATATAAACCTGTTTTAGTCACGTAACCAGCAGCTACGTCAATCAATTGGAACAAAAGAATGCGTTTAAATATCAAAAGAGTTCAAATCATACAGGACTGGCTTGGGACATCAGCATGGTTAGCATTAGGTAACATCGGCTGAAGTCAGATTGTTTCTTTCAGTAAAATTACATGAAGAACAACTTAACTCCAACTTTACTGTGTAATATTAAATGAAACAGAAAAAATTCACTGTAATGCTTTGAACCCGGGTCACTTGCTTTATAGCCTACATCCATATCAACTACACCATCGAGGACTAGCTGCCAAATCCAATAATTTTTAAAATATACATGTTCTTATGCCGTACCCCATTACGATATTTGAAACCTAACCGTTTTCAGTTCAGTGCTTAACCCTAATCACTGCAGATCAGTGCTTAACTCTCTACTGTGTTCTCTCCATAATTGACGCTCTGTAGTTTTGGTTTCTTCAGCTGTTCTAACCTCATTCTACATTCCAGTCTCGTTCCATTATGGAAATAATGCGTTGTGTAAAATTCATAAGGTGTCCAATCTGGTTTCACTCGATGTTATCTAACTCTAACCCATCAACATGGCCACCAACATTGCGGACGTGACGTCATGCGTCAAGGGTCTGTAGCCTTTCTAGCAACTCGTATCTGATAAAAGTGCTGCACTTTTTACCTTTGGCTCAGTGTTTGAGTCATTCAACGTCTCCTCGTCACTAAATTCAGGTTTGATATCCATTAAATCTAAGGGATTATCGTAAATTCCATCAGCCTGAAAAACAAAGAAATCGCAATAAATCACCGTAATAGGTGCTCAGTACTTCTCAAAAAGCCACCAAATAAGGTAACGCGCTAACAGGCCATTTCCAGGTTGCCCGAAGCCTCTCAACTTCAACTTTATTTAATAAAAATATTGATTACAATAGACCTGGCCCGCAAAATAGCAATTGCTAATCTAGGTGGACCAGTTAAAAGAAAAATAAAGTGAAAGGAAAAGAAAGGAAGGAAACTACTTTAAGTTACAATAAATAATATTTCTATCATAGTTTTATTTTAATTACATTATTTCTCCTAAGGAAAGACGAAAAAGGAATTGACGGAATGCGAAAAAAAAACAAATACTTTTGTACAGAAATCACTTAACTGTTAATCGAACTTTTTCAACTATTAATGACGTCTCAATATAGTCATCTTCTCTTTTTAAGACGTCGGAAAACAATCTGTGAAGCACTTTCGTAAATGTATTTTTAGGAAGATCTCTAAAATGACAAAGTATCATATTGGTGATTGATTCAAATTGTTTCAAAGCGAGGCTAAGTGCGAAGCCACTGATATGAAAATGAATTTTTCATACTCATGCAAATAAAACTCATTTTCACAAGAAGGTTTTGCACTTAGCCTCGCTTTGCAAGCAAGAATTTTTGGAACTTGAAAGTAGCCTATTCATTGGTAGACTACGAGTCGCCTTTTCTCGCGTGGGGTGACTTTCACGCGCGCTCGCGTTTCGCTCGCTCTACTACTATCCCTGAGGAGAAATCGGGGACTACTCGTAGTCTAATTCATTCCATGAAAGTTTTATTTTTCTCTGGTTCTGTTCTTTGAATACTTGAAAATGAAAAACTCTTACTTCGTTTAGACCCCAGTCTATCTTGACATTCTCACAATGTCCCAGTTTATCTGCAGCGGTCTGTTTTAACTGAAAAATAAAAAAAAGGACAGGATTATTACCACCTACAGTCGAACCCCTAGGTAAATTCGATGTGTTTTAAATATGAAGCCCCGTTCAAACGGACGCAACATGACCAACAACTCCCCACATTGTTGGATGTTATATGCTGCGTCCGTTTGCACACCCTGCTGCATGTTGTTATTGCGTGTTGTTCGGAGATGCAAAGTTTGAAGCCGATCAAACTTTAAGCTACGTGCAATCGGACGCAACAACTCCCAACAATGTTGGGAGTTGCCTGGCCAACAAGGTTGCGTCCGCTTGCACGAAACTTACGAGGTTTACGTAGGCGCCGTAATTCAGTGCAGCAAGTAGGTGTATTTAGTAGATGCGTTATACGAAAGGCAGCGCAGGTTTGAGATCTCAAGGCGGAACGCCAATGATGGTCTTGAGTAAAGCTAAATTACAACTTATGACCACTCGCTAATAAAAATCCTGTTCAACTTACCAGTTCAATAGACTCTGCGTGCCCTGTCGCCTTAGCAATGTCCATGGGTGTTTTCCCTTCCTTATTTTCTGCCAAAGAATACAAACAATACGGTGTATTTAGGCAAATTTGGAAAGTGGAAACTAAGACATCAAAAAGGACAATAGCAATAAAAGCACAACTATGAACCAACCAAAATGCAAATACGTTTGCAAGTTTGTCATGAGCACGCGCAAGAAAGCATGGGATGCTGACACTGGCGGGAAAAGTAGGGTTGGTATTAAGGGCGGGAAAAAAAGTGTGGTGTGGAGCGCGCGAAAAGATGGAGCCGTTGCCACCGTTGCCAGCGGGTGTCAAAGGCAGACAAAAAGGAATTGGTAGAGAGCAACTAGCTGGTAGGACTTGCTAAGGATGGAACACAAACGGCTGGCGTAATTGGCTACAGTTAAGTGGGGGAAAATAAATCAAGAGGTTAGAGGTGAAGTGTTGTCGAGCGCGCGGAATAATGAAAACGCTGTCAGTGAAATGAGAACACGTGGTTGTTGTCAATGTAGCACGCTGATAACTGTTCAGGCCAAGAAACGGCTGAGAAGCCAGACGTTGACTCTTTTGAAAAAGAGAAATGGTAAAATAAAACTGATAAGAAATATGGACCTAAATTGAACTTACCTACGCCAAGACTTTCTGTGCCGCCAGCTCTTATCAAGACCCTCATGCATTCCGTTTTACCAGACAGAGAGGCCACGTGAAGCGCTGTGTTGCCGTCCTCATCTTCTACGTTTACATTATTACTACAAGAGCACAAGAAATGGAAAACTCAAGATCCTTGTGCTTGTTCTGTTAATTGCGACGCTGTTTTCCAGCCAAACACACACTTACAAACGTAACTAAACGCGACAGATCGTCTAGAGACTGAAAAGTTATAACTATGTACCAAATAAATAGTACATGACCATCTCAAAGTACCACCTAAGAGGTTTCATTTGGATAGTCACCCCAAAGGATTTTGTCTTTAGAATCAAGAGATCCACCCCACAAACCTCCTTCGTTAACTCTGTGAGGTTAAGTCAGAGTAAATTATGGAGGTCAAGTCTCCTTTTTAACATTTAAAGATGCTTCAACTACCAATGTTGGGGAATACATGGAACTTTGGCATTCCTATTTATTACAATATAGTTTACTTAGGTATTACGTATATGACAAGTACCTTAAATTTACAAAATAAAAACATTAATACTGACTTACCAATTTTGTGCTAAGAAATCGACGATATGAAGGGATGTCAAGTCCTCCTGTTCAACAGCTACATGAAGAGCTGTGGCATTTTTCGGCTAGCCAGGACAAAAAAAAATGTAATGTAATGTTGGTGTTGTAGTTTCTTGATATTGCGGACGGGTGCAATCGCAAAATTACGTCATACAAAAGATTGAAAAGAAAGGGAACGATACGCACACCACAACACAATGGTTTACGGTCGCTTCGCCGCACAATGAAGTTGTTTCGCTACAAAGTCGTTCGCTGCAGGTCATTTCGTTGCAAAGTCGTTACGCCACAAGTTTTTTCGCTGCATCATAAAGTCGCTAACCTACAATAGCTTTCGCCACACTGAGAAACACCCAGACCGTCAGAAGGCATACATATCAAGCATAGAAAGGTACACCTTATTCAAAAATGGAGGCAATTTTATTTTTCTTTTATATTTTTGTTAATTTGCCCTTGTTGCCTCAGTTGCACCTGCAGAATTCAAAATTGCTTTTACGGCCTTGAAAGGGGGAATTGCCATTTTGGAAAAATCCTGGGAAGACGATAGGAAGACAAGCAACCGACCCCTAGCGTGTGCGGAGATGTCTGAAACCGCTGCCAAACAATCGCGTTTACGTGATACCAGTGATGCTGGTATAGGTTTTCCAGAACGTTCCCTGTAGCTAAGTTACACGTTTTTAAGACTTACATGACCAGGAAGCCGTGTACAGAGCTCTACTCCTTCAGCAAACGCTTGTAAAACCGCTAAGATGTCCTTAGATTTGACAGCTTGGTGAAGCTCCTATCAAAAACAAAGGAAGCTATAAATAACTTTGTGAAGCAGCAATTTATCCGATCAAACCATGAAGTTTCTGTGTACAGATAGCACCACGCGTGGAAGTAACTCTTTCTCGGAGAATAGCGACCCGCAACAAACGCACCTGAAGTATTTTTTCCTCGTTGTCCCCTGATTTTATTGCGTATTTATGTTGAATGTATTTCGCTCGAATAAATTCTTTCCTTTCATCCCTGAAAAGGAAATTAAAAGGTCATGGTAAACATCACACAAAGCTGAGTGCTGTTAATATTTTTGTTCAAAACCAAAGGGAAATAAATAACTCACATGTTACTTGAAGATGTTGGTTTTTCGTTGTAGTCTAAAGTGGCTTCCATAATTTCATTAAATCCGCCGTTTCCTACTGCTTTCGCTTGCTGTTAATACAAGAAAGCAAAAAAATCTATTTCAAGTATTCTATAACCTACAGTTTAGTAATTCAAAATTTTGTCACGCAGTCTTTGGTCTAAGGCACTTAAAACAACACAAAAAATAAGCACAACGCTTTAAAATGGGCAGCGGCTGGCCATGAACTTACTAGTAATTCAACAGTGCCGAGTTTGTCCAGTTCAATGGATCGTATTCTAGAGATGTGTACTCCCATATCTCGGTGAATCCCAGAACACTCTATACACAGCAAAACCCCGAGATTAGTGGCCAGCCACGTGGGATCTGTCAAAAAGAAAAGTACCGTCTGTGAGAAACTTCAATACTCCCATTTCAAGCAACATTTTAACAAAATGGACCCTTTTTCACGGGCTCGTACGCCACTTCCACATTTCCCATAATGCACCATATTCGCCCCCCAAAATTGTGCATAAGGATTATTTTCAATTTCTCTTGGGACGGCTGCCAGTAATATCCAGGAGAAATGAAAAACAAAGGTTATGCAAAATTTGGGGGGAAAATAAGGTGCATTATGCATTACAGTTATGCAAACCCTCGACTTCGTCTCGGGTTTGCATAACTGTCTCGAATTCTCCCAACCCCTTTCGTGTTTATATCAGGCTATGCAAACACGGAAAACGTTTTCTATTGCTTAATTATTCCACGAGTGCTTGTTGGATATGAGTTGGCTCAGGGCTCCTGGTTGGCTATAATCATCTCATATCCAACGAGCGCGAGTGGAATGATTATTTTATTAAAAACACTCACAAAATATCGAGAATTCTTCCAGACTTCATTTGTAAAAACAACCGATTTTCAGCTTGTTTTTAATTTTGAAAAGACGCATACAGTTACCATATTTGGAGAGCATGGTATAATGGCTCACATACCATGATGGCTAAGCCAATCAGAACTCTAGAATTACATTATACAAATGATTCAGTTTTTAACAATATAATTTATGAAGTTGTACAGCGTAATTCAATTAAAAATTACAGCGGTTTTTGTTTCTTACCTTTCCCAGAACAGTCCGCACAAGTGTCGTTTCCTGGCAAACGCCGTACTTGGGACACAATACTCTGCCTTAGCTGATAACAGGACAAAATATAGATGTGAAAGGTATGACCGTGCAGTTTCTTACAGTTCTATTATATTCTAGCGGGCAGCAAGCGAGTGGAGATGATTGGAGCCGAGTGGAGCCCGGGAAGGAGGCTAGTAGAAAGAACCTTTAGTTAACTTCAGCACAGAATTGATCAAAAACAGCAATATCCTAGAGACAAAGCCCCTCGATGTCTTCCTTTGATGTAACTTAGCAGGTTATCAAAAATGGAACCAAATCAGAAATGTGTCTTAGCAAAAAACATTTATTACCTCTTTCAGGTTGCTAACTACAGAGCAGTTCTCTTCTGACTGAAAAACGAAAAACAATAGCGAACGTGAAGCAGTTGATTCATTTCTAAAACTACAGATATTAGGGACGGCAACGAGAACGTCAAAAAAGCAAAAGGATCAATAAACAAAAACAACAATTTTTCACATGCATCACGCTTTTTTGTACATTTCTTTACCGTCACTGCACGACTACGACGTAACAATGCCTAATTTCACGTTTTACAGAGGAAGTACATAAGCGACGACGAAATTTCCTTTCTCTTTCTGAACTTGGATATGGTTCTTAGGAATGAAATGAATGAATAGACATTTTTACCGATACGGCGGCCATAGAGAATTCGTTAGATTTAAGGAGCATTATGGGATGCCCAGGGGGCATGAGCACATTCCGATATATTCGCTTCGTATTAACGCGCGCCTTTTTCTTAAAGTTTTCCTAGAATAAGATTGTAATGGGAAAAAAGATCGTTGTGCAGTGTTTGGATGTAATAATGATCGCCTTTTTCCCGAGAAATATATAGTGAAAGACCATATTTCTAATACTAAGTGAATATAACAGATCGTGCTCATGCCCCCTGGGCATCCCATAATACTCTTTTAGATCGAATTAATTCAACATGGCCGCCGTATCGGTAAAAAGGTCTAGTCAACTTTAGAAGGGTTCACCTACAATTGCCAAAGTTAGTGCCTAGGAGAAATCGCGATGAAGATTAAAAAAACACGAATTCATCTTTTTGGCGACGTTTCAGCTACTGAAATGATTTGTTGGGTGGAGTAGAACTACTTCTTTCGTGACTAAAACAACAGAGACGAGTACCTCGGCTTTGTCACTGTCACCGAACGCCTTCTCCAACGCTTCGGTCCGACTGTTGTTTAGAACATGTACCCACCTGAAAATCATGAACGCAAAAATCAATTGGTTTACTATTACCGAACATCAGTCAGTACGAGTTAGTCTGTTCGTTTAGCACCAACGTAATCCACTTACGTCTCTAAATCGGCTT
>BOPM01000206.1:416083-448995 GCA_022179025.1 Porites australiensis
ATTAAACCCCCCCCCCCCGCCCCTCAAATGTGCTTAAAATAAATAAGCCACTGAGGGGCTTAATAGAGGATTTACCAAATGTACTTGTACCAGGGTTGTCACTAAGATTTCAAGTTGCCGGGTAAATACAACAAGTAGGCGGGGAATCAAACGGCTAGGGATTTCTTTTGGTTCTATTTTTCTTCTATTTTCCAATAAAAGTAGCCGGGGACCACTCTCTTAGTAGCCGGGGACCACTCTCTTAGTAGCCGGGGAAACTCCCCAGCCCTCGGCTCTTAATGACAATCCTGTTGTACAGTCCATAACTATAGTGAGTTTATTGCTTATTTGTTAACTTCTGCTCCATGTTCAGAGCCCTGCCTTATGCTTGAACTTAAGCACTACACTCTTTGAGACTTACCCCTTTGACATCCTTTAAATCTCCTTTTAATAATGTATCAAGAGGAATTAAAATCATGTTGTAATAGTTTGTGAACTGCCAAAAGAAAATGATTTGAGCTATTAATGAATAACATTCAAAATAACTCTCAAAATAAAAAGCAAAAGTAAAATTGAACTCATTCAAAATAATTATGTTGGTTAAAATTCAAACAGACTTACCAATATTTTCATGATAGAATCCAGCTCCTGAAACAAACAATAAAATTAACCTTTTCAGTGAAGTATTACTGGAAAACAAAGATAGGAGGGCAAGTAAAGAGAGAAGCTGAAGAAAGCCATTGAATAGCAAATACCTATTGCCTTAAATAATTTTATAAAGTACGTTAATGCAGTAGCAATTACCGAATGCTCCCTCCACCCTCCGGATCTCTCAATAAAATGTTGTGTGTATTCACTTCTACCGTATGTCTCTGGACGAACATTGTGTCAAAAGTATGGAAAAGTCAGAGCAGAAAAGCCACAAACTTATATGGGGACCAGAGCATGTTCTCACGACAAATTTTATAATTTAGACTCTCTGAAATTCTATTCCTTGAGCTCCCTGGACCGAAAACAGTTTACCAGCAAAGTCTGGGTGGATGAGAAAATGGAAAGAAATGATGTACCATCTGTAAGCTTGCGATTGACACATACAAACTTTGTCATCACCTGGTAAGCAGCACCAGTGCATCACTGTATGTTTACAGTGTTATCTCGACATTAAGAATGAGATTGATGAGTCAAACCTCTATAATGTTGCAGCTGTATATATGCATGTGGACAAAAGTTTATAGAGATCTTTACCTTGAATGTAACTGAAAATTTAAAAAATGCAGTTCCTGAAAGAGTAAAAGAAAACCAAATTACAAGCATATAAAAACATTTTCTTTGAGAAGTGACATGCTGCTTTTATCAAAATGACCAAACATTACAGGTCTCATTTATAGTAGTTTGAGCATGATCATCCAAGTGAATGTAGCCCTGAATAGGGCTGTTGTTGACAGTGACTGACGTTTCGGCAACCTGTGCTGTAGTCACGTTCAGAGTAAAAGTGAGTTGTATCACATGAGTTGATGGTTATTACAGGACTTGAGCCTCAGCTATTCCAAATCTTCTTTTGATTTTTCAACTAATTCACTTTATTTAATCCTATCTTTATTAGGGATTTCGGTTATTTATTATTTTCAGCTAATTTAATTTTGCACTTCTTTGAGGTAGACTTAGCTGCTTTGTAGTTTGCCGGTCCCTTATTATCTGATTGCTAATCTTAACATCTAACTTTTTTGTTCTGTTTTATACACACAACACTCCTGTATACACCTATCCTCCCTGACCCCACCTCACCCACTATTTCAATGGGGACTTGGGAACCCTTTCATTAGGGATTCCATACCACACCTGTAATGCCACAAAGGTTGCTACAATCTTGGACAAAACTGTGGAGAAAATTGTATACTTGGGGAGCACTTTTCCAAACACCGTAGCTGTACTGTTTCTTCCCACTCCCCCTTCCCCTGAAAGCAATGTTGTTGTGTATTCAAAAGAAAGCCTGATCCCTGCGTGTTTCTTGGAAGCAACATTGAACTGGGGGAAGGGTATTTCTTTCTGCAAATTAAAGGCGTCATTTCGGAAATAGTTTTGTTGCATAGGAAAGTGGACATGATGGGCAAAACTTTCTCATTCAAGTAGTTTTGTCCAGGATTGTAGATCTATCTATTGTTTTTTGTTTTGTTTTTTTTTAATTTTTTTTTACAAAGGTCTAGAGCCTCACCTATTCCAGTATCGGCTTCCTTTGAGAGGGAGGATGAACCAAGCTTTTCAAGACTCTCTGCCAGTGATAACTGACTTGTTGAATAATCTAGGTTTGAATTACAGACAAAAAAAATACATTTGTATAGGTAATAGCATGATTTGTAGTGATATTTGGCATAAATACCACAAGTGATATTTCGAAATTGTTATATGTAACTTCATGAGCTGTTTAAGGCCAGTGAAATTTGAGACAATTTTGAAAAATCACGAGTGCTATTTTATGACAAATATCACGTACAAATCATGCTATCATTTGTTTATACTACTACCCGCAAAAGGTTTGTAATTTTCACGTGTAGGTACTTCAAATTAAGCTGAAATACCACTGCTCTAAGCCAATCAAATGGCAGATATTTCTCATGTAGTAGTATAAAGAGTTTTACTGAATAACTACTGGCATGTATCTAGCCTGAGTCACAGATGAATCTAACCCTAGTACAAAGCATCCCCAATATCCTTGTTCTTGGCCCCAAATGGACTCAACGAATTCCCTTCAACCTGATTGGCAAATCAACAATGTCTTCTTTCACAGACCAATCATGACATATACTCAAATCCTGGTACATAAGCAGCTCCCCAAAATAAGGATTTCCGCACTGTTTTGCAGACAGACTTAATACGAACTTTAGTTCCGCCAGTCACACAGGCGACCCTGGGTAAGTGGATAACTGGAGAATATTATGAAACAGTTCATTTGCACGTACATTGAAGCACAAATTTTGAAATTCTGATTTATGGGTTCAACCGAGTTTTATTCTCATTTTCCTTTGTCTCCTACCCTTAATATTCGTAAAACAAGGCTTTTATAAGTCATTTCATTTATTACATCTTAAGTTCTTGTAACCAACAACAAACTTACTAATACAACCAGATTACTGCAGCCAACAAATTTTTATAATATTTCAAATTCAGCTGGAATGCTCCAGATTGTTTGTAAATCTACATCATCCTAAGTTGATTTTAACTATTGCCATTTCATTTGCTAATTATTTATTTATTATTTATTATTACTTTATTTATTAATATCCTATCAAGAGAGAACATCTTATGTATTTACAATGCAAAAAAATAATAAATAGTAAAAAATATATACACAACTGAATAAACTTACTCAGTCCTGAAGCATGAACAGCTTTGCTTGATTTCTTCAGTTTGTTCAGTATGTTGTAATCTTCATCAAGACTCTGAATAAAAAAAACAACTTCAGAAAAACTTTCAAGATACCAGTTATTTTAGCCCTTGAATGCATGAAGATGTCTGCACCTCAATGACAAAAATGCCATACTGAAAACATAAAATGTGACCGTGCACAGGAAAACGTACCTTAACGCTTATCCGTTAAATGCTCTCTAACGGACGGATAGCTAACAGATTGTTAACGGCCTTCACAGCATTCTAACGTTTTGTCCTAACGTTCTAACGGTTATCTAGTTGTGCCTAACGGATGATCAAAACGTTCTAACGCTTTCTCCTAACAGTCTAACGGCTAACTAAGTATGTCTAACAGATGAAGAAAACGTTCTAACGGTTATGCAGTTTGTTCTAACGGATGACTGGGGCCATTTAACGGTTGTCTAACGCTCTACATCTAGGGACTTTTAACGTTTGTCTAACGGTTTACATCTAAGGACTTTTAACAAACGAATAGCGTAACAGTTACTCCAGAATCCGGTCAAAAGCTCTGATTGGTCAAAAAAGTAATTTTACATTCTTTCATCTATTGTTTATGAATGAGGGACAAGAACCAAAAGGTGAAAAAGGTCAAATGTAAACGCAATGAATCTACTGCAAAAGAGTTAATATTCCTGGAATATAATAATATTCTTCAGAAGAAGAAGCATTTGAGTTTTGCTCAAAACTTTGCTATAATAGATCAGGGGAAACAAGACTACAAGGTTAATTATGTAAACACTGATTTACATCATCAGTATGGCATTTTTGCTTTCTTTAAGGTGCAGACGTGTGTCCCACGAAATGTCCCAATTGGTGAGGAGCGAGAAGAGATGGCTGCCAATATCAGTGTGCAAAGAAAGTACTGTCCGATAGCCCGGGGCTACTGGATTTTTCTGAATTTGAATAACAGAAGAACAAAACGTTTTTGGGGCTAGTTGAAATGATGATGTCTGGGCTAGTAAATGTTAGCTTCAGCTTGCCTGAATGGCAAGCTGTAAAAATGATTTTCTTTGCACCCTGCAATATTTATCTAAGTTAAACAATCCATTATTGCTCACCAGCTCAGAATATTTTGGCACTGTTGAGTGCTGGAACCAGTTGCATATAGACACAACATAAATTAAGGACAAGGGAGAGGATCTTGAGTAGAGCAACCAGGAACTCAGCAAGCAGCCCAGCTTGCCTTCTCATATATTAATAAAACAAAACTTTTACGAGAAAACCTTTGTAGGCATAAGTCAAACCAGCCCAGTTTAGTGGGCTAGCCGGGCATAATGAGCTGGCTTAACTTATACATGTATAAACAGGCCCTAAGAGTTCTGGTACCCCTGCACTATTAAGGAGGAGTGATCAAGGCTGTGCTCTAAAAAAATTCAGCAGAGCCCAGTACTCTGAAACTATGAAAATCTAGCATGCTAAGCATAGGATTTCTATGAAAAAATAAGATTCCCTAGTCACCCAAGAGCAAAGGTAAGGTGACAGGAACCACTGGGTACAACTATATATAGTGCAGCCTTGATGATGGTAATGATGGTGGTTGAGGAAAACAAAGTGTACTACAAGGAACAAAGATTTTTGGAAACCCAAAAAAATTGGGTCAGATTCTTAACGTTCCTAAAAACCATTAAAATGGAGAAAAAAGAGGGATGGCGTAGTGTTTTCAAATTAATTGCCTTAGACATAAACGTTTAATCAGATTCAGAGTCTATTAAAATCTTCAGTATAAATATTTAAATTGAAACTGGAAAATGAAAACTGCTTATATAAAAAAGACAACATATGCATGCAGGGAACAAATTCAAAACATTTTTGGATTTTACAGCCCTCTAAAATGTTCCTTACCCAGTTACCGGTGGTAGAGGACAGTATATTAGAATGAAAGAAATATTTCGTCACCGCGACCATAACAAAAAGTTTACTGTCTTAAACAAGATTTATCACTTGTCAAATTCAAATAAACTTATATTATAAGCTTACATGTTTCACACAAGTTTCATATTTCTTCAAACTTAAATACATTATCAGCGATACCTAACCATACAGCTACTGCTTAAAATTCTACATTATATATAAACGAATTCCAAAGAGGACAAAGAAATCTAAGCTTATTGGAAATCGTCTTCCGCGAAACCTGCCATGTTTATAAATAACATTGGTGATCATAGAATATATCAATTATCGTAATTAAAAATCGAACCTTATTAGATCTAAACACCTAAATCCGCTGTTATTAACACTAACCGCCAACGATCAAGCACTTTAGTTCCTTATTATGCAGCATAACATTCAACAATCAACAAAAATCGAGTAAGTACCTAATGAAAAGTGAAAACAAAATGCTCACCTCCTCTAGCGATCCGACAGTGTTTCGACATAAGCTCATTGTTGATATGAAATTGGAGGTTGTCGGGGACGAAACGTCCTCCCTAGCTTCGTCGAGGAAGCTTCTAACGCTTATTTTCTCAGGCATGGTTGATGTTTTTGCCAAGTGATGTGTTCTAACAACTCATTTCGGGAGCATTTTTACGGCGAACTTCCGAGGATTTCGATCGAAAGGTTCCGGCGAATTATACGGTTAGTGTCCAGGCCCAAACTGCCGGTCACTCCTACCCCTACCGACCAGTCACGTATACCGCATTATAATCCGACCAACCCAAACACGAATCGAAGATTTATGACCAGGAAAGCTCCTGTGTCAGAGGAAATAATACCTACTCATCATCGGAAGGATTTGCTGATGCTTCTTTTCGTTACATTTCCTTTTGGTTTCTCTTAAGCGCACGAAAAGCGGAAGAGGGGTAGCAAGTATTTGAAAATCTCAACTGAAAATTCTCCCGAGCCGAGCACGGCGAGCAGACATGTTCCGCCACGTTGCTTTGTCAATCTTTGCAGTTTTGATTTCTGAAACTTATCCCAGACAATTGTCCCTCTTCAGGCCCCGGTTGTTTAAAAGTTGGATAGCGCTATCCACCGGATAAATAGCTATCCGCGCGCAGCGGATGAGTACCAAGACCAATTGCGTTATCCACTAGACAGGGATTTTTCCAATGGATAGCGCTATCCACCTCTTAAGCAACTGGCCCCAGGTTGTTAATAAGGGTAAAGAATCTTCTTCCGTGGTTTGCAGTTCCTCTTGCCGGCTCCCGAGGCATGCGCACAGCTTTGCGTTGCAGGCGTAGACAGGGGAGGGGGAGGGAGGGAAAAGGGTGAGGGGATTGGGAGAAAAGTCCCCACGGCAAGAACACTGAGAAGGCTTACACGAAAATGAAGAACAACTGGAAAAAAAAAACAAGAACAAAACAAAGAGTATCAAATATTTTTCCGATTTTCAGCTCGCAAAACAAGACTTTTTCCAGTCAGCCCCGGTGGAAGGTTTGCTTCAGAATGGAAATTTTAGGCAAATGCATATTCTCAAGACAGGATAAAGCTTTATCCTCTCTTGATATTCTACAGTTCGTATGGATCAGTTTACTCTTTTTCTTACCCTGAGTATTCAGGAAGTTTACTAATGAAGGATTACACAAGACCCCGCGCTTCTTACTGGCCGATTTTTCGCTGTCAGTACTATCCTGTCGTTGTGGTTTACCTTTTAAAAAATAATTGGTATTCTTACCAAGAGGCCGCGTTCCTTTTGGTCAGCGACAGGGATAGGTACCGCTGGGGATAAGGTTGTTCTTGAGATTAGCCGTCTTCTCTTTAGCCTAAAACTTGCACTCGTAAACATAAATTACGTTTTTGCTCATTTCAATTAAGTTTTTAAAAAGGTTAAAGGCCCGCATATGGAATAAACAGAGAGGATAAATGTTTTTCGTCATCACTGTTGTTCATATTTGTTATATGTATTTCAGCAAAATAGCTTTTTTAGAAAGAATTTTTTTCACCTACCTTTGTCTTTTTGTTTTCATTTTTTTGGGGAAAAAAGCAAATCATTTGCATGGGGGTTTATCATTATTGGCCAGTTTAGTATTTGAACAACATAACCTTAATAGTAACAAACTGAATTTCCAACTCAGAAATGCGTTCATATTATTTATAGAGTAACGACTTGTCGTTTTTTCATTAAACCCCTGCCCGAAACAACAGGAACACTCAATTGGCTTCTGTCTTTTCTCCCTTGTGGATTATGCTTAATTTTGACCGAGAAGGCCTCGGGAGACGCCGCGTTGACAACCTTCTTCTACAGGATAAATCTTGTACATTCTACATATATTGGCCCGGCCAGTTGTTCAAAAGCGGCATAGCACAATCCAGCAGACAAATCAATATCTAGGGGATAAGTACTAGGGAAACCAATTTCACTACCCACTTGATACAGAAATTTCATTCTGTTCTGATAGCGTTCATTATCCTTGCACCTTAAACAAATGGGGTCAGATATATATGACAAGTCCTTACTAAACCGATATTAACATTGTATCAGTCATCAGAATATTACTCGATCCAGCCCATGCATTTCTAACATCTTATGACCTCTCTTAGTATCACTCTTGAAATTCTTTGCTGGGGTCATTCACAAATGGACAACATATCTTGTTTGGTCAAGAGTGTCCAATGAGCAATATCAGTACCAGACAATATCATCTATCTATTCATGGTCATTAGCGGTGGAAAAAATAAAAATCTCTCAACCCCCAAACATTAGACCACCCTGACTACAAAGAGGTCGCACCGCAGCTCGAAAATTGGACGAAAAAATGGATTTGAACAAATTTGCACCTTGCAAATATGCCGTAAATTTGTAACAACCAGAGGAGTAAATATGGGGCAAAGATGGTAAATGACACATTTGCATACCAAAAAACAGGGGTGTAAATAAGTGGGCAAATGTGGCATTTAACGTCTTTGCCCAGATTTACTCCTCAGTTTTTGCAAATGTGCGGAGTCTTTGCAAGGAGCAAACTTGTGCAAACGATCCATTTTTCGTCCAGTGGGACAATTTTCCATTTTGCTGCCTCGAAGAGATGCAAGGCAGTGAGATAAACCTAGATTATAGACGGGACGTGTTCTATGCCTTTTTTTTAATACTGGCAAAAGCTGCTTCATCCTCTCTTGATACTGGTAATTTTTCTCCGAAAGCCGGTGAATGACGAAAAAAATTAGAGTGCTGTTTATAAATACTTTTTTCGGTTCAACCCCATGCTCTATTGATGAAATGGCATTAATCCTATTAACTAATTGTAAAGAAGGCGGATAAACTTCTAATCTGCATTCCCACCTTGTAAAAGAAGTTAAAGCTGGTAATTAAAATACTTTGTAAGGTGGGTTTCTGAAATCTAAAAAGAATCTAAAACCCCAAATTAATCGGGGCGTGTGGTAGTTCTCAGCTATAATTAATCATACTAATCACAAATATCAGAAAAACCTTCTCTTTGCATGAGTTCGAGGGTAAACATGTTTTTGGACCGCGGTGACAATATCATAATGCCATGAATTCAACTCACCAATATCAATAAACGATTATATACCTTTTAACTATCTCCGGACTTGCTCTTGTAAAACTCTGCCTTCTCTTTGGTTCATGAGTGAAAAACAAGGATTTATTAAATTCTAAGCAAAAAATAGTACTGTGAAATAAGTTAAACTAAATGACAAATACAAAGTGAAAAGGAGATCTCAAAAACCTAAAACGGTTCACACGGGTGATTGTGCGACCATCCCTTAGCGCTTTTTGGTGGGAGCTGCGCTGTCCGCGCATTGCTTAGCGCATTGCCCCCTGTTTGACCCCCGCATGCGCCCTAACTGAAACGTCAAACGAAAATACGAAGATTAAAACTGAGTGCCGTCCACGGTCTACAAATAGAGAAGATCAGATAATTTCAATCAAACCGGTTTTTGTCAAGAAGTCTTAAAAACTAAGCCGACACTATAAGAATCTTTTCGTTACTTTTCCTTCTTATCTTAATCAAGTTGTAATTTTCTTAAGTCGTATCTATAAAGGTGATAAAGTTCCGTGCAAACGGACGCAACATTGTTGGATATTATTGGATATTACATGTTGCGTCCGTTTACAACCATGTTGCATGTTGTTGCGTGTTCTTGGGAGTTGTTGCGGCAAAGTTTGAAATCGGTCAAACGGACACATTAACTCCCAACTCTTAAAGTTGAAAAAGGAAAAGAAAATCTTGATTTTGTGGTTTCGTCCTCGATCGATAAAACTTAAATTTAGTCTGCCAAAGGCGGTCACGGTAGAGAAATGTAGAAATCCCAAAAAGTGTAATTAATGCACCTGCAGAGTTGTTGTTTTGCTTTTAAAACCTACTTTTTTATGTTCTTTTTTACGTAGAGATGTTTTTGTTAGCCTGTAAAACAGCCTTTGTCTTGTTGTTGTCGTTTTACTTTGTTTTTTTTCTATACCCGGTGGCTCCTGGCGAAAAAATTGACGTCTGTTCTGGTGTGAAGGCCTCAGGTAAAAAGGAAGCCTTCGATCTGACTTTTTATTCCAGGTGTCACATTTTCTATGGCACTGGGACGAGGATGTGATCAGTTTTAAAACACAGTTGACGACGCCGATAAATCCGTTAGTAGAACTCCGCGGAATGTGTTCCTTACTTCTAAATTATTTGCCTTCCCTTCCCACTATTTCGTTTTAAAAGTATCAACGAGAGTTGACGTTCGGACGTGTTTCAGTGCCCTCATAAATGAGAACGAGCCCGATCTCTCCGGTGTTAGGTGCCTAACGGATGTAAACTAAATTATGATTCTATCCAGTTCCTCTCTTCCCGGTCTTTTAGGAGTGTTTTGCCTTATTATTAGTTTAATTTCTTTCTTTTCTTTTGTCGGATCGCAAAGCCAACATCGTTTGTGTTTACGTTGTTTCATCACAAGCGTCACTAAAAGAGGAAAATAACAGGAAATACCAACGAAAGAAAAGATGTAAAGAAAGACCTTCTCGCCCACTCCCTTGCCTCTATGTAAAACGCCCTCAAACCACTCGCGGTATTAATCACTTTCATTTGTTTTCTAATAATGACCTACTTTGGGACGCAGGAAACATGCACGCCCCCACTCTGACTCATTCAGTTTATGTTACCTTGGCATCTGGATTTAACAATTGGGGCCGCTACATCACAGGACGAAACACATTCGAGTTTTCGTTAAGTCCTACGGGTGATCTACATAAATTTTCTTCACCTTCCGCAGTGGTGACAGCACTCGCCTCCCACCAAAGTGGCCCGGATTCAAATCCCGGCGTCGACATCATACGTACGCTGATGTTGTTGTTGGCTCTCTCCCTTTCTCCGATAGGTTTTTCTCCGTGTACTCCGGTTCCCCCCCCCCCTCCCCCCCCTTTCCTCAAAACCCAACATTATTATTTTCACATTAGCCAAGACGAAAGGTAACGAGATTTCATAAAATAATCATTAAAGAGAAATGTTTTAATCACTCCTCAAAATCTCTCAACCAATTCTTGAAAGGAAATAAAAGATCAGTCTGGAAAATTTTTTGGTTTGTGGGCGCTAGTTTCACGGACGAGGCTTCTTACATCCCTTGTAACTTCAAGTGAAGGCAAGGGAGAACAGCATCTTAGGGCGACGACTGTACCCAAGTGGTTCTTACTGTAAGCGAATCTCAGATGTGTGGAGTTCAAAAGCGACGTGGAAGGGAAAAACGCGTAAAGCCATGCAGGCATACAGCAGCAATAACAAATGTTGATTGTACTGAGAAGGTGCTTTTACGAGTCGAGGTTGTACTCACTAGGACAATCTTTCAAATTCAGGGTTCACTTGGTAACACTGAAAGTTATTTTGAAAAAGGGCAGACAACGTTCATATTTTTCTCACTCTTTATTCGCAACAATAAACCATGACTGCAGCACAGTAAAATGTTGAGACTTCTCGTTCAACAAACGCCAACCATACGCCTTGCAATTCACAAGGCAGCTAGCGAAAATTCCCCCTTTCATGACACACGGAGCCAAAAATCAGCAGTTGTTGCTGTTTTTCTCCTGACTCAGCACAAAAAAAAATTATCTCTAAATGGAAAATATACAAGTCCGAAAAATTTCCTAAAATAAGATTATCTTGAAGGCAAATATCGCTGTCAAGAAAGCTAAAATTCACAAAGAAGCCAACTGCACGATGTTCGTCTTGTCACAGCGGGCGTGAAACAAAGCGAAGCGTTCCGGTCTCAGTAAAACGACCCGCCAGAAGAAGAGGAACTCCATGCCGTCTTCAAACTAGCAATAACTTTAAAAGTTAAAAATTAAGCCAATAAATTATCTGCGTTTAGACATAATTTTCTCTTCAGACTCGTCTCTACAGCGAAGACGTAGTCATATATATGTACAGTAGAATTTAAATAATCTGCTATAAAGGTGAGACAGACTCAAACGAAGAACGACGGTGTGTCGTCCGCGGCGAGGTCTGGTACCGTTTGGTCTGCAAGCTTCTGATCTATTTTGCAAGGACTAGTGATATGAAAACTAGACATAAACCATGGATGCTCGAGAATTTCCCTTGCAGCGAGTCTCTCGGTTGGTTCTCGCCGCATCATGGACCGAATAAGACATTTGGCTTTGGATGAAATCGTGTCCGGAATGGTAAAATGTCCGCGCCGAATTTTCGTGAAGAGCACACTGGGCTCAGTGTCGTGAAATGGGTAACGGCCCACAAGCATTGTATACAGCATGACACCCAGACTCCAGATGTCTGCTGCTTTGCCTGAATAGCCTCCACTCGCTTGTAAGATCTCTGGACTAACGTAAGCTGGACAGCCATGCTTGTCTTCAAGCGTATCATCTTGTCCGTCAAGAGGGAACGCATCTTCTAAACCCTCCAGTTTCACGCTAGTTCTGAAGAGAAAGAGGCAAAAAATTTGCTTGTTAATAGATGAACAATAGCCCATAACTTTCTTTAACGTTAAGCTCGTTTTCAGCAAAAGCGGGTCTGACAGTCTACTCCAAAAGACGTTTTTCGCGGCTTTTCCAACCAAAGCTCATTGCGCGGTGCTTTTCTGTTAATAGATGAGACTATTCGTCGCGATTCTGTTTACTTTCACATCACAGAACGACTCTCTTTATTTGTTGTAAATTAACCTTTATTGTACGAAATTTCGATCTTACGTTGCGCGCTGAGTCACCTTAAGACACACAAAAGCGGCAAAACCTAACAAAGAACAATGGCATGGCTCCAGCGCGCCGGCAAGCCCCCCACGTGCCTACTTTTTGCACGTAAAAATCAAGGCAAACCTTAACTAAAGCTTATCCGAAAAATCAAGGTAAAGCACTTTTAAAGTTAGTTTTCTATAAAAGCGAGCAACCTAGACAGTGCGATCGGCAGCTCGTGTTTTTATTTTATTTTTTTCTCTTTCGACAAAGATGTGTAAACGAAAATAAGCAGACAAAGGATCGACCCGAAAGCCCGTTAACGTCCAACGTCTATCGACAGTGTTTCAATTAGTTTCCAACATATGACGGTCAATATATGAAAAAATACATTTATTTCCCAAAAGGAAATCAAAATAAACTCTTTTATGATTTTTTTTTTCAGTATACTTAACGAAGATCTTTCGCAATAGGAAAGACGGATTTGAAAACTTATAGTGTTGTTGTTGCAAGAATTTCCAAAAGGCCAAAAAAAGGCGGAGACCAGGTGAAAATGATGCCTAAAACCACGTGTAATGATCGACTTATTCCATCAATATGACATTCCCTCAAGAAGTGCTGGTGTTACTTAAAAACACGAGACCGCTAACTGCTAATACATTTCAGTAGTAAACAAAAGACATTATCACATATGATAAACTCATGTTCCAAAGATCGAATCCAATTTCTTTGTCGGGTTGTTCTCTCTACACTTTAAACCTTTGCTTCTACCAGACAACAAAAAGATCGATACAATTTCCTATATAAACCTGTCTCTTTTCGTTCGCTTATCTTGAATTTTTGGGGGGTTCTTTGAGTTATTTATGAATTAAAAACCATAGCTAGATTTCGAAATTTAACCCCATTAGGGAAATACTTGACGAAACGCAAAAGCATCGAAAATTCCAAGGGGGTTCGTTTTTCAAAGACTCGAAAATTATTAAATTCACCTCTTTTCTTTTGAGTATAGTTTTTTCTTCCCCATTGCGAAATTTCGCTTAAAAGCATTCCACCTGAACAGCTGCCTTACAATGAGGTATAAAGCTCAAGTTTAATTATCACATGGACCAGAAGAGGCATAATAAATTTCTTATTCCTTGTCCTGAAAGTAACAGTATACGTTCGGAGAAAACAAAAGATGGCGTGACTTGGATTGTTCATTTCGATCGAACAGGTAATCAAAGGGCTCAATACTTACATTAACAACCACGATATCATTATCCAAATTACCTGTGAAACTGTTTCAAGAACGCGAATTTTCATTCTCACCGCCACGAAACGTACGATCGTACTTTTTTTGCCTAACAAAAGTTTTTTCTCAGTTCCGTCTTAAAATAAAAGGAACTGGGCAATTATTTCTTGCAGCTGTATTTAGACTGGCCCCTCTCCTTCTTTTATTGTTCCTTCCGTCTGTCGATAAAAGCTTACTGCCAGCGTACAATTAGCGCAAAAAAGCAAAGTCGAAAGGAAGCGAAAGAACGAACGTCATGTCACGGAAATGAAACTGAAACACCTCGGATAGACAAAATGGCAGCCTTTGTTTTGTGGTATACAGATCAACTCGAGGTGGTCTATAAAGCCATATGGTGATCAGAAATTTTATCCTTCAAACAAGCGATTTTTAATTCACTTTTTAAAAGAAGCACTTAAGGACAAGGGCAAATATATAACATTTCCCTACCAATATATCGAGGAAATCTCGGCCATTTTCAAGGGTTATTAAAAGTAAACCGCTTAAACTAGAATGGAAAGAAAGTTGGCTATAAATGAGATTACGGCTAAGAATCAAAGAATTGTCAACACGAGCGATCGTCTTTTGAAAACCAAAACAATCAATAGGCAATCGTTGAAACACGCCGTAGGTTAAGGAGTAAAAGCGTGCAACTTAATTGTTTTCCACAATGAATTGCTTTGTCGTTCAAATAACGGCATGTCTCGAGAAGAAAGCACAAAGGCCGTATCGCGATTCCACGTGGCTAGCCGGCACCCTTGACAAATCTGCAACGTTCCAAGATTTGAAATTGCCACGTGTAGGATGATTTCATCTGCCAGCGACTCAAACCTACCACAACATTAACTCCCAAATTAAATCCGATTCATAGAAAGTAGAGGATTTTTCCCGAAAGCTAATAAAATTAATAGCATTTCCTTTGATGAACCAATGATATGTTCGCGCAGTGTAGGTGAACGGGTTGAAGATTAAAATTCCCGCCATTTCCGGAACAGGACAAGGAGGAGGGAGTGACAAAAAAATACGACGAGTAAATTATGTTTCATCGGAAAAGACCTAAGTCCTGATCGTTCTGCCATCATTGTACATTGACTTCTATTCATCCCACAAGGACACGCTTTGGCTTCGAAATGACGAAAGCCACGGAAATGATAATACATCAACCCACACAAAATTATCATAATTTTTGGCATCTAACAATGTCTCCAAATAATCTGCTTTAATTTCACCCTCGGATCGAAAAGATTTCTTTTGAAATTTGACCAGTTTTCAATTATTCGCGGCTAAAACTACGCCACGAATAAATTTCATACATTCCAAGTGCAGGTGCCTACAAAACACTGCGAACCGGAAATGGCCACAAATTCACGAAACAGTATTTTGATGAAACAAGGCTTTCTAAGCTTTTGTCACGGTCATGATCGGGTGCAATCCTTTTCAAAGACAGTCCCTGGCTTTTAAGAGAAATATCAGAAATAAAACACTGAACGAGAAAATGCGGAGAAGAGAAATTCAACAACAAAATTTTTGCACTACAAAACCGTACCCGTCCATGAGCCACGCTACAAGACAGTTCACACAATCCTGCCACGAGGAGGACCTCGCGAAATTGAACAATACTGAATAGCCTAAGCAACAGAGCACATGGAAAATAAGACATAAAATCAAGCTGTAAGCAACAAAGGCATCTGAAAGACTGGCTGTTAACAGACCACAAAAAATATAGCGCTTACCTCTCAGAATTTTGAAACACAAACTTCCTCAATTTTAAGTCGCGTAAGACAACACCCGAGTCGTGACAATGAGCAACAGAACTGACAATCTGGCGAAATAATTTGCTGGCCTCTTCTTCCTTTAGTCTGCGTTTTGTTCTGACATACGAGTGCAGATCCCCAAAAGATCGCTCAAAAAATACATAAGCGTACGAGTCACTGACCAAAATTTCGATAATCTTGTTGATGCCGTCGTGAGGTGGCAGATGAAACATCGGCGCAAGCGTCTCCCGGAATTTATTCACGTCTATTATCTTGCAAGCAAGTTCTGTTTTCGTCTCGGTATCCACTGCCTTGTATAAAGCACTTCCACCGGGTCGTTCCAATAAAAGATATTTTCCGACCTTGCATATCTGCGGTAAATCATTTGTCCGCTTCGTTGCTTGATGCGTTATAGTCAAGTTTGGTAATGGCGTAGATTCAATATTTGTTTTGGATGCATTGCGCTGATACGGATGGTAGCGAATCGTCGAAGAGTTCATTTAAAGGAACAGAATTTTCTTTCAAAATAACTCTCTACCCGTGAGACGAATACAGAGAAATCGACCCAACCAAATCAACAGAATGCGTCGATGTACAACTCAACTTGTATTCCGTTTTTGCCAAGTAAGAGGTATGACGTTGCACGAAAGTGGCGAAGTGATGGCGTAAGTCAGCTTGTAACGCGACAATAATTTCGATCGAAAGTCGCCCGTTTCACTTTAAATTCTACCCTCACAGATGGTTTGATTCGCTAGAAGGCCCGTCCGGCCTTCCTCTAGCAATCAAGGTAGAAAGCAACAGCCATGATGTTCTAATACTCAACTTATTTCGACGTTGAAGTTTCGCAAGAAAAATTATTTCTGAGGACACATCAGTTCGGACTGACGCAATGAAGGCTCTGTGTTTTGCGGTCCTAACAGGCCCACCTCTCCAAATAAGGAGCTGTTTCGTCATCGTTAGGTCATCTGATGCAATTAACGGTCTATGATTCGCTGAAAAGACAAAGGCTATTGCAAATAAAAACGAAACCTTTCCGTCCTATTTCCTTCAGAATTTGCATATTCGTGCGGCGGCACATTTTGCGCTCTTACTTGACACCGTCATATGGTCAATAAATTGCATATTAACTTGAAAACACCACGTAGAAGAACGCTGGAAAAAAATATCCCGTTTGGTTATTTTGATATCTGTACATTTTCGCGAATAAGTTTCCGGACGAACAATTTTCGTGTCACAAGACGCGTGCGTGATAAAAAGGGATATATTTTCCTCATGACGAATTGTTTCCGAAGTCGCTTAACAATGCATCAAAGGTGAACACCGAATTTCGCTAATGAGGCTGCAGTTGATGACTCACAGCAGAGATAATGCTCGTGATTTACCGATCGAAGAGAATGACTTTTTGTCAATGACGAAATATACAAATTATTATAGTTAAAAATATTTCCAAAGGCTTTTTATTATTGTTTTCCCTTCAAGTGGAAACTTTTATTGTAGCCAATAGCTATCTCTTGAATTTCAACAAATAGGACTTTTCTTTCACTAGTACAAAAACAAGACAAAATCTCTTTCCAGACTTCAAAAAAAATCGTGGAGAAAGTTGTGATTGTTCGCGCTGTCATGGCAACCGATACTTCTAAGGTTGAGTTCGTGCCCTCATGACAGAGGGCGGCGAAATAGAATTTAGAAATGTTCTGGTGAAATAAGGCATTGGTAGGCATCTACAGAAGTTTTCTTGCCATCATAATATATGTTTAACGCCAAGCAATGGACAAGCCGTGCATTGGTAGCGTACGGAACACGCCAAATTTAAAAATATAGATTTTTGGAACAGGAAATAGCAAATTTATGTGTCATGACATAGTCAAACAAATAACGAAATAAATTATAATTGTAAAATGATAAAAGTTTTCTATGATCGTTTTCGAAAGAAAGAGAATAAAAACTTATGTTCAAAAGAGGATTATTACGTTCGAGCGAGAGTTGTTATCAGAGTGGACGGCCTGAAATGGACGGGGGAAATAAGATCATTCAAAACCACTCATTTCAGTAGGGTCTATGGCCGAGTGAACCTCAAGGGGCCAACCTTCTAGTTGCGTCTGAGATTTTTTTAAATTTTGAGCTAACGAATAAAAATCGCGTCGGTGGGATTTAAATACTGTTCAAATACCGGTACAAGTTGATTCAGATCGTTTTTCAACGGTATGGTTATATTTAGGTATGAATGCCGGTGTTGATCAAGAATAGAATAAAAAACTGAACAGCCAATTTATGGACACGACGAAACGTGTTTAGAAAACTATTGACAATGACTGAATTGCATCTAAGATTTACAGGATATGCCGCTTTCTATTCAACAGCCGGAAAGAATTAACCTTATCTTACTAGCCATTATAACAGGCAAACTTTCAATATGTACACCACCCCGGCATGTGAGAGAAGCTTCTAGAGTCAACAACATCTCCAAGAACTTACACCCGGAAGGCCTTTATATTTTCGATTCACAACACGCACAGTTCTGTGATCTACTAGAACAATTTTGGGATTTACATGCGATATGATATATTTTGCTCCAACCGCGGCACTCTGTGAATTTGGCAAATCCGTGTAGGACTAAATTTCGATCTTCACATAATTGCGGTTGGCCAGCGGTGGCACTGATCCCATTTCTCGTCTCTCTGGCATTCACTCGCACTGTGATCTTTCTCTACAGTTTAAAAGTTGCAAAACGTTACGTAATTAAATTAAGGGGAGACAAAATCTGACCCGAGAAGGAACCCACCAAATGAACTACGATAATTGGAACTGTATTGGAGCCAGTTGCAATTTTGCGACGAGTTATGGGAAAAATGAAACGGAGTGCAATATCATGAACAACTTTCAACCCGTTCAAACTTGAATTGCGGTTTTGTGGTCAATATTCGTAGTATTCTCCAAAGCTGAGTATGTGATACATAAGCCTTTTAAAATGCACGTAGCATCGATCGGAAACTGCCTTAGTGCTTAATCCGCCCTTACAGGGGGCCCCTGTATGAACCGGAGTGATCAACTCCCATACGAGGTCCGATATGCCCTTTATTACGCCTTAATTGTCTGCCGCATAAAACAAGACCCCGATGAGAGGTTCCATATCTCACTGTATGTTTAGAATCGTCAATAAGGTTACTACCTCCCTCTGTACCCATCTAGGATTTGTAACTAGGTGTATCAAAATGGAATCAGGGATAAGCGCAAAAAAGTAGGGCGGAATCAGGGATCACAGCACCGGGCTGGGATCAAATTTCAAGTTTGATGGTCACGCGCTTTTCAACTATTCGGGTGCACCATTTGATGGGCTCCTGGGTGCACCCAACGTCAAAACCCGGAAAATATCTGTTCGGAAGACGATTTGAGATCTAGAATTTTCGGACCATTTGTTGTAAAATTTCTTGCTTGCCTGCCTCTCCTACGTTTCTCGAACATCTAAAAATGGAATAATTGCCCATTTTAACGGTTTTTTCCCTAAAAAGGTCACCTAGAATTTTCGAGAGCCTTTTTTCTGGCTGAAATTGTCGAAAGGTAAGTTTTGATCCCTATAATTTTCGGATCACTAGACTTTCAGCAAGGAAATCCGAACAGATGAAGAATTTTTAGGGAATAAAAATATGCCTATATGTACCGTTTAATACTTAAATACGTTCAACAATTTTGAACTATATCCTCGTTGGGTACCCCTGACTATTTAGAAGGTTCTGAATGGTCTAGACGAACCGATGCAGTTCTTATATAAATATGACCATTTGCTAACCCGAAATCTTGAAAAATAGGGACTTGGTATTATCGTTCATTTTCGATCTACAGTTATTCATATGAATTATTAACCAGCTTGACGGGATTCCCGGCCTCAGCTTTAATCAGGTGCTAGATTGTAAGGGAACAGCAGCATAAAATAAATTTTGAGTGCGTGCCAACTAGACGTGCTAAATTAGAGCTTATTGGGTTGATGTAAGTACGCAGTTCGGTAAATACTGAATGATGATTTTAAAATAAATTTTCTTTGAGTTCCGGATGTCACTTTACAGTTTTACTCGTTTGGGCTCGCCTGTGCTGATTATCGTGCTATTGTTCTTTTAGGCGTTAATTAATCCCACATCGTCATTCCTAACAGGTGCAGTCATCGTATACATGTATACTACAGCTTGCTCACAGCTCTATTTTATCTTTAGACTTGTCGAACGCGCGTATGTATAAAACTCCGGGGACCACCCCAAACGCAAGGGCCGTTGGGTTGAGGAAAGGGGCACTCGTTCTCGAGCTCGCTGGCAGTTTCCAGGGTCTTTAGCGCTATCGAATTTTCGAAAGAAAAACGTCCGATCCACGGACAGGCTACTTGTATACCGAAGGGCAAAATTTATTAACTTATCTATAAAGCAAAGATCTGTGTTGAAATTTGAAGACAAATTGACCGGCATAGTAGCTGGTCAAAACATAAGAATAAAGTTACTAGCAAAGAAACCTCAAAATACCCCCCACAAATCGGCCCATTGTGGCTCTCTTGCTCATTAGATGCTTTGTTGGAATATTGGCTGTTGTAATATACAACTACAATAGCTATTAGAGAGGCGGTTTCCAAATGACAAAGGAATTAACTTTCGGCGAAAAATACACGTGCTCACTATTTTGCTCTGTGGGCGGAGGGGTTCCTTTACGTACACCCGATTTGAAAGTGATTTGAGGGATCGAAGCCAGTGCAGCGTAAATAAATAGCGAGTGACACTTTACACGAAATAGTACATCTTACCATGCATATTATGTCGGCGGAGTCTTCAACCCGTTTCCTTCGAGAACTTTTCAGCGTCTTATAGAAGGATATTTTTTAAGTGTTTGTAACAGGATCGAATAATTAGATCCTGTGACAAACTTGCTTCTAGAAAGTGGTAAACTATTTAACTTATCACTAAGATAAAGTAGAACCCAGGTTACTCGAACTCAGAAGGGAAACGAAAAACAGTTCGAGTTGGCGATAGACTGCAAAACAGTCGGGTTTTTTTTTGTCAAAATCAGTAATTGAATCGGTACAGCGTGCGCGCTAGCCTCACGGTAGGGTGCGTGAGGCCAGAGAAAAAAAATCAGTCTTGCTCTCTGTTTTCAGCCTCGTTCCAGACCTTATGTTTGACTGCTCTCGCGTACTTGAATTCTCAAAAATACGGACTGTTTTGTAGCCTAAGTTAGCGAGGGTTTGAGTTATCGGGGTCGATTGCAAAATTCAATTTGCCAGGTTAAAATTGATTGTTACTGATTTTTCAGCACTTCAGCGAGTGCAGTGCAAGTGTAACTTATAATTTCACTAAAACCTAGGTCAAAAAAGTAACATGATTAGGCATTTTTCAATGATAAAAAGTGATCTTTTCGTTGCACCAAGAGAGAAGGATCTCATTTTCTCTGGTTGCACCAATTAAAATCAAATTGCTGTAGTGTTGACCAGAGTTCAGATTTACTGTTTTTACCCTGGCTTATACAACAAGAAGAGCTCCGAGACAGCTAATGGGGTGGCCGAGTGGAGTTACAAGAACCAGAATTCGAGTCACCGGGGTTAATTTCAGTGAATTTTTGATCACTCGGAAAGGAAACTTAGTTCGAGTTATAGCGGGGAATTTGAGTTATCAGAGTTCGAAGTAGGCGAGTAAAAAATTACTGAAAAGTGCTGTGAAATCTAAGGGATTGGAATTAGTTCCAGTTAGCGGGACGAGTTCGAGTTATTTGCTGAGTTCGAGTTATCCGCTGAGTCCGAGTTATCGACGCGTTCTACTGTGTATCAATACACTTTTAGAATATCGGCATCATTTGCACGTCTTGTTAGGAGGTTTCAGAAGAGACAGTCCTAAAAATAATAAAAGCATCAATTCATAAATAAATGTGTATAATAATAATACCACTGAGAACAACTTTGCGATACCTGCTAATTTTTAGTTTACTCAGTAGAAACCATGAAAACTAAGAAATTACGTGACCACTGACGTTTTCCGGTTTTATCCTCTCCTCCTTTTTCCTTCGATGAGTCTATTTTCGAGCTTGTCAGAACTATAAAAACTCGCCTTTCGGTCTTATTCCGGTCAAATGGCTGCAATTTTTGGTGTTACTTTCTCAAGAACACAGCTACAATTTCCGGCGGACAGAACTACATGAGAAAGTTTTTTCGTTTTTGCGCCCCAGCTTGTAAAGCAAACATATATAGCTTGCGTAGTAGTTAGCGGGATTGTTGTGCCCGCCGTAATTTAATTCTTGTTGGCGGAGCACGCAAAACGAGCGGCGAGGCCTCGAGACTTTGCTCTCAATCTTTTACGCGGCCCCGCACTCGACTGCTCATCCCGCCAACTACACAGGCTAAAACAACTTCTCTTTCCATATCAACAGCTTCAAGTACATATTAGCCCCTCCCCAAACTCAATGTTGCGTCGCTCTTCGTACTACGTCCAAGGTTGAGGCAACGAGGTTGAGGCTTTCAACATTGATCCGAGGGGGAGGAGAGGGGAGGAAGAGCTGAAAACCCCCCTGACGGGTACGATGTTTTAGAATGCTCTGGAAGTATGCAATACTTCTGAGCTGCCCCAATAAGCTTCTGTTTCAAAGCAAAGCTAAGTGCAGGGCGTTTAATATGAAAATGATCTTCAGTTTACTGGGGTTATGCAAATAAATCTCATTTTAAAAAAAAGGTTTTGCAATTTTATGGTTTTGTCCAAGTGACCGAACCCCTCGTCCCTAGGACTATTTCCTCGGAAAATGGAAGGGGGTAATTAAAATCCCTGGGAAATCCCTGGGGACGAGTTTTATTTTGGTTTTAGTACTAACCAGGTACTAACTAACATTTTACACATGAAGAAGGCTGTTTCCGGGCTGGCCGACATATTGCAAAAGTTTAATGTATGCGTCTGTTGATTAATTTTTCCGCAAAGTGTGAGCAGGCTCTCGTTTTTCATTGCATGCACGCACGACTTTCTGGGCTTTCGGTCTGTTCTTCTCTCTTTCTCCTTCTGCTTTCTATTTTCCGTTTCTCACAGTGATTCCGTTGTCCGTTTTAAAAATGTTCGGGGACCTTCGAGGCTCCTGAGACCTTAGAGGAATAATGGAATAGCAAATATAACGAAAAATCTCGAGATGTTATAATGAAATACCCGGTAACAAATATTCTCGTGAAGGAGCAGCAAAGATCATGTTAAAGATCTTTCCATTCTTCCTCTTCACCCCCACTCCTCCTCCCCAGTGGAGTTTTGGTGTTAATCAGGAGCTTATTGAGCACCATAAATCACCAGGCGCCAAAATCTTTAATAAATGGCGCAAATGAGACGACGAAAAGCATCCCCACCCCGTTTTATATGGAAGTCTCCCCGTGAATTAACAGTGGCGGATCCAGGGAAGGGAGCCCCCCCCTTATTTTTAGACCAAACGCCGAGAAAAATTTTTTGAGACCGCTCCCCTCCCTTTTCTCAGGGTCTAGGTAACCGGACCCCCCTTATCTGAAGGTCTGGATCTGCCACTGATTAAGACGGTGAAGGGTCCCCCTTCTTTCTCGCCCTTGAAAATCGTGAGACTGTAAATAACGTAGTATTCCTTATCGCTTCTGAATTGTATCCCCCCCGCCCCCTCCAAACAAAAAAGTTTTTGGATGGTCACAGGCCTTCCTGGTCCCTCTACTTCTACGGTCATGTTAAAGGACACCACTCTAAAACAGGCATCTACTTTTGGTCCCTGCCGTTTTTAGTCAGGTTAATGAAACTCGGAACTCTCTATATGAGGCCGAAGATGGACTCAGACTTCGAAATTAGGACCTCGGACATCAAACATGGGGCATCAGACATATCGGACATCGAACACCACTAGACATCACACATGATCGGACATCGGAGATCGGACGTCAGCCATCGGACATCGGACCTTGGACATCGGACGTAAGACACTGGACATCAGACATCGGCAGGAGCCGATCGCACATATGTACATAAGGCTTAGTAATTCGACATGGGACTTCGTGTAAACAGAAATGACTGCGTTTTGCAAAAGTAACAGACTTGAAATAAACGTGTATTCATTGTTTATAGCGATTCAGCTTCCATATTTCCACACGAGAATAATCCGTTTACAAACTTATCCGGCCCTACCGCCGATTGATTGTCGTTATCACTGGCATTGCCTCTCGTGCAGACGTCTCCTATTTCCTCAATAGGAGACGTCTGCATGCAGGCAATCACTGATAGTGCAAGATCTTTTTTTTTTCAGATTATGCTCAAAATTGTGCTCGTTTTTGCTAATTTTTCTAAATTGTCAGTTTTTGCATAAAAAACCATACATGATACCTTTTTATCCTTCTTTACACTGTGCTGTCACATATTTAGTAAAATCCATATTATCAATGCTGCGTTCTGATTGGTTGAGCTACTACTAGGCTATATGTCATAGCCCACTAATAGCGAAAAGCCGCCGGCTTTGAAAACCAAAACAATGGTGGCTGAATGGCGTTTTGCTAGCTAAAGTCAGTGTTTTGTAACCAACTATTATTCCTCTCGCCCTGAGGCTTCTGAGTCAATAGCCCATTCGGCCTTTGGCCTCATGGGCTATTGACTCAGAGTCCATTCGGGCTCGAGGAATATAGTGTTAATTATAGCAATAACTCCACTGCATCGGAGACTGCACTGAACGGCATCGCTCGATGTCATTTTGTTGCTAATTAATAAACTGGAACTGGGACTTACGAGATCTTTAGTTTGGTTGTACCCAGTGCTTTGGACCGCGAACAAGACAGTATTGGCTGGTAACAGCAATTGCGAACTCCGGCACATGTTGCTCGTCCTTTGGTATTAGCATTCCGCGGAGGTGTCATGTCGAAGATCTGGCCCCACAAGTGGAGACAACATACTAAAACCACGGGTTCTGAATCTAGCATGTAGTATCCACTTCAATCATGCATACACGCAGTCACGACTCAGTGTTAAAGGGTAACTGTACAGGCGAGGAAGTTTGACTTCCTGAAAAACCTCGTTGATCCCGAACCCTAGTGGAGACGAGCACGAGGCTCAGTGGACTTTCTCAGTCAGACCACTCAGTATATTAAGGATACGGAATATAGAAGTCTACATGCAAATAGTTTAAAAATGATAAAATAAGGCCCTCGCTGCTGAATCCACACACTATAGGATGATTCTAAAACTTTGTCAAAGATTTCTTTGCTTTCAAGTCACTTTTCAATGCTGCAGTCGAACTTCCATGTGCGACCACCTCTTATAACTACCACCTAGTATTCAAAACGCCAAAACTTTCAGAACTTCATTTTCAGTCTAAGCCTTACAATCGGAACCTCCTGTAAACGACCACTATTTGGGGCTGACGGTTTAAAGAGTTTCCATTCTTTTTCACTTATGTCCACTGGGTTTGTAGCCTGAAATTCATCCGATTGCTTCGAGTCGTTTTCTCCTCTCAACAACTGAGGGAGTAATAACGACTCGAAGTAATCGGATGAAATTCAGGCTACTCGGTTTGCACGCAGCAGCAAAAATTGCGATTTTTCGTGTGTGGCGAAAATCGCAAGTCTGACGATTTTTCCCAGTTCTTTGTTATGTTGTAATAATCACTGAAGTCCAGAGCGAGTTGTCGATTTAACAAACACTGCGAAAATTGCGAAAAATCGTAAGTCTGACGATTTTTTGCGTTACTTGCGATTTATCACAGTTATTTGTCATGTTAATGTTCACTTTTATCGTGTTCATGATCACTTAAAACAGAGCCGTTTGCCGATTCTACCAAATTTGCTAAAAGTCCGAAAAGTTTCCGCTTTACGTGCCATTTTGACATTTCCCTTTCCGCATTTCTACACGCAAAAGGCAACGCAGCCAATCTTTCAATAAAGGTTTGTTATCTAAAGGCCGGGTTCGAGTTATATTCGTGAGATTCCATTGTATTTAAAGTTTCATTTTATGCTTTCTTTAAACTAGGAGTTTTTGAACAAGGTATCAACATCATTAATGTATTTTTCAACTGGTCAAAGTTATTTATTCACATTACATCTTAAATACAGCATCATTCACTTCAATTAAAAGTAACAATTATTTTCACTTAACTAGTACATCTAAAATATGTGGTCGTGGTGTTTACTGGGCACCCTTCTACCTCTTCTAAGATTTGTCTCAATTAATTTTAGCAAAAACTTCGATTTCTCCAATTTTTCGCAATTTTTGCTACTGCATGCAAACTTGGACATACCTTTTTAACCTCTTTCTCACAAATAAGCGGTCTCTTGCATTTGCGATTTGTCTGATCTCTTTTGTTCGCTGGAACAATAATATGGCAACTTAGAAATTGCATGGGATAAATTATCTTCCATGAAGTAGAATATTTTATTTGGGGTCTTATACCAGCTGGCACATCAACCGTTTCCAAAATAATTTAATATTACAATATATATGCTAGTTATTCATTACACTATATATACATAACAAGTTATCACAAATAGAGATAATTACATACTCACACAGACACATACTTTAATAATATTCCTTTTTGCCTTCCTTCCAGTTTTCTTATGTTGAAGCATTTAATTCTTATGAGTACATGCCCAGCCTGATGCCTTGCTATTAATTTTTGGGTTTCAGGCTTCTCGCTAGGGGGGATTCAGTTAAAAACATGAATATAGAATGATTTGACCGGGGGGGGGGTTCTTCTCGGAAGAGGCTCCCATTGGTTCTTTTCTAGCAAGCGACCACCTCCCGTAAGCGGCCACTAAGTCTTCGCATGGTCGCTTCAGAGCCAGTTTGACTGTAGTAACATTTTTTATTTGTTGTGTATTTTGTCTAGCCACCCCCCCTCTCCACAACGAAGTTTGTGTTGGAAAAAAGACAAAATAAAAAGCAAGTTGGCGAAAATTTATTCTTGCCAAGACGTGGTCCCTTCTGTCCTTGGTCTGCCAACAGAGAGTCAAAGCTTTTAAACAAGTGGTCGTTCCCGGGGGGGAGTAGCCTGCGAAGGGCAGACGTTTCTTCCTCGCTCATCACCACTGAGGGACGTTTCACGAGGAGGAAACGGTCCCTCAGCGGCGATGAGCGAGGAGAAACGTCAGCCGTTGGCAGGCCAGGGGGGGGGGGGGAAGGGGGGATATTATCTATAATGGTCTATACGGGGAGGCTAGCGGTCCGCCCGAAAGGGGTACATTTATCAGGCTTCAGGTATAGAGTGTTTTTACTCACGTGGCCAGCATCTATGCAAATTTATTGGAACAAAAGATAGCGTTTGCATAAGAAAGGAGTTCAACTCCCACAGGATTGGTTTGGGACACCAACATGGCCGTCGTTTCATTGTTTTGGGACACCAATATGGCCGCCGTGACGTCATGTGAAAACACTCCATATGAAAGGGTGGAGAATTTACTCGTTGAAGTATTTAAAAGGGGAGGGAAATCGGTCATTTTGGTCTGTGAAAGGGCCCAAAAGGACTAACGGATGAATTTTCTGGCTTTATAAAGTCCATTAAACGTTCTATTTTTGTGAACAGACAGTGCATTTACCGAAGTTCAAAGGGATGCAGAGTTCTAAACAAGGTATGTCCGATCAGCCTTGCCTTCAATTTTATAGGTGAAAGGGGTACCATTTGTCAATAGAAGTTATACAAAAGGGGTACCTTTGTCGTGAAAAATGGTATGTAAAAGGGTAAGAGGTTGGACCTAGGGGCGGAGCCTCCTCGTGTAAACATTTGTTTAGTACACCCCCTCCCCCCCTTGGGTGATCGTCATCATTTAGACTGATACCACTGTGATTATAGACTGGGAGCAGTCTCTTATTTTTGTTTTTAAAGTTACTGCACGAAAAACCAAGCACGCGAGCGACGAGCGGAGAAGCCGCGAGCCGCCCGATAAACCAGGTGGGCGATAAACGTCATGGTTTGCAATCGCGCTAGATGAGATGAGAGCTAGACGGATTTTAAGGGAAGAGGGGGACTACAAGCCGTCTACTGTAATTAACGCTCAAAGAACATCTTGATACACTTCTCTGTTGATGCTCAATTCATGTTTCAGTATTTTTTTTTTTCACTTTTCATTTTAATTTATCTCGAGATAGAAGATGGGCCTTCGATTCAGGGTTTTGCCAAGAGAGGATATCTGAGGTTAGACAATAGGGACTTTAGGGACTTTAAGACCCAACGACGCGCGGCGACAAGAACGTCGCTGAAAAAGTGAATTTGCGTTATTTCAGTCTTTATAGCGATTATTCCTACCCACTTACTTTGTCCATTCTAGGCGAACCCTCCTGAAGCTGAATTTCAAGGGACCAAATTCAAGCTCAGAAAGAGAAATAAAATTTCGTAGTTGGTTGTTTACGTCCTCCATAAAACGCGAAATTAGGCATTTTAACGTCGTAGTCGTGCAAAAACGGGAAAGAAATGTACAAAAAAGTGTGATGCACGTGCGAAGTTGTTTTTTTTGCTAATTAAACCAATTGTTTTTTTTTGCGTTCTCGTTGTCGTCCGCGTCGTTGGATCTTAAAGTCCCAAATCATTTTGCCAGAGATGGTTAAGGGAGTGGGAAAGGGGGTCTCTTGCCCCCTCATCATCATCATCATCATCGTCATCGTCCACTTCCACTTATCCAGTGGGTTTCGGGAGGAGCCCATTTATGGGCTCCTGGTTTGGGACTCCAACAAAGGTAGGAGACTTGACTTGCACTTCATTTCAGTCTTTACGTTACTGCGATAAAATTGATTGGGGCCGTTAATTTTTGGGGCCGCCTGTGCTTAAATTTCTCCAGAAGCTTGCTTTAGATTTTCCATATATTTGTCTGCAATTTACCCGGGAAATTTTTTCAGAAAAATGTATAGAAAATTAAAAAGTAAGGTTCTAGGTCTTCTAGCGCAGGTAACGCCCTCAAATTTTTTCAGTAGAGCAATTCATATGTTTTTCAAAACAGCTATTTAACGGAAATTATTCGACATAAGATTCTCATACAAACACTGTAATTTTTCACGCGTTTGCCTACTCGTCACGATGGAGTCGAAAACCGTGACAAGGTCCATTAGGACCCTTTTTTCCGTGTTTGGTCATTGGTGTAATTTAGTATGAAAATATTATTCCCCGTTGCTTGGACGCCCGACATAGCTGGAAGAATTTTTAACACTCTCTCCTTTACGTCAGGAAGCTAGTGATTGGTAGACGGAAATAAATTCACATTTTAATTCTATCCAAGCATAAAACTGATCCATGTATTGACTACTGAAGAGTATTTGTGAAACTTGCACCTGAACTCGCGTAACCACAAAGCAGTATTTCCCGCCATGTTGAGAAACCAATCAAAACCGACAGTCATCAAAATCTTGTAATTTGTACATATCACGTGACTTACCTCATTCCTTCACAGAAGACGGACGCTTGCCGCAGGCGGTGAATAATCTTTTCACTCATGTTTTGTTTAGCGGGTTTTGAGTTTTGTTTGAGTCCCTTCTTGGAGAGATGACGATAGGTTTGCAGTAAGCCATGACTAGGCCAGTGACTGCAGATTTACGACGAGAGAGCCTCGATATGCTCGGAGTTGGCGGCTCTTTTAACGAGAAACACAACGCAAATAGCTTTGTTGACGAGGCCACAGAAAATTTTCAGATGCGAAGACTCGATCAGGCTTCGAAGAAGAGTGCGGATTCTGCGGTTCAGAATGGACAGAGGAATAGAGATGAAAAACACAGGCAACGATTTACAGGGAAAATATCCAGGATTTTTCCTGAAGACTATCGAAAAATACAGAACTATTGCTTCAGATTCTTGGAGATGCCGCGTGGGTTTCTTTCGTTCTCTTATCATGCTCTTTTGTAAGTACCATCCATCTTTCCTGTTGCTGTTGGCAGCTAGTCTCCCGGCTTCATCAATATTTTATTACGTGAAAGCGAAAAATTACAACTTATTGCATGTTTTAACAGCTTTTAATACAGAATTTTTGTGTCGAAATTAGCACTTGGTTTTTCACCCCTCTAGTACAACCTTAACTTCACGCGTTTATTTATTATTTTAATATTCGATCGAACTCTTCTGTTTTTATCTCAGAGCAATCAGTTTTTCCCCAGGGTTTACTGGTGTCATAATTCAGTGTTTTGATTTCAGTCTTTTTCATTTTGAAGTGTTTTACGGGAATCACAGTAATTCGAATAACAGTTTTGAAATTGATTTGTGTTTATACGCCATTTACGCACGGTTTTCCCTCTTGAGAAAAGTTTATGACATACGCGCGCGTGCTGTCAAAATTTTTGGCCCTTCTTTGCCTTTATAATGCATATCAATCAACCTTGAAATTAAACAGTAATTAGATCACCGAGAACTTTCATTTTCTAACAATCCAAATTGTTACTTGACTAAATTGGGTTTGCGTGAGCAGAAATCTTTGATTTTGAATTATTTTGGGTCGTTTAGCAACTGTTATTTTTGTTCTTCATGGAACTATTCTTTTAAAAGTTCTTTTGCGCAGAATTACACTACATGTAACTGCACAGTTCTCAATGTTGATCACCGGCAAAGAAATAATTTCTGTCCTCCTGAACCGTATTTTTCGCTTTCATAATTGTATGTTAAAAAGGTTAATTTTGGATAGGTTATTTTCGTTTTTGTTGGATCAATTTTGAGCGAGTTTGTGTACAATTGGACACGAAGCTATCTCAACGCGACTCATCCGCGAGATTATTTTGAATTAGGTCATTTAAAACGTTTTATATATGCTGATCAATACATCTGTTTGTGGTTTACTCCAGAAACAGATTTTTCCGTGCCAATCTTAACTTCGACTACTGAAACTATTTTAACTACCGTACACAGAATTTTAGATACTCATTTGGTTTGTGGCCGAGCCATCAGATCAACTTGCATCTTGAAAAAGCCTATTCTTTAAGGTTAGCTCTCAGTGAGAGTACATCAATTGATGTAAAAACTTTGGGTGTTCTGTTCCCTGACGACAACAGCACTGCAGTTATTATACACAAACTGCACTTCACTACGCCCTTAATCTAGCTAACCCTTGCTATGAGAGTGGATATTTTTAATAATAGCCAAATTTGAAGAAAAAGAAATTTGTTTTATAAAGTTGTAAGAAAAAATAAATAGATATATCCTTGACAAATTATTGCCAGAGCAGTCAAATTTGAATTGTGATCCAATACAGCATTTTATCAGCATGGGTGGAAAAGTGAAAGCTATATATTGAATGTCCAAATAATAGTGTGATAATAAAGAAGTTAGCTGGCCCTTTTGTTTCTCAATTGTTTCATCCATTTTGGGGGGTATTGTGTGCTTAACAAGTCTGTGAAACTTTATGAGGTGAGGGCTTTACGCCTAGAAGTGGTGGTTGTCAGAATTTGACAAAATTTCTCATTTCATTGTGTAAAATGCTGAAAAATAGTCACTTCTCATGTAAGTACTTTCTAAGAGGTTTGAATTCATTGAATACCCTCAAAACAGGATTTTGTCCACAGTCTTGAATTAAGTTAGAACTGCTTTCTTGTAAGTCTTCATTTTTCACTCTTGAGAGATATGGGTTAAGAAAATGTTTTTGTCAATTTGTCAAAAGTGCAGTAATAATTACCTGTAAAGTTAGCTATCAATCATTTACCGGTAACCATTACCATTGGACTCAAAATAATTGTTATTGTGTTGTTTAGCAGTTTTTAGCATATTATTACATATGTTTTTACATTAACCACCAGAGCTTTTTAACGTAAGAGAAATTTTTTCAATGCACTATTTTAGATTTGGCTTGGTGTTATTGTTAGTCATGTTCCTAAAGGTGATGTTTTTGTTTGGTAGATAGGGATTTTGGCAGAACAGATCTTTAAAACAAATTGCTCAAATTTTTGATCAGTGTCTCTTGCTGTGTGTGTTTATAAACACCCACGCTTTACAAGAGAATGTTAACATCGACCTTTTTGTTCAGTCATTATATAACATGTACCATCATGATAGATCATTAATTTGTTGGCAGAAAAAGAGTGCAGTGTATGAAAAGACATCCTATCCCTTTTCGAAAACTGCACTTTTACTTGGGGGAATTAATTTGTTTATTCACGGGAAGAAATGGCAGATGTTTGATTCACTCTGGTGGTAACAACTAGTTGGGTTAGGAAAAAAACCGCTAGTTGTTTATTCCTTCTGATTCACCTGGTTGCTTGTAAACTTACAACTGTTTAAAGCTTCCTCTTTGAGTGTGCGTGATAAGCAGAGCCCGTTAGGTCATCTAGGTCATCTGTATAATATATTTAGGAGTTCCCCCTTAAATCTTGCCAAGTTTTCTTGAATCATGTACTTTGGAAAGCAGGAAGTCCTGTAAGATTGCTTTGCTTGATGGCTTTGATTCAATGACCAAATTACTCAGTTCCATCTGAAGACTCATTTTAAAGAACTTCTTTGTACCACTCTATTAACAGACCACCAGACAGTTTTCCTCAGTACCTCCTACATTTATTTGATTGTTACCACTTCAAGATTCTACCCAAGATACTCAAGTCCGTAAGCATTGTTTAAAGGAGTATTGTGCCCCATAATTTTGATTTTCCAACTATTTGACAGGATTTCAACTACATGAGTGGACTCAATCTAGATCATCATAAAAAAAACCGCATCATAAGGAAAATCGAAAGCACCGCTTTGTCATATTTTTTCCATCTCATGAGTTTCATGAAGAACTCAGTGAGGGTTAAATCATGCAGCTTTCTTTTGAATTATGCTCCCATTGTACCATGCTCTTTATTGTTAACAGCATCACAGGAAAGTTAGCTCAATAGCTTTTACATGTATGTGAATAACTCTTTATGAAAACTATACGTGTTTTCAACAGCATGACTGTTCTGCAAGGGTCAGAGATTAAAATCAGTCTGGCATAGTGGTTGGTTTTCATTCTTTAGCTTTATCAGATCTGCCTCAGTTGTTTTTCTGGTGTTTTTGGCTCTGAGTTGTTTTTATCACCAAGTGCCAAAAACATCCTGGAATAATAGGATTCCTGATTAGAGGAAGTACTAAGTGTGTTCTGTCAAAATTCTTGTTATTAAAAAGTTATAACCTTTACTATCCAACAGGAAAATTAAAGAGGTTTTTGGCTGTAAATTGTTTTGATCATCAACAGCGAAAAATTGTGGCATTCCTGTTTACATGTAAAATAGTATGTTTTACTAAATTCCAGTCACCCCACCTAAGCCATGTATAAAATTAATGCCAAAAAACGACTGCAAACACTTTTGCTCCTAAATGTCTAGAACTGAGGGAAGTATCCATGGACATTTTGTGGTTTCAAAAAACATCCTTACCTACCCCTTGGAGTGTTATTGAAAATTCTGAGGGGGGCGGGGAGTGCTCTTAGAGCAAAGGTTTGTTTTAAGGAGAACTATAATACTAAATTGAAATTTTGAGAGGTTAGAAATGTGGGTGGGGGGGGGGGGGGGGACTCAAAACAAAAACCCTT
>BOPM01000206.1:461130-478641 GCA_022179025.1 Porites australiensis
TATTTTCCCGAAAATTGCCGGTGGGTGCCCCTGCTTTTAAAGAATAAACTTGTCTTCGCCTAGGTCAATGTCAGGTCTGACGTGTCTATTTGTTTCGTCTTGTAGATGAAAACTTGCTGCTATCTTTGCAAAACGAGGGAGAAATACCTTGTATTGAGTAAGTTTTAGTTGTTTCGTAGATGCATTTTAATTTTTGTCCTAGTAATTGTTATCTTACAGTTTTTGTTGGAATACAATTACTGGTGTTATGTCATTTTTTCCTGTTTGTGTCCAGTGTAGATTATTTCATGCTCTACTTTATTCTTTTCAAACTGAACCTCACATTTCAAACCTTTGTAAAAGTTAACCCCGTTCAAGGGGAATTCAAAACAACTTGAGATTCAATGTGGGATCTAGGGACAGACTTTATTCGTGAAATGGGTCGATTTTTTGACGGAAACAATGAATGGCTTTCACTGCTACATTTTTAGAAACATTTTAAAAATTCACAGGGTCTTGACTTTCAGTAGAAGGTCACCAGTGCAACAAATTTGGGCGCACTGGCGCGTTTAGAGGTGCTATTTCGTATTCTAAACTATATATGATTTTTTTCCATTTGTTTATTTTGGCAGATTGAGTAACGCACAGAAGCTGGCGATTCGTCTTATTCGAATTTTAAAGCTCAGAGTAGCGATTAGAAAATTCAAGGTGAGAAAGTCGGCACTAAGGTAATCGGCTTCGCTAGTGCACGACTAACTTATCCATAGATTGCGCATGTCGACTCAACAGGTCGTCTGCGAGCATTCTCTCCGGGGCGTTCTCTCTTCTCTTTCCTCCCCCCACCACCGTCCCCCCTGGTGCGGAAGAGCTTGCTCGCAGGCTACTCAACAGGCGTTAGTAAGGTACAGTCAAAAGAATGCAAACCAGTGGAAGAGGTGGGGCGCTTTTAAATTGGCCGTTTGCATTATGCCCATAGTTTTGTTCCGCATTTCACTTCCACACTCCCTTTCCCTCACGATGTTTTTTTTTTATTGTTTTCTTAACAACATCACATCGTTATTTCCCGAGCGACATTTCTGTGTATCACTTTTCATCTTTCCGCTGAAGGGATTTCCCGCGATTTTTACTTTCCCACTTTGTGGGAGGCCTTTTACGTTCTCCGAGAATTCTGCAGCAGCTGTAAGAAATGCTTACGGCGTCATGATGCAAATCATTGCCGTTGGCAACAAAGGGCGGGAAATCGCATAACCGGCTGCTCGTAGAGTTCTGGCTTACAAGTGATGTAATCATGTGACCCGCATGTGATCGGCCTCCAAGTGTAGGAGGACGTGTAGCCTGCTGCGAAGCGCGGGAAAATGTTAAAGCGAGTGCCACCAAGCGCGGGAAGCGAAGACTTGAATGTTGAAGGCGTTAGTCTTGTATTCTTTCAGAAAAAAAGGGAAAATGCGTTTTTATTGGCAAATGTCCTGATTAAATAACTCACGTTACCTTTTGTTTTCCGCAATTTTCCTGGGTTATTACCGAGCTCAGTAAACGGAGTGTTAAAAAGCAATTTTCATTGCTTCTGAATTAACCTTAAGCGTTACATTTAAAAACATTCCCAGGAATTGTCCCATGATATTTATATCTCCCTTTCTTTGCCCTTGTGTTGTTTAGGAGGCAAGACGACCTTATGATGTTAAAGATGTTATAGAACAGTACTCTACAGGACACGTGGAAATGTTGGCCAGAGTGAAAAATCTTCAGGCAAAGTACGCCATATTTTTAAAGCTTTAAAATAGTGTGAACCGAAGAGTCATGCCATTTCCGGTTGTCCCCTCTGGTTTGCGTTCTCAGGCTAGGTCGTCAGTTACGGAGGTCCGGGTTCAATCTTTGCTCCTACCTTTCTATTTTTTCTGTGGAGCCCATTTGAAATCCTCCACCATGCTAGTGGGTAGCCAGTTGGTTCAACTACTGCTAGTTTCGATTTAAAGGAGCTGTGTTACGAAAGTTATCAAAATTCAAATAGTACGAACTGCCACCAAATTGAGTGTAAGGCCCGGTTCGGACGCCGAATTTTTTATGAGCCGACCCAGATTATTTAGACCGGCTGAATTGATTCAGACGCTGATCTTAATTGCAGCTGAACTAAGTTCCAAAGGCGAAAAATACTCATTTCGGTCAAATTGCTTACAAAATATACGTTATAATAATTTATGTATTAGGTTCGGTACATGAAAAGTTCGGGTCTGAATCAAAGGCGTTCCAAAGTCGCTCCAAAGGCGAAATTCCCGGCCGGGCTAGGCGAAAGGAACGGCTGAGCAGTTCCAAATTGAAACAGGCGTTCCTAATTGATTCAGACGCCGAACTTTTCATGAACTTAATTCAACGTTTTAGGTTCGGCTCATGAAAAGTTCGGCTTCTGAACCGGGCCTATCACAAAAAATAACTTCTCAAAAACATGTTAGAAAGGTATAAATAACACAGCAACTACAAAATATGGCACGGATTGTCAAACATGAAGAAGATTAAAACGGATTGTTTTTGTGGGCTTTTGAAAACTTGTTAGCCTAACAGTTTTTCAAAGTTCATTTTTGTTGTTTATAACGTTTGATATACTGCTTGAGGTATATTTGTTGGACAAGAAGCTGTAATTTTGTCATTTGATAATTTCTTCTCGAACGTTAGTTTCCATTGTTAAACGTCCCAAGAATGACCAACATCAATTTTCTCCTAACAATATCAGCACATGATTAAAAGAAAAGTTTATGAGAATAAATAAAATGATCACCTCAGGCAAAATGCTTTGATCTTTGAGCAAATTCTCTCAACTGTTTGTGTAAGGAAATGTATGGAGATCAGTTTGGAGAATTTGTATGTGGATATTATGGCTTAAGGTGGCTCGACCCAGTATTTTTGTAGGTACACCTTCCATCTTTGAATCTCTTAGACTTAACACATGTATTATACATAAACTAAACTTTATTATGATATGTTTTCGGCGATCGGAAAAAATATCACTTGACAGTGACGTCACAATCTTGAAAAGGTCTTGAATTTTAGTAGTCGTCTTGAAAAGTCCTTGAATTCAAATATGGTCCTTGAAAAGTACTTGATTTCTTTATATGGTCTTAAAAAGTCATTGAAATTGATTACTTTGTTTACCCCACATCATTTTCTGTGAAATTAGAGAGCATAGAAAACTAGAACATAGGAGAAACAAAAGTACAATACAGAGAAAAAGTTTAACGGAGTGAAACGAAAATAAGTGGTCAGTATAAAACCGGAAGCAAGAATATTTTATCTCTGTTTTTTATTTCAAATGCTATTTCTGTATCTCAGACTGCAAGTCATACCCAGTGACTGTTGACATTTTGCAAAGTAGTGTTGTTACGGAAAGTAGTACAACATAATGTGAGAGATGATCAACCATGGCTGAAAATGTAAAAATCGTAAATGACTCCATTGAGTGTTTTAGCCAGTAACGTGTTCAAAAGGGGGTCAAAGAATGCCAATTTATTGAATAAATCTTAGACCTTGAAAACTGTAATTTTTCCTTGAAAAGTCCTTGAATTTTGTCTCTCTGAAGTTGTACAAACCATGGTGACAGTACAGCCCCTGTAATCGTGTTACAAAAAAACTGATCATGACATGCCGACCTGTGAATATTCTGACTGTAGTGTCTTTATAAACAAAGCATTTGCAAGTGCGTGTTGCCATGTACTGTCTTCGTGACTTATTTAGCATTAGTTTGAGTACCTTATATGTGTCCTTGTCTTCTAGGATGGACAAAGCATTTGGTGATAGGATTGATGGCACAGGTACGCTTTCTCTAGTTTACAATGCAAAGGCGCTTTATAAGACGACAGGTCGTTTTAAGTGGGAAAGTAAAGTCTGGCGTCACTGTTGCAAAGTACTCTCTTTTTGCGACCTTTTGGCTATTTTGAAATGAATGGTCATGGTAGCCTATGTGAAGGTCTCCCCGGGGGATCGTCCCAGAATTCCCCGTGGGAGAACTTGCTCGCAGGCCAGGTCAGAATTTAGGTCAGAATTGAAGATTTGATCCACGGAGTAGAAACTTGGAACAACTTTGTGTAGTATAATAAATAGTGTCAATGAAATTTACTGCGTAAGCTTTTTAGTGGCACTGATTTCATTCACTGACTCCAAAACGTTATCTACCCACCACTTTAAACAGTACCATCAAGTCCAGGTTGTTCAAATGTTGGACAGCGCTATCCACCTTTTGAACAACTGGGGCCAGAACAGAAGTGATAAGTATTTTTCATTTGAATGGACACTGTTCAGGATTTATCCACAGACTCGTAATAGCAGCAAAAGTACGGGAACTGATACCTTTTTAGCTGGATATATTAGCCGGTGGCACTTAAGGATTTCGTGTGCTCGTTTTCTTAACGAATTTTTCTTTTTCAGACGATGAAACTGCAGGGAAAGTAGGGATCACCAGCAGACTTTCTCGAGTGGAACGACAGGTTTTCTGAACACATTTGTTTCAAATCTCTGATTTAGAACTCGATCAAAGGGGCAATGTTATGCTATTTTCTACTCATGTAACAAGCTGAAACGTGTCTCATTATCTACTGAGTTCTTTAAAGTAATGGTTCAGTTTTGTTAGTTGTTTAGGCGTTAAAACTGTTTGCAATCGTTGGTTGCTGTGCATTGCAAGGATGGACATAGACTGAAACTTGAAAAAATTGAACCAACTTGATCAAAATTATGTTTGCTGCTCCAGCGTGCAAAGAAAATCGTGTCCGCAGGGTTGTCATTAACAGCCGGGGGCCGGGGATTTCCCCCAGCTACCTGGAAAATAGAAGGAAAATAGAACCGGAAGAAATCCCTAGCTGTTTGATTTCCCGCCTACTTGTTAAATTTACCCGGTAACTTGAAATCTTAGTGACAGCCCGGTCAGTCCGATAGCCCGGGGCTGGGGCCCGTTTCTCGAAAGTCCCGATAATTAACGGGCCCGGTAAGCTGACCCCGTTTACATTAAAGATCGAGGTTTCAATAGTTTTGCATCTAACATGATAAAACTATCAGTTAATGAAACAAAATGGAGTAGTTTGCGAGCCAGGACCCTTGTATTTATTCTTTATATTTCGATTTGAATATTTGATTTCGGGCCCGAAAAGTTACCGGGACGTTCGAGAAACGGGCCCCTGGTAAATTTTGCAATCGGGTCAGTGAATTCTGTTCTTAACTTGCACGAAGGGCGAGTGACGTTTTTTGGGAAATTCAAACTACAGAAGAACTGTAATCAGTTCTGCTTATCAAAAAATTGTTTGGGCTAGTTAAAAAGACTGTTGGGCTAGTACTTACTAGCAACAACTTGCCCGATTGGCAAGCCATAAAACTGACTTTCTTTGCACCCTGTGCTCCCTGGTGAAATTTGTTTTATATATTCTTCACACCTCTACAAGAACATTACGTGTATGATGGCATTATTAATGAATTTAGGACAAAATTTATTAGCAATATCCTCGTTACCCGGCCCTCTTTAAGATGAAACTGAACCACTTGATTTGTCCTAAATGCTTTTCTTTTTCTCTTTTATTCTTACTCGATTTCCTTTTTGTTTAGGTGCATTTGATGGATTCCAAGCTAGAGGCAGTGTTGCAGATTCTTCACAATATTCAAAATTCACCAAATTACCCTTCTGGAGGGAGTACCGCGTATGATTTATTCCGTGGACACGCCGACGGCGTGTCTTCTAGGCGCTCCTCCGTTTCACGCGCACATTCAGATCCGTTGGATGTGAGAACTCAAATAGCGTTGGACACTAATCAAATTACCTCAAACGTGACACCAAATTCGGATATACCTTGCGTGACACTTAGTGATCCTGAGTCAGTACAAAGTTCGCTGTCGTTTGGTGATCGTCCCCATAGCTCACGAACGACGTCTTTGGGTTCATTACACGGGAGTGTCACAGGTGGAGACCATCCAAACACTGTCCAGTTAGATGGCTTGTACATCAGTGACGTAGGTACTCTAAACGCCCCACAGCTGTCACGCATTCTTGTTCCGGATAAGCGCCAGTTGTCGGACGTTACCGAAGAGAGTCTGACAGGTTCTAAAGAAACCATCGGCTTCCCTGGATCAATGTCTCAACAGAATTCTACCGCTTCTGAAACTGATCCAGCTGCGGGGGCTGATGAAAGTGAGCCGAAACCGGGGGAGATGAGTACGGAGAAGGAACGCGCGGAAGTGGACGTTGAGCCCGGGCCGGGGGATATTGAAGTGGTGTGGGAAAAACAAGAACCGACTACATTATCTCGCCGTAGAAAACGGAGTCAGCTGAGCTTAGATAGAACTTCGGAATCAGAATTACAGGACGAGAAAGCGTCAAGGGAGCAACACTCGCCTTCCTTCTCCACAGGCGAAGGCGAAGCTTTTGATGATCGAGACGTTGCCGAGCGTTATACGGGCACGCCGGAGCGAAGAGACTCGATAAATGGGCGCCGAAGGAGCGCTGGAAAAAGAGATTCCCAGGTTTATGCTGAGGGACGGAGATCCCCACGAGAGTCGGAATTTGGACGTTTTGACGAGTTAACCCGGACCGCGCCGACAAGGATGTCGGCAAAAAGGCGCCCGCTTGTCAAGTCAAATCCCGTAGATGTGTAGGGTGTATTAAATTTGCCATTGCTTGCAACGAGGAAGGCAAATTCCTACTTATCCTCCCGCCACCTAACTGAGCTGGAGTCAAGAATAAAGGAACGTCTGATGATCCTGGCTGCCGTAATTTGGCCCATATTACCTTATACTTCTTAATAGTTTAGTATGTCACGCTATTTAAGGCTGCCAGATGTCAGCGTCACACCATTTAAGAGAATTCTGTGATCTGAAGACTGCTCTTTGAATTGGCTTTTGACCGTACAATCTCCCGATTTGGAAAAGGATGAACAAACAAACAAATGGAAAAAATACTAGAAGCCATTTTCGAAAAACACCTTCAGATGGTGTAAAATCAATACAAAGGAAAGGAATTTCAGTCGAATGTTAAACTCCTTATGGGTGTACGGCAGATAATAGTTGCGGATATTTTACTTAATGCTCGCAATTTCCTTAAATACTACCTAACTCCAATCACAGATATAGGTAGCCTACGCGTAGCCGTCCACTCCACCCCCTAAAGAAAACGGTGCTTTTTTTTCTATAGGTGAGGGGGGGGGGGGGGGGGAAGATATGACTAACCATGGCTAAGCAAGGGGCATCTATTCCCCTTTCAAGCCAATCAGAGAAGTCCCTAAGGGTGATATATGTGTCATAACTTGACACTTCAGAAGTTTTGCAAGGTTAAACCATGGATAATCTATTATCAGTGGTTAAACTTTGCAGAAGCCGATTTTCTAAGGTACAATACTACATACTGAGTAAAACGTCGTAGCACCACAAGATCTTTTTGATGAAAGATTTATGGGAAGCTGGTCTCCGTAAGTGGTGCAGTGTTGATACAGACAAGTTGCTTGCGCAATATACCCCATGCTTGTAAATACGGCTGGGTTCGGAATGAAGACGACATTTTCATTCCTCGGAACAGAATTATAAAAATATAAACCCAAGGTTAGACAGCAAAAGATATACAAACACATTTTTCTCTAGGCTAAAATATATCAGCTGTTGATTAGGAAATTTATGAGGCCGTTATTTAAGTTGAAGATGTCTGTGGATCGTTTTTTATTACAAACTGCCAAGATATGTCTCGCTTATAGGTGTATTTTCATATTTTCGCAAGACACTCGACTGTGAAACAGTTTATTCCGGATGTACAGTTTAATATAATTAAGACAAATGTGAATAGAAAATACTTATTAAAACAAAGAGGAAAGGAATACAAATGTTCTGTGTCTGTTCTTAATGGAAATAATATTTTCCTTTTTCTTCAAGCGATTCGTACGAGGCCATTTTTTGGACGACGCTCGGAACACGTGACCTAGAACCTTTTCACCATTTTGAAGTAGACCACAATGCACCTTGTTTTCCCCCAACATTTCGCATAACCTTCGCCTCTTATCTCTCCTGAGTATTGTCTGAAGAGAACTCGAAGACAATGGTTATGCAAAATTTTGGGAGGTAAAGAAGGTGCGTTATGGTATACGTGGTGAATAGGCCAAAATATTGACGCCTGGGGATTTGGCAAATACACCCACAACTAAGTAAAAAGACTTCTTTAGCTTGTACGGTTATTTTCCCAAAAAAGGTCCCAGGGGAATTTGTCCCTTTGTCTTTTCAGAAATTATGTGCACATATAGTGTTGGCTGCTTGGAAGGGAAGTCTCGTGAGAAAGCAGTAGTACAGGTGTCTGGCTTTCTAGTACAAAGGAAATGCGCCCACAAGGGGGGAAAACATTCTAAGATTAGATTTCAGAAAAGCGTTGCGCACGTTAAACCACAAGTTCAAATTATTGATTTATTTTATAAGGCCTAGAAAAACTATTTCGGAACCTCATAAATGATAAAACTGTCTGTAAATCCAAGGGAACCATTTGAAAATAGTTGAAACTCACTAGATTAAATTACTTATCTAAAAACCGCCTCCTCGAATTTAAAATGTGCATTACTGGGTATTTTGTACAGATCTATGAAGTTGTGTTGATAATGTCACGCATTACTCCTTATAGAGTCACGTAATTTCTGTTCATTGTGTCACGCACTTGTCAGGATAACTCAGGTAGCTTTTCCCAAATCTATTTTCTTCTGAAGTGCCCGAGAGGAATGATAAATCATGGAGTCTATGAGACCAGCAACTGCAAAAACAAAAAGCGATCAAGTACCATAAGAAAGTAGAAGACGAAAAAGGGCAACCTAGAACAGCAAGAAAAATACAAACGAAAAGCCGCGCCTTACCAGTAAATATACCTCCGACAATAGCACAAACGCCAGTGAGGAAATGCATAAAGGACCTAAAATAGAAAAAAAAGGGTGAGAAATTAGGCCACTTCCGAGTCCCAAAAACGCTCACTTTCAATGAGAAAAAGTGCACAACCTTTCTTGTGAAAATGAGTTTTATTTGCATGAGAATGAAAAACCATCTCCATATCAAAGGCTGAGCACTTAACCTCGTTTTGATACAGAAGCCCGGGAAACTCGGAAATGGCTTACAGAGTTCACCTGACTCGTTCCCAGTCATCTCTGAATCTCCTATTAATGGACACCTTAAGACGAGTACGTCGACTACGAGTACGAGATTTTCTTATAGTCTTATATCAAGTAGTGCACGCCCGTGAACCAGCAGGCGGGGAAGCAAGGAAGTATCAAGAGCTCACCTTCGGCTTTCCGTGTACTGAACAACCATTGGCGAGAACTCGTACAAGACAAAAACCCCTAAGACGCAAATGAAAAGTGAAAAAATAGCATTAGTTAGAAATCAAGTTGTTGGGCTAGCGTCAACTGACAAAACAAATTGGAGGATCAATCTACGTTTCTGGGAAATTGTCCACCTACCCTTCCCGTAAGCCAACATTAATACTTACTTCTCACTTAGGGCAAAATATTGGCTTAGGGGAGGGGCAGGTGGGCAGTTTTGGACATACCTGGAAGGCCGTGTTCACCTGACACTTGTCGGATAACCCGCTTGTGTTTTGTTACTGAGAACTGATTCGTTTTAACAACCTGCAGGAAGGATACGAAAAAATGAACAAACAAGGCTCATTTACTACCGAGATTTCGGAAACAACTGGAGTTTTCATAAATTTAGCAAAGACAACTTGATGATCTAAAAACCGACCTGATCAATAGCAAATCGGCAAATTGAGCATCGGAAGTCGCGTTTAGTCCTTTCTGCGCGCTTTCGCGTTACATTTGACGTTGCGTTCTTTTTTCTATAGATCCGCCTTGTAACTGCTAAGTGACTTTTCAACGGACTAGAAGTAGCCATTCTTAGAGGTTTTGCGTGCGACTAGGTCGGTGTTGTGTCGGATTGCATTATAGGAATGTTTTTGGAGATGAATTTTGACCCAGTTTACTTCACAATGTCGTCAAAGCCAATAAACAAAACGATAGCATCTCCAAAACAGTCCCACAACGCAATGCTCTTTCACCTGATTTCATACTTGTGCCTACATCAGGGGCACCCAACTACTGTTTTCTGTAAAATATCTGTTCGGAGAAGCAAATATTGCCTAGAGTTTTCTTTTGCTTGAGGACGGCTAAAAATTTCTAGATGAAGGTCCCATTCATGCACAAGTTTCGAAGCTTATCTAATAAAGTCCTTACGATTTTCTGAAGTTTAATTTTTCATATTTTACTACCCACGTTACACTATCTTTCTCACAAAAAGGACACCTAAAATTTTCGGTGATGGAGAGAGGAATCAGAAAAATTCTCACCTTCGTAAAACGTTAAATTGCACCTGAAATTTTCGGAAAAATAACACTGAAACCCTTGTTATTTCGAAAAGACTTAAGTTCCCCAAGGATGACCAAACAGATAAAAATTTGGTAACGCCGCTTAGAATGCATTTCTAGAGATGTAAAACTACTCTGGATGGCCTAAAAAGAGCTTTCATGGCATTTTAAGGAAACCGTCCTTGGGTGCCCCTCCTAAATGCAATCAAAAAATGCGAAGGGTCCTACAGTACAGTACTCACCTCTCCGTTTAACTTCCGGTATATTGTGGGAACTATCTTCACAAAGTACTGGTACATACTTCCGGCTAAGTAAAACGAAATAAGAGGAAATGAACAGCATCTTTCGTAATTTACCACATAAGGAAGAAAAAAGAAAGCGTGATAAAATAAATAGGCCATTTCCGGATAGCTTTCTGTGCCGACACGAAAAGCTATCCGGTATCATGTCAACACCTATCCGATTTATGACGCTCCACTTTAGAGATCGGCGCGGCGCAGCCTTCGCTCCGTTACAGAAATCACGCCGCCCGGTACAGTTTTGCAACATTGCTGCAAAACGAGTTGAGTAGCGATGTTGCGTGTTTTACCTTGTTGCAAGACAGGTTTAAACGTGAGTGGCAAAACGCGCAACATCGCCATTCAACTTGCAATGGCCGTTTTTACGCTAGAGACGTCTTAAGACGACTTTAACGTCTGTAGCGTAAAAACAGCCAATGTTGCACGTTTTTGTTGCCTGTTTTTTACCGAAGCTTTAGGCGGACACGTCCTTTAAAGAAAGATTAATATATTTGTAGCTTTTTTTCTGGCACAATTTGGCAACATCTTAAAATTTCTAATAATTTATGTAACAATTTGAGACTTACGATCTTCAGCAGCGACATAAGTATTATCCAACGGATGCTTTATACCAGGATATTCATGGCCAAACGATAGATGGCGAATATGATGAGTAAGGTTAAACTGCAACATACAAATAATTATTTTATAATATGAAGATAATTGCTGCAGGGTTAATTCTCACACTGTTAAAGAATTCTAAATCTAGTTTTGCTAAATAATGGGAAACAACGGCTCAGGAAAAATAAACGGCAATTGAACGGTGGGATTATTTTATTCGGATACTCAAAAGTTAGAACGACATGAACATACTTAATAAATAGTACAATAAGAATACTTCTGAAGAGGATTCATAAGAATGATCACACCATATAGAATTCCATCCACGGAGTCAAAACTTGGAACAACATCAACGTACTAAATAAACAGCACCATGCGAAAAGACTACTAAACTAAAAGAAGTTTCAGTGGAATACGTAACCTACCTGAGTAGAACCGAATGGCTGCAAATCATGCACTATAAAATAAAACAAGAAACAATACATTCTAAATTACATAGAGCACAAGAGCACGTCGTGGCAAGAAGAGCTTTTCAATCTCTACAACTTGCCGTTTTAGAAGATCTGATGCACTTACATAAGTTGCTGAAAAAAGTTAAATGTAAAACAACTCCTTAATCTTCCCATTTTTACAGAGCGATTTGAGTTTGTTTTATAGTCTCAGTCTGAGCAGAACCTTAATTTGAAATTATCAATTTACTTCAATGTATAGATTAACTTCATTATTATTCATTCAAAATATTTCTCCATTTCTGATTGGCTAAAAGCACACGCATAATTCGCTACTGTTGTCTAAATTTGGAAGCATTTTGCGATTAATCAACTGATGACGTCAAAAGTGCAGCACGATTACAGGTTAATGCACCATTAACCGAGGACACCTGAGGACGAGGTTGAGTTGTTTGGTTGTGGAAAGAAAAATAGCCGAACAGTCGGCGGAGCATTTTACTGGCTCGTTTCACGACGAACTATTGTCTAAAAACATAGCAAGCAGACAACTCGATGGAGAGCATCTGCTATTTGGAGTACCTTTGCAGACCTGAACAGCCCTTTATCTTCTAAACATAGCCTATCAAGATGAACTAAACATCGATGAAGGCAAGCATGTTTTAGCTTGTGTTTAAACTAGGGATTATTTTGAATGAATAATAAAGCAATTAATGTGTCAGAGCGGTAATTACATGTAACTGACGTACAAAATCGTTCATTCCTGAATCTTTAATTTTGTACTTAACATGTATATTAGTGCTGGTGGTGCAAATTGTTTTAAGTTTATTTTAAATTTATACACTTAAGTTATTGGCAGTGAATTATAGTCAATGATTATTTTCTTGAACTCGTCCTAAAATCTTAAAAATAGTTTATGTTATGACTATGGCCGAAAGATTCTTTTTTCCCAAAACTCTAAATAAATGACTTTTGGTTCTTATACATTTAAGTTTATTATCTTCTTTCACACAGAAGCTTAAACATGTTTAAAAGCAAATAAGTAAACCATGGTTGAAGTATTGCCTTACGTGTGTTTACCAAAGTTGGTTAGTGATTTTAGATTTGTCAGATTGTCATTCAGATTTGGAAGCACGAAAGCACACATTTAAACTTACTAACTTTATTATTCAACAAACAATCAGTCCAACTTTTTTTTCACTTTTCTGTTGGTAAATTATCAATTTTTTAACCCTAGTTTAACTAAAATACGTTTCACTGTAGCCTCTCACACAGACACATTTTGGCTTATCATACAATCTCTACTCCCCAACAAACATTGGGAAGCAAAGATTGCCTGACAAGCCAAAAGAATGTCTGCATGGGAGGCCTGTTTTGCTGGCGTGATTGTCGCATTAGAAGAAACATTTTCACTTACTATTCACTCTTATAACATTTCCCCCTGAACTTAACTTGAGGATAGCAACTGAAAAGGGCAAAACCGTTATTAGAGTTATGAAATCATTTATTTTTATGGTAATTTCATGCAATTTTTGTTTCATTAAATGACTTGATTGATTTCGGTTAGATGTATAATTTCAACAAGAATTTATCTTTTTATTTCAATGTTTTTAACAATCAGGGATTTTAACTGTGCACTAATAGTTTAAAAGATTTATCAATATTCTGAAAATGTGCTTTAAGATAATGTTTAGAAGGTAATTCATTTTTTATTAACTTTGACTGAAGGTCTTTTTAACAATGATTTTAAATAAGCTCTTACAACAGTTGTAGTTTGTGTGTTAATACATATCCTGTGCATAGGCTGAAATGGATGTTGACAGCAATAAGAACTTCCCCCATGGGGGGAGGGGTATTGGACCTAACCCCCTCCACCCCTCCTGGCTGTTGAAAGCTTTAGACCAAGAAATCATGTACCTCTAGCTCCAACACCCTTACTGTATTTAACAGGTGTATACATGTACACAGGCATAAATTTTACAAACAAATACATCTACCTGCATTAACATTCAACTGTATTCCAAAGAACGTCCTGTCAGTGAGTGCAAAATTTCTAAAATACTAGTTTGTGATTAACAAGTTCTGCTCAGACTTAAACCAGTCATGGAAGCAGACCTTCTTAAGTTACTAATGATGTTAAAAGTAACTTAGAGCAGGTTGTAATTTTATCAGATATATAAAGTACACGTATGTAACTCACCGTGGACATGATGCTGTTGGAAACTCTTTCCAGGAGCAAAATGAAAGTTTCCAGCTACCTTGTTCACCTCCAAATGGCCTGTAACTAAACATCCTTCATTTTTCTGTTCATTCAGTTTGTCCTTCCAGCCTTCTCGCACACACTGCATAAAAATGCAACAGCATCATAAAAATATTCATTACATGTATACAATGTATGTAATATCAGTTTTTTCTTCGTTTTTTTTATGTATTTCCTTTATCTTTACGAGCCCTCCACAAAAATTAGTATTTAAAAGAGAAAAAGACAACTTTCATACTATCCAAACTTAAGGATGCCCCAACATTCAATGAATGTATTTAAACATAGTTATTAGAGGAGACTGGTTATGAAAAGTGGCAAACATCAATGATAAAAACAACAGTGCTGCAGTTTATGTTCAAAGCACCGTGAAAGTGCACAATCCTTTGTTTTCTGTTGGCAAATTGTTACGGAATTAATTAATGCAACGTTTTTATTGGTCAATGCAATCAAAATGATAGGAATTCTTTTGAACGTTGTGCACTTTCAGGTCCACAAAAACATATAACAAAGGAGTCTGACGGGTTTCATAACCATTCCACTCAACTAACTATGATTTAAAGGAGCTGTTTCATGATTTTCTGGTATCACTTTACCAACTTAAAAAGAATTTACAATCAGAGTACTCTACAACTGTACCCAGGGACAACTATAAGACAAGACTAGTATGACTTTGGCTTGGCCAGGATGTAAATGGATTGCATCTAAAAAGAATCGGAATCGGTCAACCTCAGTAATAGAGTTACACTCCTTTGTCAACGAAAAATGACCAAAAATTGACCACACTTACTTTGTTTTCCCTTTGATTTCCAATAAAACAGTTGCTGAGAAGACTTCATTATAATTTCCACTCAGCTTTGATATAAAAATGTGGAACCCATGATTGCATAGCCCCTTAGGTAAAGACAAGTGACTATTTCTTGCACCTGTTTAATGTTGTCTACTTCGGAGAGAGCCCATCCTTTTCTTCTGTAAGCTTCTCTTACGTCTTCACATGTGTTACAACATTCTTTACCAGGAGTCTCCGCTCCGTAACATGATTCACATCTGTTAGGATCAAGCTGTCAAACAAAAAAGTTGTAACTGAAATTTGATATCAGATACGGATAAGGTTATCTAAATAGTGTTGGATGCCAATGAAGATACTTTGTTTCAGTTGGAAAGAACCCTCCGCATCTCCACCCACAGCCAATCTTCAATCAGGTTTTGCACTATTTTAATAAGGCCATCCCCCCTTTCTTTTCATTTAGCGTTGGATGCGTTTCCTGATATTGGGTCGGTTGGTCGGTCGGATTGAAAAAAAAAATCACAAGAAGTCTCAGAATAGGAGGCCCTGGTACCCCAGGACGACGTTGAAGGTTAACATTCACATACATGTATTTGGATTAAGAAAATACACAATATACTGTAAAATGTGTTCCTGTTTTTCTCTATGCTGTTACTATGCTCATTTTTCGGATTAAAAGAATTATTTCAAGTGAAAAATGGTTTAACTACGTCATTACTTCTTTTTTTTTGCCAAAAATTTGGGTTGGTTGAACAACGCTAAACGGAGAAAAAAAAGGGGATCGCCTAATGATATTTTAAAACTCATATCCAAGGGTCAAACATGCCACTTAATTACCATTTGCTACACAATAATCAAACTAACCTCCAATAATTCTTTTGCTTCATGACTTTTGTCACCTAGATCTGTTACATAACAAAAGAAATATTACTGAGTGCACTTTATTATGGTTGAAGTTCCATTTAAGTAACCCTCCCTTATAAATAAGCGGGTCAGATCCCAAAGTCCCAATTAATATTGTAGAAAAGTACCATCCTGATGAGAGTTCTCCTGTTGTGGTCACCTCTACATGTACCAAGTGGCCATCAAGCACTGGTCTGATATACTTTGCTTGGCTTCATTTCAAAAACATGATATGATGATGGTGAATACCATCTTAAATAGAAGGTGAGGACTTGTAAGATAAAGCTCAAATAAAGTAATGTTTCTGCTAAAGATTATGCTAATTTATGACAAACCACTCTTGAGCAGCCAACGTAACAAAACTATGAGCGCTTTTAATCCTTTAAGCCCTAAGAGTGATCAGCATCGAATTTCTCCTGGAAATATCAATGCTTTGTAAAACAGATTGGTGATGAGAATTACGGACATGATCACACAAGACAAATTTGATTGATACTTTATCAACTTCTCCCCACTTCTTCTGTAGGAAATGAATTGGGGCAACCAATGAGAATTCAAATTTTGATCTTAGGGCTTAAAGGGTTAACTGTTACATTGTTCTTTTTTTTACACTAACCTCCTTTTTCTGCATTTTCATCAATTGGCTCTCCATTTAGATCCATTCTTGTTTTAAATATACTATGCATAACATCAATCTAAATAATTATAATGACATACATTTTATGGGAAGAAATGCAAATACTATAAATTATTTATTGAAAAAATAAATCGCATATTTATCATGACAATAAGAAATACAGCTAGATCAAAATTGCTGAAACATAATAAAGCAGATCTCTTTATGACACAGCTTGGGTGACAGGAACTGCTCATTGCCACTAAAACTACCTCAAAGGTATTGTCAAAATTTTTTTTTTTGTAAAGCAGAAAATCAGAAATAACAATAGCAGGTGTACATGTATCTGGGCAGCGTGCAAAGAAAGTAGTGCCCGATAGCCACCTGGGGCTAGTGGATTTTACTATCGGGCTAGTGAATTTTGAGGAATTTGAATAACAGAAGAACTGTGAGATCAATTCTGCTCTTCAAAAGGCTTTTGGGGCTAGTTGAAACATTTGATGTCTGGGCTAGTAAATGTTAGCTTCAGTTTGCCTGAATGGCAAGCTGTAAAGATGATTTTCTTTGCACCCTGCTGGGTAAGCAACATTTAAACAAAAAAAAGCAGGGGATATCATAGCATACACTAATAAATGTCGGGTTGGGAAAATAACATGTACATACATGTGTCTCAATATCATTATGAAAATGCTGGTGATTAAACTTCCTAAATGCAAAAGGCCAGATTCAAATTATTAAAATATACTAGCACTGAAGCTAAGTAAAGGGTAGATGTATTAAACAAAAAAAATCACATTGAGATTCGGGGAGGAATAAATCATTTCTTTTGCTTTACACCCCTCAGCCTCGTAGCCAAGCATGAAATTTGATAATTTGACACTTGATGGCCTGCCTAAAAGCTAGCACATAAAATATATAGATACCTGCTGCTCACCAGACACGTCCATTGCGTCAATACTTAAATCTGAAAATAAAAAATATCAACTTTATTTAGTTCCAACAGAATTTTTATAAACGGTTGGTGAGAGCAGTACGTAGACCATAATGCAACAAGTTTAAAAAAAAACATGACAGTGACTTCAAAGTTATGTGAAAGAATAAATCAGTACTTACAAACACATGGTAATTTAGGAAAAAGTGCATCTACATTAATTCTAAGCTTTTGACCTCTTGCTGTGTCTACATAAAGTTCAGGAGTCACCTGCAAATTCAACACGAAAACATCATGTACAAATTGCTACAAATTGTAACTACAAATAATCAGATGTAGTATTAAAGA
>BOPM01000206.1:482263-492675 GCA_022179025.1 Porites australiensis
ACCTGTTTAAAGGAAGGTGAATTTTGGGCAAATTTTTTTTGAACACAATATTGCCATAAATGATACTTAAGGATTTGCTGTGTTCTTTGCTCTGGTGCCTTACAGCATAAGTTCACTATTTATTCTAAGACTGAAACCAAAATTATGCTTGCCTAGGTACACTGTACAATGATTGTTTGGATACAAGGGAAAAATTAATTATCTCAGTCAAACAAAAAAATCTGAGCCCTTTCATTCCTGATAATTTTTCAGCTTCTGTCAGAGTTTATACACCTATTTCAACTTCAAAGTTAGGAGCACATTACTCAAGGTTGTGTGACAAACAGGTAGATAACAGTTTTCTTCCGAGTTCTGTCACACAATGCACATTATCGGCTCTACTGGCCGGCCTAGAGAGTATATTATTCACTTTTTAAAATATAAGGGTATATTTTTTACTTTCAGTAGGATACAAGAGAAGTATGGTGAGGATTTTTTTACCAAAACTTTCAAGAGTATCGACATATTTTTTAAGACATCACAAATCAGTTTGACACATGGTTACATCTGATTGGCCAACAAATCGACAGGGAAGTCGAAGAAATATATTGAACGAAACATGCTTCATTCTTTTGACAACAGCAACACAGAAAAGAAAGAGCGAAAAACTTTAGTCACTTGAAAGGTTCGTGAGTTGAACTACTTAATTTTCTGGCCAATCGGCGTGTTCATTTACGATGCATAACTGCTAAGAATCTTGCCACGTTTACACGGTAAACAAGAACCAGAGGTTTCCCGCGATTCAAATCAAGCATAATTTATCTTCAATTACCGGTATTTTTTTGGAAGAGAAAAACAAAACAGATTATCGGCCGCAACTTTTGAATCTTTCTTTGAACAATGGGCCCTAAATAAGCTTACAAAACGGTGCTAAAAATCCATTTAGTATCGTTTAGGGCTTACGATACGAGCTTAATTCACTTACCGGCAGCGCCGCCAAATGTTTTCACTCTGAAGTCTTCAAGAGTTTTGGGATAAGCGTCAAACTTCCTTAACGTGCTGACCAGGTCTTTAGTTTGCATTTTGATGTTTATAAAGGTAACCTGTCGGCACTAATCTTAGAGCTCCATTCCAGCTACTATCTGCTCATAGTAGATGCACAAATTTGAAATTGACTTGCGTTGCGCATGTGCGTTTTGGTTTCCGTGTCAAAAGACCGCCCCAACCCTCCCTACACCAGTAAAATCTACAACAAAACTGAGCTGCACACGTTTCAGTTTTAATATTTCTTCAGTCTTTTACCTCTTTTATAGGAAGCAGGAAAGGGGGAAAGCGAAAACAGTGCAACATAATCGTTTTTCCCTGAAGTTATGGACATACCGGTAGTCTGCAAAGAAATATTTAACTTATTTCCTAACCGGTTGATACAATCACTTACATCACAGCGTCGGATTTTTCTTTTATTAACGACATTTTTTTGGAGTTATTTAACAATTCCCAAAACAGAAATTTCGACTAGAATTCGGGTGCATAATGTTTTCCATTACGTAGACTGTACTCGCAATCGAGTAATGAAAAGTAATGAATCGGGTCGTCAAGACTAACAGGCTTAATTGTATAACGGGCAGAGGGAGGAGTAATCTCGCGAAACCCTGGTAAATGAACACGAACTCCAAGGCAGAAAAAACGCACGACATCTTCAGAAGACCCATTCATCTCGAAACTTTTTCAGTGGTATTCCATTTACATTAGGAACTTCCCGTTTTTTATTTCTTCGATATGGCAGACAATCTTCCGTTTAACAACGGCCGCAGAAACGATAACAACAGAAAAACGGAGTTAAGTTCAAACACTAACACAAGGTAAGCATTCTATCATTCCTTTCTTTGTGTCCGTCATGTTAGTACCGTGGATGCCAGAGACTTTTCATGCGCAATCAAACATGACAGAGATGCTGTTATTCGGATTCAGTTTAACTTTTCAAGTTAAAAATTGAAAATACAAATGTGGGAGACAAGCGACGAACAGGAAACACAAAACTTATTTTGGTCCTAGCAAAGTTGTTAAGGGTACAAACAAATAAAAAACCAAATCACTGACTTTTTAATTTCTCGACAACTTATTTTTGAAATTACAATATTGCTACTACTAGTCTTTATTTTTTTGACAATAATTAATACTACAAATTACTTCAGCGCTTTCCACAGAGTCCACTTTACTTTTACTTCACTTGCATGCATGGTTTGCTACGGCTTTCAATTTTAACAATACGCAGATAAATCGAGGAGAACGGAACGAAAAACGAGACCGCGAAAGCGCGCGGAAAGAACTGAAAAAATACGCAACTTCCGGTGCTCAAATTTGCCGCTCTGCCAATGGTTAACAGGACAACTGTACAATGACGTAATTTTACTAAGACTACCAGAATCCTAATTCCTTATTTCTAATTGTTTTGAGTCTGTAAATGTGGATGGAATTTTAAAGCGTGACTATCCAAAATGAGATGAAAGCAACTGACCAGTACTGTTTTATTGTGTCGTACAAGGTATTTCTAATTGCTTCGAGTCTCTAAACTACAACCTAGCTAAAGCGTGGCCATTTAAGAGAAAGCAACTGTGCTGTACTCTTCTAGCGTTGTGTTCTTTGGGTTGAAGTAGCAGGCAACCTCTGTTGAAATTTCAGGGGCAAAGCTGATGACCAACTAGTGACAGTCAGTCGTGTTTGTCCACGTGGGTTTGCGTTTCTCCAGAAAAGCCTTGATTCCTTCTTGTCCATCGTGTAGCTCAAGGTTCTCAACCATCACTGCCTCGGCCTCTCTGTAAAAGAAGGGGAAAATGTTATATTTTAAGAAAATGGGGGTACAGGGCTGGTAGGAGAGCGAAAAACAAGCCTAGGTTTCGCAAGGTGAGGGGATTCAAGAGCTGATGTATTGAGTGCAAGCGTTCCGTCAGAGTGGATTATCCCTGCAAAGTTGCACGTACGTTTAAGAGAGTGTTTGAATTCTCCTTTTTCTTTAATATAAATATACAGTCTTGGGTTTGCACGCTGGTGGACGGCCGAATTTCGAGCAAGTCCCCGATGCAATCCCAAAAGTCTGGTGTACTTGTATTTAAATTCCGACCCTGCTCACCATTAGAGTTCCGGTAGCTCAAGAGATCAGAGCGTCCGAACTAGAACTAGCGGGGTAGCGAATTCGATTCTCACCTGGAGTCAGAAAATTTTTTTCAGCTTTCTGGTGTTTGAATTCTCCTTCTTCTTTAATTAAAAATAGAAATATTTTCACATTATTATCGTCATTAACATTGTCACAATCGTCATGACCATCATCATACCATTATCACCAACACCGACACTACCACCACTGTCGTCTTCATCAATCATCATCACCATCATCATCATCATTATCGCGATTCCCATCACCATCACCATCAACATCAACATCTCCGTCGTCATAATCATCATCGTTTGCTCTATCTAAGATCTACATTACAAGATCGCACTAGTTCTGTTTTTCATCCCCACACAAATTGCCCCAAAATTTAAGACTGAATGTCCACGTTCAAACATGGTTCTTAAGAAATGTAATTTTTTTATCACGGTGAATGAACTAGTTGCACGATGGTAAGCTGACTGTTAGTGTTCACGGATGTACTTACACATAAGCCTGGTCTCTGGCCTTTGACACTTGGGAGTAGAAACCCGCTTTCCCCATGGCAACAACAGGCTGGCTTGAGGAGGCAATTTTCTCTGCGATTGCATTGACTTCTTCATCCAAACTTTCCTCTGGTACGACCTTGCTAAGGAGACCATGCTTTAGGGCCTCTGCAAAATCGGTATGATAAACATAGCACAGGTCAACAGAATGAACTTAAGTGTGACCGCTTTTACTTCTGTATGTCAAACACCACGATAAATGTATGGCAAAAACAACTATGTGGAAATTTGCTTTTCTGGTAGTGTGTAAACATGACTATTATCAATTTTTTAAAAGTGCAGCAATGTGTTTTACCATCAGCGCTGATTGGATAACCGGTTAGTAACATTTGCATGGCAACTTTTCTTGGCACAGCACGAGCCAGTGCAACGCCAGGAGTGGAGCAAAACAGACCAATGTTGACTCTGCAAAAAAATATATATATATTAGAATAAAAATTAATGATAAACATGTTGATAAGCGATTACCATATTTACTCAGAAAACGGGCTTTGCCAAGGAGGAGCTTCTTTGATGGAGGGCTCTTTAAAAAGTCATTTAATTTAAATGTTGGGCAACCTTCTGTTAGAAATGAGTAGTGTCGAGGGAAAGCGTCATGAATATTCGTATTTTTGACCATCTAAACTCTGGATTATAATGCCAAGCCTACATGTATGTACATTCTTTAGTGCTACAGAGTCCAGTTCACTGAGGTTTTTTCTTGTATTCAAGAACTATATACACATAGACTAGCACACTTCTTACAATGTTTTATTCAAGAAAATAATTATTCATACCCTTTATATCCCCCACCACACCTGACCCACCCCCACCCCCACCCGCCAGATGGAAATTGCAGATAACCTTCAATTTTTCTTTTAACATTTTGAGTTTTAAGAACCCTTAGACTACCTTTGGAATTTCTAGTTACCCTCTATAGGTTGGGAATGGATATGATTCTTACCCAGGTGTAGCAAACTTTGCTTTATCAGAAGCTATAGCAATATCACAACTGGCAACCAACTGACACCCAGCAGCTGTGGCAAGTCCTATTCAACATAAACAAATACATACAAAATAAATACTGTAAAATTCCGAAAATAAGCCCCGGGGCTTATATTTTTCAAAGGCCCTTTTTGAGGGGCTTATTTTTGGAGGGGCTTATATTCAGAGGGGCTTATCTATGGCGGGAAACTTGCGTTTCAAAATCAATTGGGCTAGCCTTACAGTTGGAAGAAAATTTACCGTTTTTGCTTTGTTTTACTTTGTATTTGAGGGTAATTTTCCAAGTACAAGCCCCTGGGGGGCTTATATTTGGAGGGGTGATTTAACGGAGAGTTTTTTGCATTACCAGTTTGGGAGGCTTATATTTGGAGGGGCTTATATATGGAGGGGCTTATTTTCGGAATTTTACGGTAAATAAATGAATAAATACACAATATACAGTGCAAACCATTTAAGTAATGGTCCACTAAGAAGAAAAGAACCAAACGCAATGAACTCGTTGGAATGCAAAAAGGTGCCAACTTTACTATTGTCTCGACTACACTTCTGACCCCAGTTGTTCAAATGGTGGATAACACTATCCATCGCATAAATTACTATCCATTGGATAGCGCAATTGGTTTTCCTAATACTTATCCGCTGGATAGTGATTAATCCAGTGGAAAGTGCTCTCCATCTTTTGAACAACTTGGGTCTGATTGGTTTAAACATCAAATTTTTACGAAATCTTGGCAAAGCAGCATGTATATTAATCCCTTGTTCTCTAACCAGCTTCTTCATAACAAAATCTCGTCTGAGTCTAAGTAACACAGAAATCCTTGTGAGGAACTTGTGAAATCGTGAACTATTCTTGGCTAACGTTTGCAACTCTAAGTTATGATTGGATGAAATCTTTTAACACACAAAAAACATCCTATAAAAATGGAGTTTAAATACATTTTATTATGTAAACTGCTTTTTGTAGGTCTACGCATTTTCTGTGTCAAAATGAAAACATTCCTAGGTCAGAAAAGTGTGTTTTGCCATAACAAAGAAATTGCTTCCCATCTTACTCGGATCATTACTTAAATGACTGAAATCTTATGTGCAGTACATTCCTGTGCTACTGTTTATTGCACAAGGTCCTTCTAACTTTCTGAGTCTGTGGGTCAAACACTTTAATAAGAGTAAGGCCCCACTCAAGTGAGAGCTAATAAATGGTGTTCCTGTGGTACTGTTTATTGCATATGTACAAGGTAGTACTAACTTTTGAATAATAAAGGGTTAAATTAACTGGAAAAACCATGGACGAAGATCCTGCTAGTTGTAAATGTTGGATCTCTAGAAAAGAGATCTAATCAGCTAAAATATAAAGACCCAAGAACGAGAAGTCCAAAGACTACTGCAAAGCTGATTTAAAACGAAATGTATTGTTTTTTATAACAATATTTCGGCTGGCCATACTAGCCTTCTTAAGGTTTACACATGTTACTGAACTTATGTAGGACTTCTCGTTCTTGGTAATAACTTTTGAGTCTGTCAATAAAAATATGCTCATGAAAGTCTATTTAAGCAGTATTGTTCATTATATAAAACTAGCTAAAAAGAATTACCATTTACTTGGGCTATTACAGGAACAGGAAGATCCTGAAAATAAAAATAAAAATATTCTAAAAATACAATTCTTGTTTTGTGGATTGGCGTGTATTAAATTACAAGGACATCAATTTCTACTTCAACCTATTATCAATGATAACAATGATGATGACAATGAAAATGATGATGCTTATGATGATGCTTATGCTAATGATGATGATGATGATGACGACAATGTTAACTGTAGCAGCATTGAAGAATGTGACGACAATCAATGACAACTGATGACACTGACAAATCTAAATCAAAAAATTTTATTGTTTACCTGCACAAGAGTCATGACTTCTGTACACCGATGGAATATTCGGGCATGATAATCCTTTCCATGCTCCTTAGTCTACAAAACACCGATGGTTTGTGTTATCTTTGATAGATTTCAGGGTTAGAAATTTATGTCAAATTACACCCGGGGCAACTATTTTGGTTGTCCAAGTCAACCTCTACCTTGAGCTATTTCTAAAATCCACAAAAAGGAATATACACTGCAGAGGTAGTTCTAATTATTAGGCATTTTATTTACAGTTATATAAACATAAAAAATGATAGCAAACTGGGTTATTGGAGGGTCAACCAAACAGCACAAATTGGTTGCCCTGTTGATAATGTTAGTTGACGTCACCCCTGCTGAAGAGTTGGGTTAAAGTTGAAAACTTTAATTAATTACTCAATTGATTGGATAACACACAGGAAAACGCACTAACCAACAGGTCATTTCCTTATCTTATCTGGAACAATGTCACACTCTATAAGAGGCAATAATATGTTCCCGTAAGAAACAACCCAAATTGCCAAAACTTGGTGGTAGCTTACAAGAGGTTATTGCTTACTTAAGAGCATCTGGACAGTTAATGCTTTGACTGAGAAAACTCAGAATTTTTGGTATTTAATTGGATAGGTTGTTTTGCTGACTGTACTATTAAATAACAATCTTATGATACATGCATTAAACTGTGACAGATGTATATAAAAACTTTTTCATATACATCTATCACATTCATCTCTTTCACGGCAACATATGAACATATAATTCACCAGCTCCCAAAATCTGTGGCTTCATAGCTCAGTTGGTTAGAGCACTGCACCGGTATCGCGAGGTCATGGGTCCAAACCCCCTTGAAGTGCTGAATTTTTTTCAGGCTTCTTATGCAATTGCATAAATTGCATTGACAACTGCAAGGATCATTCTTCATTTGATGTATCAAACTTATGAGCAAAAAAGTGTCAAACTATGAAGTGGTTGCATGCCACCTGACAACACCAATTTTATTGACTAAAGGGAGCTATTTGACATGTAAAGGGCATTAAAGTTATGCACAAGAATGATAACTTAAGCAGTTGCAGGAGAAAAGCCTAATAAGAATCAGGTTTGAAAAGGATCAAACCCATGACTGTATCTCTGGTACAGTGCTCCTACAATTGAGCTATCAAGCCAACTGATATTCATTATTCACTTTGATAAGAGGGGATTGTCTTACCAGTTCCTTAAGATCATGCCCAGAAGAAAAAACTTTGCCATTTGCAGAGATAACAATCACTTTTACATTACAGTCTAAATCATGGAGTAAATTGGACTTAATTGCATCTAGCATCCCTAAACAAAATGCATTTCTGTAAAACAAATAATCAGAACATTAACATGATTCAACTTACTCGAAACATTTAGCTGCAATAAAAACGACACACATGGATTCAAACATGCCAGCTAGTTTCAGACCCTTTAGTTTAGTTTTAGTCCCTTTTTGGTTCTGATATAATTCGCACAAACTACAGAGTCAGAGTCACAGACACAATCAGAGTCATAAGAGCACCTTTGTCCTAATAAATTTAATCAAAACTTGGAGTCATAGCAGAGATGTGAGAGTCACAATGTTGTCATTTCCCTCTGACCTGTTGAGTATTCATGAGTATATTGAATTTAAGAGAAACTTTATTTACCCCGACATTGTATATAATCTAGACAAAACTGTGTCAGAATGGGAAGCAAAAGTGACAAAATTAAGCAGTCAAAATGCTCCTTAACGCGTCTTATAAATTGTTTTAGTATATCCACTTCCCGGGGGGGGGGGGGGAATTCCGCATATGAAGGGGGGGGGGATGCTCGTCGGAAATTTTCAATAAAACCCCTAAAGGAAACCGACCTGGGCGTGGCCCAAGCTTTTTTTTGACCCCCAAAAGAGACCATGTTGAAACAAAGACAATATACGTATTAAATTTTATATTTTTCGCGTGCGACCCCTAAACGAGACAATCTAGTTTTCAGTACATCTAGGTCATAAGCAATGGAGTCAAAAGAGTCAGAATCACTTCTAGATTCTTTATAGATTTCGTTCCAAAAATGGGCCATTGAAAGGATGGGTTAGGATAAAAAACATTCCACTTATTTCATGTACCTACCTCTTTGACGGGTTGTTTAAAACGATTCTCCTTATCCCATTTTCTTGACTACAAATCGTGAAACTTTCGGTACCAGCCTGACATAAAAATCTAACACATGTCTGTTCGAAAGAAAGATGCAAATTATATAGGCTTAAGCTTATCAGATTATAAGATGAAAGACTGAGCTTTTCCTTTAAAATGGAATAACTAGCCAGGAAAAAATGGACTTTAAGAAAGTCTATAAATACAAGTACAAACAAAGGTCAATGTGTAACTAAGATCCTTAGAATTTTGAAAACCACACGGTTTAATAAAGTGTTGTATAATTTGGAAGAAGAAGCACAAAGAAGGCGATCTATTGATAAAGTTCCCTTGCAAATATGACTACCTGAGAAGTCCTGATTCTTTTCAAGAGAACTCGTCTGCTCAAGTTCGAAAACATCACGGCGCAAAATTCACAATGTACGTCATGTAACTGAACTGATATTTCCCAAATTGTACCCAGGCCTCGACCGACAAAAGGGGAACCTTTCTTTGCATGACTTGATCACGTGATCAACTTTCGGTAAACACGAAAACAGTTCACTTTGGAAATATTTTGTCAGCGCAAGCTAGAAGAGCATAGTAAAATTAGGTAACCTGAGCATTTTCAGCCGTATATCTCAAAAGGGTCGTGACTAGAATGGATACTCCAAAATCAGGTATCCGCGCGGAAACTGGAACTGAATAGAATTATTTTCCGGCAAACTCTTCGACTCCTTACGACCAACGACCTGTGTTTCCTGTTGAAGTCATTGCGTAAGCCAAGAATGGATACGGTACTTCAAAATGTGGATCACTGCTCCGATCCGCCGAGGTTAGTTACTTTTCACGTTCATAGCGTAAGCATTAGCGAACAATGATATTATTTTTCGCCGTGTAAACGGTATAGTTAAGCAGTAAGCTTATTTGTTCGGATAGCTCAGGATATGATGGATACTCCAAAATAAGAATGGAGAAAATGTGAAAGTTTATTCATTGTATTGCCATTATCATAAAACTGTTACTAGGATTATTTCCATTATTACTTGATTTCCCTTTGAAAGGATATTTGTAACGTTCTTAAAAGGATAAAAGCCAGTACAAATACAGTCAACCATTGTAATACCTTGCCCCCCCCGACCGCTCCCTAACCCCCCTTGACCTTCTTCATGCATAAACCGATATATTTTCGAGGAATTTATAATATTTAGACTGAACTGGAACCACTGCAAAATGAAAAGTCCTTTTAAATTTCTGAAATGATTGTTTTTCCTCGGAATCTCTGACTTACGAGGTCTGCTCTTGGAATCATCATTTGCTTCGCAACTTGATTCAGATCAAGTTGAGAAACATTTGCAAAGAATTTATAAATCTTCACATATGGTTAGGGCCCTCTTAAAACATTCTGGCAACATCATTTTAAAAAACTCACACACACCCTCTGCATCAGTTCAGTAGATTTATAATGTGAATTCCAAGAGTTGTTCATTTTCCTTAATGTCCTTCTCAAGGTTGGGGCATTTTTCATTGTTGAATCTAATTAATAAACAGAAAATGGTACTGGTACTTAATAAAGGTTATTGTTATATTAAGAGAAAAAGTTGGTCTTGTTTTCCTTTCAGTCCTGATGTTTCCCTCGACTTCATCTCGGGAAACATCAGGACTCTTGGGAACGGGGTATTGTAAGTTGTAGAATAGCCTTG
>BOPM01000206.1:494724-514636 GCA_022179025.1 Porites australiensis
CCACTTTTCTTCTTTCATTGACTTCATCCTGGACTTAAACACGTGTTTCAGGGCTTTAGCATTTTCAGAGGCAGATTTATCTTCTCTGTTCTCAATCTCTGGCATTGTTACTTCCCTTTTGAATTTAGTAGCATTCTTGGATATTGAATTTTTGGCTTTAGATCTTTCATGTTCAAGCACCTGCTTTGGATATTGCCCTTCCTTGTGCTTCAGATAGTGATCAAGCCCTATTGTTGCAGTTTTGAATGCTGTTTCTACATCAATCAGGCCCCTACCTCCATCTTTTCTTGGGATGTACAGCCTTTCCACATCTGCTTTAGAATGTAACATCTTGTGCATGTTCAATAGTTTGCTTGTTTTTGTGTCAATCTTCTTCAGTTCTGAGATTTTCCAGTCAATGATGCCAAAGCTATATTGCACAACTGGGACTGCAAGACTATTGATAGCTTCTATTTTGTTTCTTTTATTATTATTACTATTATTATTATTATTATTGTTATTATTATTATTATTAATATTGTTGTTGTTGTTGTTGTTAGACAATTTTCATAAAAAAGACCCCATAAAAAGGAGAGAATCTTACATATGACTTTGTATCCTGCAGGTCTTTTTTCTTCCTTTTATCTTTGCCTTGATGGCACCACAAGATTTTCTCACCGATATGTACATAGGGGATGCCATCAAAGGCCAGCTGGTTTGCTCCTGACATCAGCTTTCCCTTTTCTCTCCCAGCACACTTTCACATTTTTGGAATTTAAAATCTCTATAAAAAAAGAAAGAATCATCCAGCCCAACAAACTTGTCAAAGATCGAGGACAACACTGAGAGGTGCCAGGACTTCAAGCTTAAGCTTACCACTCGAGCCAAAACTCTTGTCCTTATTGAAAACAATGAAAGCACTCCTTGCTTCTATTTGATACTCAGAAATGATTTTATCCACCTCTGCAACGCTGTTTAAAACATGAATTCGGGGAGGAAGTTCCTCCGCATCCGAGGGATTCATCTATAGCAAATTTCACTACAAATGAAAACATGTATATCCAGCGTTTCTAACTCTGCGATTTTGAGTTTCCCACGCGAGCCCATGCTAAGTCATTTACATTCCACTCGCGATATTAAAATCGGAAAGAGAGTCGGAGAGCAAGTCGGAGAGTCGTAGCCATTTGCCGGAAAATAATTTTATTCAGTTCCAGTTTCCGCGCGGATACCTGATTTTGGAGTATCCATTCTAGTCACAACCATCTCAAAAGTAGCGATTGCAATGGCCGCCGATAGTTTATAGATAGACTGCTTGCAGTCAGTTGTTGCAGTCCGCCTTTTCTCTTAAAATCCGTCTAGTTCTTATCTCTCGATTATCTCAGCCAGCGCGATTGCAGACCACGACGTTATGTTACAATAAGGGATTAGGACCAGACGCGTGCTTGGGTTTCTCGTGCAGTAACTTTGCAAAGAAAAATAAGAGACTGCTCGCCGTCTGAAAGTTAGAAGCATTTGTATGAGAGAAACAACTTTTGCCACCCAGTCACGTTTGCATGGTATTCCATACAAACCCTCGTAAATTCTAAAATTTTTAAACTGTTAAATCTTTTCCTTACGCATTTAAGGGCTCAAATTGCCTGTTATGAATTAAAAGATGATTTGAGCCCCCTAATACTTGAAGGAAATATTTCATTACAGCTTTGAAAATTTCGAAATTTATAAGGATTTCTATGGAACACCATGCAAGCAATGCAAGCATGACTGGATGGCAAAAGTTGTTTTTCTCATTGTGTGTTTACCAAAAGTTGATCAAGTGATCAAGTCATGCAAAGAGCCTGTTTCATTGGTCAACTTAATTAACATTCATACCTTGCTTTTTAAGTATAAATTTATAAGCAGAGCACCATCTATAGGCATTCAATGTTCATAAAAACCGGCCTTGTCATCATTTGGTTATTACTGATTTCTTAGACTGTTTGCAGGGAATACTCGAGCAATGAATCCGATCGTGGGTTCTCTTTTATATTTAAGCGAAGAAAAGTTCATTTTTTATTGATTGTGACTTCAATGAAATAACTTGATTGTCAACAAACTGATTTATATATTTTGTTTATTTTTGTTCGTTCGTTCGTTTGTTTGTTTGTTTTTGCAATAGTTTTGCCCAAAGACAACTGGCACACCTACCCGCTTACTCTTACCATCTGAGCAATTTACATCAGTGCTGGAAAAAAATTCAGGTCAAACTCATACCCTTTTCCTACCATGATAGGTGTCAATATGAAAAATCCTAAATTATTAATCCTTCGTAGTTTGATGCAGATGCTAACACTGGAATTGCTGATATTCGAGTTTTAGAGCCCACACTTCTCGGAGCATATAAAAAGCAAACATGAACACGCGCGCGCGACTTTCGCGACACGCGTTAAGTTTCACGCTGGCCATTATGTTTCAAACCCTCGTTTTGATTATACCCAAAAGTTGAAAACTCATGTCCTTTCCAATCTCTCTTGTCTTAAGAGGGGAAGGAAAGGTGCAATATTAAGCCAAACTGTCTTTCCTTTAGCTGCTTGCACAAGTCGCCGATGTTCATAACCATTGTGGGGAACACTGAATTCCATATTTTCTGGACAAGATGGTTTAGAAGCCTTAGAATATTTGTCCAAATTTGAACTGACGTTCCAGTGAGTTTCGTCCATTTTTAAAACGCACGCAAAATAATGCTTTTCAGCGCAGCTGGTCACGTGCCATCTCTCGTCAGCCGAAAGAATGACGCAAGAGGAGTAAGTGATTGGTTGCCTCGGTTCACCCTCAGCCCAGGTAAATACAGCTGTTTTCATGAGTTCTGCATTGATTTGATCAGCGCTTGGAATAGCAACTCCACACAATAAATACTTCTTAAAATCCAAAATTGTTCCAGCCTTCTTTTGTCCGTTCCAAAATGGTCCGTAGTTAGTGCTATCGCTGTAAATTCTAATGATCTCGTCACTTTTTCCAGCTGCCGAGCAGTTGTTAAGCTGTGATGCGAAGCCTTTGACATTGAAGCCTTGGGTCCAAAATTGGCTGTGAACATATTGTCCTGAACGATCATCTGGATCAATAAAAATCACCGTTTTCTTTAAGCGCCGCATTTCTCGCATGCTCGGCCATCTTCCTGAAAATTTAACTTTCAAATCACTTGGTGTCAGCACCTTATTTCCAAAATAGTCTCTAATTAACTGGTTTATTGTCGATTTATCGTGGGGGTTTGTGTGATCATCGAAGTAAATTTGAATTATTTCATTTCTGTTCCTTGGCTTCTGAGTCCATTCCGATATTTCACTCATTCCCTCTGTTAACTCCTTGTCCCATGGCGAGCAGCCTATTTTAAAATCCCCGTTGCCATGGCTCATACGAATCTTACCAAAACAATTCCACAGGTCAATTTCAAGATGGCGCACACCCATGTTGAGCTGGTCAGTAAAGCTGAATTCCTGATTGGCTACTGAGATGCAGACTTGGTCATCTTTCACCGGCCATTGGCAATCGTCCAAATCACCATAACCGCTTGCTCTGTTATTAAAGGCATTATGAGCCCCCAGAAATTGCACACGATTAACAGGGATGTCGATTTGAAGTTCTCTTTGAGTCTTCAAGGCGTATTGAAGCCAAGATGAAATCCTAGCGGTACCTTGAAGGCAAATTCCATGAAATCCGCACTTAGAGCAGTTCGCACCTTTACTAAGCTGATCGCACTGAGCTGTATTTCCATTTCGATGACGCAGAGATCGCTTGTTTTTTCCATCCTGTGATCGAAGGTGAAACTTCATGCCACCAGTGCGGCTTTTACGGACGTAGACGCTAAGATATCTATCCTTCAAAGGTCCCTGTTCAATCTGATACAAAACATGTAGCTTGTAAAGCACTAAAGAAGGCGACCGGGTATTTTTCGCGTAGTCTAGAATTCTTCTAAGTTTTATAATCTTAATGCCACCACTGTAACGTTGAATTCCAAACTCCGCGGCCTCGTTTAAAATGAGGGCTTCCTGCTGCGACAGGTGTTGCTTGTTCAGTTTGTTGAGCACTTTCTCCAGTGCTAGATCCTTCTTCTGGACTGGATCTCGTCGATTTAAGCAAGTTGAAGTCGTTATCCGTATTGTAGAAAAGAAGAAAAACGATATAGCAATGTTGAAGAAGGAGACCAGACCTCTGAGGTCTAAAATACGGTCAAAATTCATTTTTGATTTCTGAAAATGCAACCATAAACTCAGCCTTTTTTTATAGCAGGTGGTAAAAGTTACCTGACCCCACGAAAGCAAGGGTGACATTCGTTTACAGGTACTAAACAGTTATTTTAAGTGCAATGGTTTTCAAGCCCATCAGACTTCTTCGTAATATCAAGTGCCCATAAATTTGCAAAGCTGTTCAAATTAGTACGTAAAAATAAACTTTGCAAGACATACACACGACACCGATAGGACCCAAACAGAGCGGGGTCGTAGCCGTTTTATTTCTCTGAAATTGATTTGGCATACTTAATATCTATAAATCATTTTAAAATATCAATGCAAAATTAAAAGAAGTAGACGCGATTTTGTTTGAAATGTAGGGTCCACTTAAGCACTAATTTTGCAAAAATTTTACCATCAGTAAGATCGGGTTGTTCCATGTTATTGCCGAATGATAGCTGTAGTTATTCATAAAGTTCCGTAGCCATCATGTTATCATAGGTCAATGGACCTTTTTTTAATAACAAAGCCACCTTAACTGAGGTCAGAAGCGCCTATTTTTTTCTGCCGCTCTGCGGTAAAAGCCTGCATGGACTTTTACAAACGCAGTCATCGATAAATCCCGTTGACTCGCCTTGCCCTTGATTTCTATTGTCATTTCAACTGTAAATATATCCGAAATAAGCGTTAGCATTTCAAAAATTTTTTTTTTCCTCCAAAGCGCTTGTGTTCCAAAGAAACGACGGGCTCTGGCGACGAGAAGTCCGCGATCTATGACGTGCCTCCGTTTCCGGGACTTGATCCAATCAAAAATCGAGTGTCTTTCAGCTAAATGTTCGTGTCCAGGCTTCTCGCTGGTTAAGTTTACGTTACGTTCGCCTTACGTCGAACGCAATGACAAATAGGTCATTCCTTTGCTTTAAAAAAGCTTATTGAAAGACACGAGTGCTTTGGACAGGGAACACGTCTCAACACAGAAGCTATCAGGGAATTTCTCTAATCGTCCATCCTTCCGCTAGACTACTTCTGGGCTGCCGGGTTTCAAGAGAATCAAATCTACCTAGGAGGCGGGGGAACGGGTTGGGAAGCGGCGAGAAAAAATATAAATAATATTTTATCAGAAACACTTGTGAAGACGCTGCAAACTGTTTACTATCCATGTGGTCAAGAATTGAGGGGAGAATTCTGGATAATGTGAAACCCTCCATGACTTTCGCGATCTGACATACCAACGAACTCTCTGGTCTTAAAAATCGTTCTCGATACTGTTGTTGGCTTCTGCCGGGTGTGAAGACAGGCAGTTTACAATCCTGCATTCGCCACTTTAGAAACGAGAAGAGAACTGGAGCCGAAATATGTCCCGCAATTGTTTCTGGGATAGCTACTGGGGACGCACCGGTCAGCTATTGGTCAATTTTTTCCCTTTCTCCTGTAACAGTCCCAGAAGTCTTTGCAAGAGTTAACTCGATCCACTTTCCTTCCAGTGTCTAAAGTGTCGAATTCGACAAAGGTGGGGATAGACAAACGCCACCAACTGTAACATCTAAAGCGAGGCATTCGGGGCGGTGGGGAGACTAAAAAAAATCGTGATTAGCTTTAGCTGGTGTTCCCACGAATTAATAACAGAGTTCTATGAAGCCTCTCCTTAAACCAGCAAGGCTGCCGTCATTTTGAAGCAAAAGATCTGCAAGATGTTCCTATCTCTGTACAATTTTTTCAAAAAAAAAATAACGAACGATGTAACAGAATTATTTAACTTTAAAACACCGTTATCTGTGGGAAACATCATTATGGAATTTGGTCAATACTATGGGTCATCTTGGGTGAAAAAAATCAAGAGATAGAGGTCATAACATCTTCAGGATCATTCGTAAGAAAAGTTGATTTAAGCAGTATTTTAGAGAGCACTTAAGCCAATCATAATTTTTGATTTCTTCCACGATTGTAAATAGCTTTTTAAAAGTGAATTACATCCTTTCATTTATTATATGTTGTCTATCGTTCTTTTAAAATTAAATTTTATTTTTGTCAATATAATAATAATAATAATAACAACAACAACAACAACAACAACAACAATAATAATAATAATAATAGCCGAATTTTTGAAAAAATTCCTCGAAAAGGCCCAGACTGTTTGCATAGAAATCTGGCGATAATCAACCAGGCCTGAAGAGAGTCACCTTATGGCTAAGAGCTGAATTTCTATCACCCAATCTTGTTTTAACACTTGGTGGTGACAAGAGAAACTTATCACGTCACAATCTATCTATTTCTAGTGTCTCCAATTACCTTTGATCTTAAACAGAATACACTCAGACTCATTTGCTTGTAACCCAAGCCACCAGCTTTAACCCGCATGCAAGGGTAACTCTTGTATGGGCTATCCTCCCTTCTTTCAAACAGGCTCTTGGATCCCCCGAAAATTAGCAGCAACAAGGTAACTTTACATCTTTACTATTTTATGGTACTTTTCTCAGTCTATAATTTTAAATAACACTCTGATGCCATCTGACTAGTGTACGAGAGTACAAGAGTCCGTTTATGTTTCTAAACGCAAAAAACGTATACGATTACGATCCCTGTCTTGACGAGAATGATGTGGCGATTAACACAAACGGATTTTTGTCGTAAACGATCTGCAGAGTGAACAAAAACGTTTGTACACGGATTTATGGGGACATGGGCTAAAGAAATGTAGGTACAAGTCCAGGATGGTCCAGCTTCTTTACACCCGTTGCTCCTTGCTTCTGCTAATAAACTGGTATCTCCTCCTGCATAGTTACTAGATTTATGTCTCCCTCTATCTTCTTCTTCAACCTTTTTTCTCTTTTCACTTTTAAAATTGCACGAGCGGAGTAAATCACCAACACAACAACAACAACTCCCGAGGCGGAAGCACCAGTGATGATAAGAATCATCTTAAGATCGTCTACGGAAAAAAACACACAAAACAAGGGTATAGTTAAACAAAATGAGTCACTTTCACAGCGGTGACTCAACTATTGCGAGCAACTGTCCAAAAGACATTCAGGATAACAACGTCACCTTGAGACGCAAAGCGACCGATTCGACGACAACGTTATTCGTCGACAATAGTAATGTGGAAAAGTTGATTTGCACACACCATAACGTGCGCGTTCATGACAACACAGTCTCCAAAAAACTCTCCAAGAAACCCATTTGCACCATTGAATTTTTTTTGAATACTACACGCGCCATGATTGGTCGTTACTCATAATCTGTCAGAGTAAATACACACGAATAACTTCACAGAAAAATTGTTTTCTCTGCTTTCTCGAAAGTAGCGTACAGTTTACAAGATGTTTGCATACTCCCCGGGGGGTACTGCCATATATGGGCTATATAGGTATGTGCCGCTGTGAAGGGTATGGTTTTCAAGCAGTTTACTCTAGGATAGGGTATATAAATCAGAGCGTTTGGGTCTAGAATAGGGTATCATTTTTCAAGACTGATCAGTTGGTTGAAGATTTTATATATCTAGACTAGGGATTGTGGTATAAGGTTTTGTTTTGACTAGACTGTGCTAGTGACCTCAGTAGTTTCTGGAAAACAGCTACTCTAGGATAGGGGGGATTTGGGGAGTTTACTCTAGTGTAGGATAGCAAAATTCAGCTGAATTAGCTCTGGTATAGGTCAAGGGTTTTAGGGTCCAAGCGGCACATCCCCACCCAGGAATTCCTAAAGTACCCCCCCCCCCCCGGGCGTTACTCATTATTTTTACTGAATTAAGCAAGCAGAGGCTGCCACGAAATTTGCTCTTGGCGACGTCAAAACATCCGTCGACCAACTGCAACAAATCGAGTTCTACTTTTCTGTTCATTGTATGAAGTAAAGAAATAAAAGGCGATGTGTTCGTTCACTCACAGATCAGAGAAAATGGCGTCAAAATGAGGTAAGAACATCAATGGCACAGGCCGATCACCAAACCTTGACTTCATTTGCTGTCTTTCAGTGAACAGTCGCAGGACAAGATAGAATCTTTTACTTGAATGGAAGCCTTTTGGGGTTTGCTACACATTTAAGAAGGTAATGCCGCTTCTTTAGTGCTAAGCAAATATCCTCTGCGTACCCATAACTTAGTTGCCGCTGCTCAGGAGTCTATAGTCTGCGAACAGCAGACGCATTTCCGGTCGTCGCTTCTCTCCCTCCGAAAAGAGAAGCGACGACCGGCAATGCGTCTGCTGTTCGCAGGCTAAGGCTAAGTTAAAAAAAAAGGTAATTGACTGTGTTTTAAAACATTTTCTTCCCTTGACCTTACTGTGGTATCGAATAGAAAACGACAAGAAGTTTGGCCTACCAGTTTTTGAAGATGGCTGTGTTGTTGTAGCAGGCAAAGTGTGGCTTGAATATGTTGCAGGTTTAACCTTCATAGAAATCGTCGGAACATGTGGGTTCTTTGATAAGGGATCCTTCTCTGTTCCGTACAGAATTAGCGACCAGCTGTAAAGAATACCTTAAACAGACAATTTAAAACAAAACGGTAGTCAGAAAAATATTATTAAATGAAGTCACTGGGAGAAATCCTTATTTATAAACCAGAGTTTCATTATCCATTTAAATTACGCTTTAGATAGTTGGTTTTAACAGAAGCGAAATTCTCTTAAAGGAGCCTCTTGATAATGACGAAAACACCTAAGAATACTGTCTGTACAATTCTTGCCAAGTTACTGACAGCAGCGTCGAAGTAACTAGTAAGGATGTTCCTCCACTCCACTGCGGTTTGTTCACAACTTCCACCCGAGTTTCAGAACCTCTGGATTATTCAAGCCGAAATTGAATTTCCCCAGAAATTTCAAAATATCGAGATTTCAACTCGCTATATAATCTAGTTAGTATAGGTAATAGCATGATTTGTAGTGATATTTGGCATAAATACCACGAGTGATATTTCAAAATTGTTACACGTAATTTCCCGAGCCGTTAGGCGAGTGAAATTTGAGACAATTTTGAAACATCACTAGTGGTATTTATGCCAAATATCACGTCCAAATCATGCTATTATTTGTTTATACTACTACCTGTAAAGGTTTTGTAATTTTCACATGTAGGTATTTCAAATTAAGCTGAAATACCACTGCTCTAAGCCAATCAAATTGCAGAAATTTCTCATGTAGTAGTATAAACTGAGGTAACCGCCGCTCGGTTAGGGAGTAGCAGTCGTTTTCGCTTTCATTATGCGCCATGCCGCACCAAGCGAGGGAAGCGGGGAAGAGCCGCCAGTACTCCTTTCACCTCACGCACTGGCAGTGTGTCTTCCGTCCTTCTCTCGCTTGGGTAAAAGGAAACGGAAATGATTGGTACGCAGTCTATCCAGTTAATTGACCCCCGGGGTTTTGAATGAGCGGGAGGCTCGGATTCAAACCCCAGCCAGACTCACGACCAGGGACTTTCAAAAACCCTGTTTTAAGATCATGTATCACTTACACTTTGTAAAATAGTCTATTTATTGGGCGTCAACGTTGAGCCGTTGGCCTTGACACCTTAATCTTCCTTTCAATAGAACCCAGGCAGTCAGTATGGAAATGCATTGTCAAATACCGTAACCATTCAAAGTGGCGTGTTTCAGGGGAGTTTTCTTGGGGCTGGTATTATTTACGCTATAAATTGATGATTTTCTATCTTGCATTCTATTTCAGTTCTCCAGCACAATGATGTATGCTGACGACAAAGTGATCTACTTTACTTCAAAAAAATATGTCCAAACTTAAGTTGACGTTGAATTTGGAACTAGTCAATCTCTCAAAGTAGGTAGAACTTAACAAGCTTATACGAAACGTAAAGAAGACTGAATGAATGGTTTTCGGTAGGCGGCAAGATCTTGCCTCGCAGAACAGTGACTCTTTCGATCCAAATGTCCATGGTCAATCTATTAAGAGCACGAATGCTTAAATATCTGGGCGTTGTATCGGATATAGTTTATTCCTTTACCACGGCGGAGCTACTGATCTACCAATGAAATCGTTACCAGTTTGGGTTGACAGCGAAGTCTTGAAGTAGAATTTCTATTATTTTTCTTTATCTGTTTAATAGCATTATTGTCAGTCTTTCTTTCTTTGTAGTTTTTAAACAGCAGGAATTATATTGATAGCACTTTTCTCTTAAACTGACGCAGTTATCCTTGGTAAATGTGCATTATAATGCATTATCGGCGCTTTACCTGATTGGTTCATTCTATGAATTCCAACCAATCACGTTACTTTGCTTACGCTAGAAAAGCGATAATTTACGTACAGCAGCGTTGCAGCTAGTGGAGTACATGCATTTTGTCCTTTTTACGTAAACATGGTCGAAAACGAAAAGGCGTTAATACCTACAACTGGAACCCGAAAATTTGCAATTTGCGGCAAAACTAGGAGCACTTTTTAAGCTCGTTGGAAATGGTGCAACAAATGAAAGCACAACGTTGACTTGAATTTTTTTCCCAGTTAAGCTATTAAATGAAACAATTCTACGCTGTAGTAAAATCGAAAAGCTTTAAGGGTACTATTAAACATCAGGGGCGACACATCAGCAACCGATCACGACTGTAGACACTTCAGCTATAATCAGCAGGGAAAGGTATAGACATTTGCAAGACAGTGTTTCTTGAAATTTTGTATGTGACTAAGTTCAAACTAAACAAATATGTAGCTATTGCTGTCGACAATTTTCCAAGATTGATTATTTTTAGGCCCCGTCTAAACGTATCCGGATATTTTGGAATCCGCAAATTTTCCTTTCCAGATTCAGAAATTTCCACATACACACGTATCAGTATTCAAATCGAATTTCCCCGTCCACACGTATCCGGATTCACTCTAGTACCCCTGGAAATGTTGGCAACAGAGCATGCGTCGTAAAGCGCGCGAAATTTGCATCTTGCTCTGCCTTGAGAGAACCTGTGAACGAGGTGCAGTATCCACAGTAACGAATTGGCTCCATCTTGTTACGTGACCGGACAAAAAATATCCGGATTTAACATCTAAACGTTTCCGGATTCATAGCGTCTTCAAAAATTTCCACTCTGGAGAGCGTATTCAAAAAGTTGCGGATTCGTATACCGGATTCAACGGACACGTGTGGACGGAAGCCGTATCCGGAAAGAAAAAGTTGCGAATTCAAAATATCCGGATACACTGTATGTGTGGAAGGGGAATTATTATTTATTATCGTTTTGTGCACGGGATTAAAATTGATTCGAGCCACAAATGTATAATGACATGCTGATTTACGAGAGAGCCTATTTAACCTTTTTAGAGCGATACGAAGGACTTGAAACATTACTTCAGAACAGTCTTATTTTAAATATGGATAAAATATTTGATCTTTTATGTTCATAGTTATGATAGTAAAATGACACATTTACTGACTTACACTGACTTGGCTATTCTGCCGCACAATGGAATTATCCTGGAGTCATATAGCCTGCAGTGCAGGCGTTTTTTAACGGGAACTCAGACGTACATTGATCGCGGCCGCCATCTTGAAAAGCCAAGGAAAAGGCCAACCCCCTCCCCCCCCCCACTAAAATCAGTTATTGAGTCGCCCCAACTCTCTTGTAGTATTAACGTCCAAGATGGCAGGATAACGTTATTCCCGAAAAAAATCATGGATCGCGCTGCAAAATACGCCTACGTTGCAGGCTAGGAGTCATACTGACCCCCCAAGAAACCTTGTGTGTAAATACTGAAAATCATGAAGAAGGGCTGGATAAGAAAGTAGATGCTGGAGAAGTCAGTTCGATAAGTCAACATCCAGAACTCCAAGAGCCAACTGCCTCAAGCCCAAAAAGTAACACAGTGATACAAGTTCTGTGTTTGGGTGCTGTCAGTTGTCAAAAGTTTCAATAGCATAGTTTGACCCAGACCATTCTTGGAATGACCCAATTTAAAATGCCATTTGGGACGTATGACCCACTTTGACTAATTTCTAGTTGAACACTATGACAGTTTCCCGCTAATGCTGTTTATTTGCACCCTTGTGGTGTCATTTGTGTCATCCCTAGCACTACATAGGCGTAAACAAACAATATTACCTTAAAAAGTCATTTTATTCCGTTACTACACTACAGCATGAAATTTCAAATGCCCACTCACCGGTTGTTTTGTAATTTTGGTCTAAATTTTCAATTCTGAGCTTCCACTGTCCTTCAGGACTTTCTCCCCAACTGAATAAAGTAGTGATATACCAGTTTGTCAGGTTTGTGTCTCTATATATATTGTCCACTCTCCTCTGACGAGTCAATGGAGATATGGTTCCATTAGGCGCAATCAGCTCCAAATACAAGTCTCCGCGACGCTCAAAAACTAGATTTACTCTCACTTGAACGTGCTCCAGGAATTTTATTGTGCAATTGCCGACTGTCTCCGTAACCTCTGAAGGTATCACTCTGTAAAAAAGTACAAGTGTTGTTAGAGAGATTTAGCGGCACATTTACGTTCAGCGGCAAAAAGCAGCGATGACCACGTGAACATTTTTTTCAGCCATTCAGTAAGTTTGTCGCTTATGACGTGAAGGTGTGTTTCATTCGAAAAGTAGCGCCATAGGATTTCCTCAAAATGGAAATAATCCCTCATCACGTGGTCTGGGAGCAAAAGAGTTAAAGGGTATTAGGGTATTTTGGGGGCTGGCGAGTAATTTTTTAACGGTTAATTCTTGTACTCCTCTTAAAATATGGTGTCCATTTTAGTACCAACCAATGACGTGTTTGCCAGCCGTGAGAATGGTTAGGTTTGAAAAAGTTGAAAGAAGAGATTAAGGACAAAGTCAACTAGAAAGGGCGAAGAAAGTTAACGGATTTATCTTTGATTTTTTTAGCGGTGGTAAATTGAATTTACTAACAAACAACAGTTTGGAGTTTGTTGTTATTCTTCCATCGCTGTGGGATACAGTAACGATATAATGCTGCTAGGTATTACTGTAATTTTTATTTTATTCTCAGTTTACGAGCGGAAGAAATTCTCAAAATCCTGCAGTCTGATTGGTTTTGGGAGCGGGCGGTTTCTTTTCTTATGACGTTTTCTTCTAACCTTTGCGGCTTCATTCAAAAGTTGTTTGTTGTTTGTGAAAGAGCAAAATCAGTGATTTTAAATTATTTGTCTTTAAAAGTTACGTTCTTATGAGTACTAGCTAGAAAAATTTAATTTCATTATCCAAACAAAATATGTCAAGAGAGAATCAAGGTAATCCAACCGTGGAAAACCGAATGAGTAACACAAAATGGGCGGCTCGTTATGTCACTTAACCAGCTATAACCTACGCAATAAGTACTGCAATCTTGCTTTTACGGCACTGCCTATTCGACATTTGTGCTCTGTTTGTAGTCCCGTTTTCCACGTTTGCTGTCTGAATTGTTAAAGCTTTCAACACGAGAATTGACAACAGCAAGAACAAAAGAGCCTCCTAAACAGCAGCAATACCAGCAACAAAAATTTTTCTTAATTTTAACATTATTTAACAATTAGTCGCCGAAGGCGACGTGAGTATTCACTATTCACGTCGCCTGAGGCGGCTAAATGTTTTCGTATAATTACATTGATGATTATTCGAGGAAATAAAATTATTGACCAATTTCCGACTCCGAAACATCAACAAAACTGGCTGCCATTTTGATAACTGCTGGCCTTCAATGTTATAATCACCGCGCGATGATTATAGCGGGCTGAAGCAAAGCTCCTAGCCAATCATAGCGCTCTATTTTCTATAATTATCAATGTAATTATACTGAAACTGATTAATCATATTTTCCCACCCGCAAATAGCTTGTATTAAAGTAGGAACTACTCGAGGCGGGGGGAAGAAAAGACATAGTTACAACACAAGGTTACAGTAGATGGACTAATCAACGATGAAGACTTTACAATACACTAAATAGCATAAACTAACGTAAAAAAAAAGTAAGTAAATAACGATGAGAGACTAAGATAATGTGTAAAACAACTTTATAGGGTCCGGGACTTCCATCATGACCATCTTCTGACCGCAGACATTTTATGGGTCCTAGAGAACTTTACATAAAAAGATTCGTTAGAGATAGATCTTTTTCTGTACTTACTGATCATCAGCAACAACAACGAACAAAATAAAAAAAAGTCCAAACCTGTTTTCATCCCTGCCCTTAATCTCACATCTCAGTTGTGACGGCACTGTATTCCATTGTTTTGCCAAGTGCACCATCATGCCACCATCCATAAGGCCGAAGCCAAAATATCTACTGAACCATAAACCAGCCTTGTTCTTTACCCAGAATCCACTGGTGAGTGGAACTCCTTCTGGTGCGTGTCTCGCACTTCTTACTATAATGTGTTGTACGTCACGCCATGTAAGGGAGGGGCTTACAAATAAAACACAATAGTTTAAATAGTAAGTAAGTAACTTAGTAAGGCGCAATCAGGCAGGCAGACAGGTAGCAAGTAAGTAAGTAAGTAAGTAGGTAAGTAAGGAAGTAAGTAGTGCACTGCACAAAACTGCCCTGGATAAACTTTGACACTCAAAAAAAGCGTTTTTTTTTTCTCACAACCACCACTTCATTTCAGAAGACTGTAACTATACACTTTCCCTTCATAACCGAATTAGCACTCCCAGACTTCCACAACTACCTCACAAAAATCACTTTTACCTTCCAAAAAAATTTTGTTACTTCATATCAAGTTCTATGAGAAACCAGTTCCACTGATTAACAAACTAGAGCTATTATCTTACAATCCACGTCAAATATAACTCCACGCCTTCCACTTCACACATCTCAACCAACCCATAAAATATACAACTCTACCGCACTACTCACACATCCCTATGTACTTAAAAAACTGCACATACGCCTCGTACAGCGACGCCTACATATACGCTCCAACAGCGTCTTGTTAAGTAACTAAGTAAGTAAGTAAGTAAGTAAGTAAGTTAGTAAGAGACTTAATTTCACGAGGGTGACAGGTGACAGTAATAACAACAACTGATAAGATTGTGGGCCTCTTAAAAAACAAAAATGCAATGATAAATAAACCCGACCGCAGCAATAGCCTACACTTACAACCTACGCCAGGGTCATTTAAATCTTACACACCCCATTTTTATGTTCAGGAGTACACAAGGGCACCGTCAGTCTAATGGAAGAGTGGGTCCTGGCCGGGGGTAGATACTCGACAAAGTTTTTTGCGGGAAGGCTCCGCTAGAGTCCAACCTCGTAGTACCCTTTTATAAACCATTTTTGACTACTCTCTATTGACAAATGGTACCTCTTTCAGATACGTAGTTTAGGCCTTTGCATCACTCTTAACTGCTGACACTGTCTTTAAGGTGGCTGAACACAGTTTTGCGGGGGGTCAGCGGTAACTCGCGTGACGGCGCGTGTGTTAAATTAGACAAACAAACATGGCCGCAGAAAAGCAAGGGTACACAGAAAACGATTTCTCAAAATCTACTCATTAACATTTTGTGATACTTGGCAGAATTTTTACTTTTATCGTATTTTAAATAATGAGAACTTTAAAATGGAAGTTGAACAGACGAATTTTGTGACACATTTAATAATTACAGTACAATTATATTATTGATTATCTAAAAAGCCGTCGGTTAAAGTTTAATCAAATAATTTTCAAATGGTAATGATTATTTATAGTAAACTGTGTGCAAGTTTATAGGAAAATCTAACGAGCCAATTTTCTGTATACTGAGCAAAAGTGAAATTTTAAGGTTGTATTCAATCGTTCATGTTGCCATGGAAACTACGAAAACGTCACATTTTACCCGTCAATCAAAATCTTTCATCAGTATATTTTTCACTTGCCAAGTTTCAGCTTGTTAACTGCACCCATTCTCTTGCCATGATTTGGCAAATGACATGTACCCACAAACTGCAAAACTGTGTTCAGCCACCTTAAAACATGAATAAATCTTAAAAACCATACGTGTTCTCGACTTTTTCACAGCCATAAAATGTATCTGTAAGCCTTTTTGGACATTTTAAAAAAGACCGAAAAGACAGATTTCCCTACTTTTTTGTAAGTCGACTAGTTAAATCCCTACCCTTTAATATACCTAAATTAAAGCCTCAAAAAGTTACTCCTTTCAGGCGGAGCATAGGCCACTATAGGGGTAACCCCGGGGGTCCTTGTAGATCCACTTTCCTTACTATGAGCCTATAATGTTACACGACAGAAGATCAAACAACATTAAAAGCATTAAGACTTACTTTGCTTCTAGTGTCAATGCAATAAGACCTGAAGCCATCGCTGTAGCCGCTGATGTTGCTCCGAAATTTTCAGTGCATCCTGATTTCTGATCAGCTGTAATCTGAGAAGTAGGATAGTAATTTAGCTTACAAAAATATGTCTAGACTGTTCCCTGAGTAATAACATGATGCTAATCTCCACAAAAAAGAAAAGGTCTCAGGGGGATGCGGGGGTGGGGGTGGGGTATTCCCTTAAAGGGCCTAAACGGGTATGTGCCGCTGAAAAAGTTATGGTTTTCGGGGTCTTGAGTCTTAAACAAGGTATACAATTTAACTGTTTATGAAGGTTGGCGATGAACGATCTACTTTTGTGGTAAGGATCAGAGATTTTGAAAGGACACTCTACCCAGACCTCCCTGGAGTGCCCTTACGGGCCTGGGGGCCTGTTTCTCGAAAGGTCCGGAAACTTTTCGGGCCCAAAGGCAAATTTTAAAATCTAGACCTGTTGTTGTTAACAAATAGTTTCATTGTATCATTGTCAAAATTATTAAAAATTTGAACTTGAATGTAAGTACGGCAAACGCAACAGGACTTTCGAAAAACAAGCCCCTGGCCCATATATTATAAGGCTCATTGCATTTCCTTACGTGCAATTATGTCCAGTGTGGTCTACTCGCTCGTCATGACACCAGTTATAGCTAGTTATAAGGTGTGGAAGAGCTCTACCTGGGGTTGAAACTAGACAGCTTCAACTATGGAATGTACAGGGGTTGAAGGAATGCTCGATAACCGTTCTCAGCCGAGTCGCGGAATCGGAAATTAAGGGTTGGTGAGCATACCTGCTCACACGTCCTATTTACAACTTACAAATGTCCGTAGAAAAGAAAGAAAGGCCTAGTGGAATCACGCCAGTACAACCATCGCTTGTCATATTGTTGGGTTAAAGTCATATCCCTATACCTTATAGACAACAAGATACCGTAAAAAATGTTTTTATTGCACTATCAGTCTGCAAGATATCACGCATCACTTGAATGCTTTCAACAACTTTCGACAAAAACCGTCACGGTTTGTCGCATTGATTGAATTGCTTTTCTCACTTCAGCAAACCACTCCTACCGGGCATTCGACTGGTCGAACCAACAGTAACAGACGTAAAAATTGTGAACACGGGGGCTCAAAAAGCTGTTCGTTGTCATATTAACGAAGTTGTAGAATAGGGAAAGACTTTTGTCCCGAAAAACACATGGTTGTACTGAATATCTTTAAAAGGGTGCTCTTATGACGAGGCTCCGCTTTTGAGGCAGAAGTGCAAACAGCAAACCATATCCAAGTAATTTGACTACTTCACTTACAACTTTCCCTACTCCTTTGAATGGGTCCCTGCTGTAAGCAGACGCCATTATACTGGCACAGGCTTCCGCATAAACCGGTCTTGAGTCATCCAGGTTCACACCACTGATTGCAATAGTAAAAATACTATTGACATAACCATTATAGGCACAGCTGTCACCAATTAAGCCGCCATTTCCAGTTGTAAAGGTGTAGATAGCACCCTTGCCCCTACGACCCTGAAATACAAACAAGGCATAATCTATTTCAGTTGCACAATGACTTTTAGTGCTAGTGACTGAAAACATCCAACGGATGACGTGACCCTTTACGCACCCATGAGCAATAGGAGCCCAGCTGCCCGGTTAGCTACCCACCAACCATTGCTTTGCAAAAAACTGGTCAGATTTTGCTGGCTCAAAATAAAACCCTGTCCCAGTTAGCTTGTTCAGGTCAGTAGACATAACATAGCCGTTCGGCTGAATTTGGCTGATTGCATTATATTGTTCACAGCGGAGCTCCACGCGCGCGCGGAATTCAGTTTGCTTTCAGTAAACGGCAAAAGTTGAATGAATTGAGAAAGACATTTTATAAAGCATCCCTCGAGAGCTCTGCTTTTGGCCTTGGCTAAATCTATGTATCACCTGCTTTATACCAAGCTCGATAGCTCTTTCCGTAAGGGTTTCAGGGCCCTCAACTTCCACAGCGTTGTCCCCAGGTCCCCAACTGTTTGAATATATGTCAATTTTGTCCAGTTCATGGGACAGGGCAGATGCTCGTCCTGCATCGGTAGACCGGACTTGGTCATCAAAAAGGCGAATACCTGGAGAATAAGAAAGGTGCACAAACAATGTGAAGAATAACCTTCAATCATTTGTATCTTATTTTGGCACTGTATAATTGAGATTGACGTGATTGCATAACAGTTTGCTGGTCTCTCAATAGCGATGCTGGTTCTAACCTCAAACTCGACATCTAACCACTAATGTTTGAGCAATACTTTAATTTTATTTTCAATTTACGGTTATAAAATCTCTCCTCTCATACAACCTACGTCCCTCATTTCCAACCACTATTTTAGTAGGGACTTGGAAACCCGTTCATTAGGTGATTCCATACTTCGACACATGTCATGTCCCCCCTTCGGGGGGGGGGCGGTACTCCCATATGTGAAATAGATAGGCATGTCCTGCCCGATAGGGTTCTCCACCCTTAACTAGGGTATCGTTTTTGCCCTTGATAGCGATGTGTTTCTGTTGTGATCCTTACATACGGTACCGTTATTATATCAACCAAAATTCAGGTGCTAACGCCCAAGTAGGAGAGCAACAAACTATCTTTTAAAACTGAACTATCCCTTAGAGTAGTAGGGAGGCAATTTAATGAAGGTTTGTGTGTTACCATGAATTTCTTAGTTTTGTTTCTCCCTTGAATAGGGTGTAAATGTTCGGTTTTCTCATCCTTAAATAGTGTCTGGGCTTAAGACCATGGGCGGTACGCACTTACCCAAAGTTGTCGGAATGCTAGGTGAATCTACTGTTATTTTTCTATTTTTTGCCCCCGCAGGGATTTCGCCCAGAAGGCGAAATCCCGAGGAGGCACTGTAGTAACTCGCGCGTATATTAAGGAAAGTACTTACAGTTGAAATATACAGTCATGAAGTCAATATGATAGAAAAAATCTCGATTTGCTTGAACAGGGGCCGCGAGGAATCGGTAGGTAATGATGACGTTTCTATTGTTTGCGCCCGCAAGTACGAAATGGTTAGGATGACGTAAAGACAGAAAATCCCGAAGGGACCGCTCAGGTAGATTTTGTGACATTTATTGAACAGTCATACTTCGATACTCTTTTGCGTTACGCAGTGACATTCTGTGGAGCAGTTGTTTTGAAACTTATGGACCAAAAGACACTCGTTAAGCGCAGATGAGGTTATAAGGTGCGTTTAATCGTGTATATATAAACACTTGGGGAGTTTACCAGACAAATCACAAATCTTTGATTTATATTGGAAACTTTGCCAGACACTCTTTCTCTCTCTTTGACCGGAATAAGACTCAGGGGCACCCAACGAGGATATAGTTCAAAACAAATCAATATAGCATTGTTGAACAGATTTTAGTATTTAAACGGTAGATATAGGCATATTTTTATCCCCTAAAAACTTTTCATCTGTTCGGATTTCCTAGCTGAAAGTCTAGTGATCCGAAAATTATAGGGATCA
>BOPM01000206.1:521351-538395 GCA_022179025.1 Porites australiensis
TCCTATACTACTACTAGATCAGCCTGAACCCCGAAATCGTGTGTTCTTATATAAATGCTTATATAAACACGTGTTTCAGTTTCACTGGGACGTGACATCAATCATCAATTTTAATGATGACAAAGAATAGTTAATATGAACTTTCTAAACTAGAGTAAATATAAAAATAATATTGAAATCATTACATAGTTTGAAGAAAGTTCAGGATGATTTCCATCAACTCCATTATCAACTACTGCCACCAAAATTCCTCTTCCTGTGTATGCTGGCCAGACAGAAGTGATGTTGAAATTAGGATTCTGTGGTCTTGTCTATAAAAGGGAAAAAATCATGCCTGTGAGAAAAAACAAATAGCTGATTTTGAGCTGTTCAATTCCAAAGCCTATTCACTTTGCTTGAACAATTTTTGCTTACATATGTATATAATTAAAGGGCCCAGGGATGTAAAATAAGTGAACCGTCGGCTTCAGTTTTGTTAGCCAGATGATGGCTAATTTGGGCTGTAATAAATCAATAAAATATCTTACTTTCTTTACAATAGCTGAAAATAAACAGAAAAGTGGGTAACTTACGAGGTACCATTGTTCGTCAAACAAAAGATCATTAAATCTTGGAGACAAAAGTTGATAACTTTTCTCTTTCTGTTGCATAAACCACTCAATCTGAAAAAATATGAGTGAAAATCATTAAATGTACTAAAGAAAAATTGGATGGTATGCCCTACTCTAAATCCTGTCAGTCCAGCTATATTACCCTGTAAATATGACAAGTATTCCTCACCAACTGACATGTATGAAAAATACCATCTGGTCAGCAGCACATACCTGCTTAGGTTAAATAAGGGGGAAGCAAAGTTACTTGTTATTATTACTGCAAATGTTGGACCTTACCTTTGGTTCATCATCTAATACTCTGTCAATATCCACTGACTCAGCAGTCTTTTCTGGTGTTTCTTCTAAATCTGGTCTTTTAAAAATGTGATAGTCCTCAAAAAGCTGAGAACAGTTCAGTCAAATATACTTCAGTACATGTCACGTATTGTAAATTATTTACATTAAATTCACACCTCATCTTTCTCTAACTGCCTATGTGCAAACAGGCCCCTGACAATGTGAAAGATTTGAACCCAGGAGTCATTTCATAAGTAAGTGAAGAATGACTGTCTGGCTGAGCATAATCCTGACAGTGACTGATGTTTCAACAACCTGTGCGGTAGACATTTTGAGAGTCAAAGTGAGTTGCATCACGTCAGTTGATTGGTCATAAACTCTGACTATTTACCTGATTGGTCAATCAAGTTGGCTATATCCCTACAATAGCAACTTTGACACCTAACTTGCACAGAGGGAAGTTAAACAATTACATTCAGTCAAATAGGCCAGAGAAAAACACACAAAAAATAAGTAACTTTGGCTAGAAAATTCCTATAAAAATCTTGTTCCACCAGCCTCCTAGCCCCACATGCAGAAGTTCTTAGGGCCTCGTCATGCGTTCCTTCCCCACGATCGGCTGCTGAAACAAGTGATTAATTCCTTTCCCTTTTACTTTCAAGCAACTCAGCTATTATTATGAAAGGAATCTATTTCATCATGCGGTGAAACGAAAAACGTTTTGCAGCAAATCAACTTCATGAAGCAGTGAAACGACCGGACTCCCTTTGTTTCACATACATATTGAGAGGGAAACTATGTTTCTGTCGGTATTTTAAAATTTAGTTGGCCTTGTCTTCATCGCTGTAATAGTTTAAATCAATTCATGTGTCGTTTGTCCCCATTTCATTTTTTCGCTGTTTCAAGTCATAGCACTTGTAGTTGGCTCGTCTAGTTTTCCCTTCTTGGCACATAATGCAGTTCCCGTTTTTAGCAATACGCGTTTCAACGATACAATGGTGATATTAAAATGGGTCTTGAGTAGATTTAACCGAACTTAGGGAGGAAGAACTCACGTGTTTGTCATACACGAAACCATGCTTGAAGGACAACTGCTTCGCATCCTGTAGACTTCCACGTACTTTCACAGCCCAGATATTTCTATAATAATCTTGTGTAGAATCTAGCGTCCCAATCAAATATATTATCCAAAGGAAAGAACTTAAAATTTTTGTTTTCGCCACCGCCATTGAAATAGAAACGTAGACCATGTCTGTTTAATTTACGAACTTGGTAGCCTGGCGTTTTCCCAACAAATCGTGGTGGTGATGTGCCGTCTGACTTTCCTGCAAATGTTAGAAAATGTAAGGAAGTACGTACCGGTATTTTTGTTTCACAGAATGAAGGCCAAGGCTGTGCTCTAGCAGAGTCCGGTGGCCCGTGGCGCCTAACTTTTGTTCTCGGGCGACTAGAAAATCTTAGCTTTTTCATAGAAATCATATGCTGGGTACACTGGACTTCCCTTCAATTTTTCTTTGAGCACAGCCTTGAAGGCTATCAATTATTAACTGAGCAATCCGGGGACGTATTCCCGGGAATTCACAGTGAAGTATGTTGTTCGGCTTTTTAAATCCTTACTTTAGATCCTATTTCAGATCAAAAGTAAGGGAGTGCTCCCCTAGGGATTTTCGTTGTCATGGCGATAAACACAATCAATAAGTCAAATCCCAGTTTCGCGCGCGAGACGGGGCCTGGGAACAATTCGTGAACAATTCGTGATAAAAAACAAATACGATGTATCTGACGCACAATCAAAACGTCGTACTTGCAGAGTTTTCCGCTATGGAACGACAGATTTCTCTCTTCTGATTGTACTTTTCTTGAAATGTCTGTCCTCCCTAGCGAAAAGGGTTCATTACAGGACTTCAGGAGGAGGAACGTCCCACAGCTAAAGGAATTTTTACGAAATCGTGTTCTGAAAAAAACCGGAGCTAACGGGGACCAAGGACGAACTTGCTGCGTTGGTTTTCGGCGCGGTGCCTTTCCCGATTTTGCTTGTAAAATACTGGGAAGTTGCTCACTGGAATACCAAAGAGTTGCTAAAATTGCCAAAAATCCAAGCAGTTGCTACCTAAATTTCAAAAGTTGCCACCTAAATTTCTTGATATTTTTATATAAACGTTAATTAGAAGGTTTATTATTCGTTCTTCACAATAATTACTAGCATCGGTCAGGAAAAATAGCTGGAAACCTAACTCATTTTAATTTAAAAACAAAATTTAACAAATGAACTGATAAACATTCAAGAAATTCGCATGAATTGAAGTTTTCTACGAAATCGTTGACTTTTTCGTGCTTGATATGTGCTCTAAACCTATATTTTGCTCCAAAGTTGCTCAGCAAAGTTGCTAGCAACCTCGAGTAAATTTTAAAGGCAAAATTTACTCGAGGTTGCTAGCTAGAACCGCAAAAAGTTGCTCCAAACGCCAAAAGTTGCTCAAAAGTTGCCGAGCACAATTGGGAAAGGCCTATTCGGTACCGAGCAGCTGTCTGTACCTGTAAAACTAACCGCCGAAGAAGAAATTGTACAGAAGCAACGACAATGCAAGAGTCTTCTTGACATAAATGGTGGGGAGTTGTCGGATCCATTTATGGAACTTGAAGGTAATTGGATCGGTGAAGAGGAGGGAATGGAAAAATGGCCACCTATTTTCCAGATACAAATAACGGAATTTATACTAACAGCCGACCAAGGATGCGATCTTGGCAAACGTCTTCTTAGTTTTTATAAAGAGGGAAAAGCGTTTAGCTATTTTGATTCACATTGGCTAAAGGAAGTGTTTCTTCATCCCATTTCAGACAGTCATTAACTTGGCTTCCTGAAATCTGAGTCAACACCTTCGCAAAAAATAGGCAACGTACCACACAAGATTTGGGTTTGCGTTAAAAAGCTAAATGGTACTAGTGGAGAGAGCGTATTGCACATGTTTTGCCGGGTAAGGGATTGACTTATGTGTACGATAAACTGCAGAACTATGGGTTTGACTTTTTGTTTCTCTTTATATTAAGTTTGAGATCAACTTGTAATCAAGTGGCAGCTGCGTTGTCTAAAGTGGAGCATGCCTTGAAGAATGGTTTGACACTTGCTAATTCACCAAAGTCAAGAGAATGTGTCTGGAACAAGTATGGGGCAAAAAAGAAGGCGTGGAACCCAAGAGGATCAGTGAAATGAAATGGAAAAAGCCTCACCACAGCAAGAAGAGTAAGTACATAATGAAATGCTTTGGTTCGAGTCTGATTTTGAGTTTACAGACTAGTGTGAAAAACAAACAAACAAACAAACAAACAAAAAACAGACTAGCTGGTGAAATTGGGGCTTAAGAGCAAAGGTACCCTTCCCTGAAACTGCCAGTTTGGGTGGGTACATCACATGAGGAGTATTTTAAACAGGATAATAAATTACTTTTATCCTTATAACCTTCCTCAAAAGTAGCTTCTATTTAGTGCTTGTGTTCCTGTCTTGAACAGGTTAGTTCATGTTACTGTTTACTATACGTTTAAGGAAAATCCAAACTTACAAATCCTGGTACAAGACAGCTGTTCAAAGTCAGCAAAGCAGACAGTCACTACTCCACTGAAAAAGAGCCAAGCTTGGACTATCTGGTAGGCGTATTTTATGGCAGTGCTTCTGATGCATGTTCCTTCTTGTACAGAGATATGGCTAGCCCTCCTCAATACCCACCAGTACCATTAAGCTTACCTGAACTTACATCAAGGTGAAAACTGCAGAGGACCTCATTCAAAATTACCAGAGCTCTCTTCTAAGGATTTTGTGGATTATTTGTAATGCAAAATAAGTATTTTGTTAGTGCAAGCCCTGATTCAGTAGTGCACTGTAAGTCGTCGTTGCTGTGGTGAAGGAATATTAGAAATTAAGTGCCCTAAAATGTTGCAAACCAAATTCCCCCTGAGAATAAGCTGAGTTATCTTGGAAAAAGTGCAGTAAATGACAAAGTTACTCTTGTTAGCAGCAATCCATATTTTAGCCAGGTACATGTACAAACCCAAATGGGTGTCACTGGTAAGAGATGGTGTGACTTTTCGGTTTATACAATTCACGGTGTGCACTTAGAGAGGATCATGTTTAATCAGCGGGGGTGCAGGCTACAAATTTTAGATGCAGCTGAAAGTTCTTTTAATAATCACATTGCTCCAGAATTATAAGTTCATTGTAAAACACCTGGTAGCTAAAGAATGTAGCAGAAAAAAGGCATAAACAAGTCGTCTGATTCCTCCTTTAGCAATGACTGTCTTTGGATAACAAGACAAAAATTTTTCCTTTTGTATCTCACAGGCTAACTTACATTTTATTCGCTGTAAGTATAACTGGATTTTTGAAAACTGGGTTAGCAAAAAAATCAACTCATTCTACTACTTAGCAAGTTAAAACAATAAAAATTAATCCAAGGCCGATTTAAAGCCTTTATCTGATGCCGAGCAGTTAGTTAGTGGTTCCTAGAAGCATTTCAACGAGTCCAAATTTAAAATGACACAAATTTTAGAACAGTTATTCAGTAATCTGACTCCGTTTCAAACCGCTGTCATTTCAGTCCAGAAATTTTGAGTGTACTGCAACCAAAAAGTACCTGGTTAAAGGAGCTGTGTCACAAAATTCAGCCAATTTAGGAAATTAGAAAATGCCCATTAAGTTAAGAGAAACAAAAAAAAAACGCTTAAAACTCTAAAGGAAGGTTAAAATAACAGCAGAAACAACAGATGCCACAGATGGGCAAAACTGAAGAAGATTGAAACAGATTAAAATTAAGGTTTTTGAAAACTGTTCAGCCTAACAGTTTTTCAAAGTTCATCCCTGCTGCTTGCTACATTTTTGAAGTTACATTAATAATGTTTCAATAAAGAAGCACCTTCATTGGCCAAGAATGCAATTTTATTGAAAAAAAGGCAACCAAAAATCGGCAACAACAATGAGTATACATCTTGAACATTATTAATAGTTTATGGTATTACCCTGAGTTTTCAATCCATTTAACATGTAATTGAACTGTAAACATGCACTTACGAGGCTAACAAGACATTTATGAAAAAAAATATATACATATATAACGCAGTGTTGAAGGTTTAAGTACACTGTAAATCCAGTTTACAGGCTAAAATGTGTAAATTCTTAGCTGCATTTTGTTGCCTTCCATGGCACTGCTTGAACTTGGTAGTAAATCTCCTTTCCATTTTTTGACTGAACCTGTCAAAGAATAATAATAAATCAACAACTGAAAATTTGCTCTAAATTATGGGTTCTGCAAATAACAAGTAAGCTCACTATTTCAGTGAGACACATGGAGTCCAATTCGGTCTGCAATCATCCATGTACAAGTGTCTAACAAAATCAGACAACTGTGTACTGGGAGTACGATTTGTTTAATCACAAGTAGGGGTATGATTACTGACTGAATTAGAGGACATGAAGTTCTGTTAGACTAATTAATCATAACTTTCACAAAGTTGGTGATGTTTAAAGCATTAATCTTTAAAAAAAATAAAACACAAGATAATCAGACAGCTTTTGCTGGCAGTGAAAAAAAAATCATTCAATGTGTATATATTCATGAGCCAGTGCTTTTGTATAAATTGTTACTACACACTGTAGATAAACTCATTGCTTGCTGATGTTTAAAGAAAATACAAATCAAGTACATTGCATATTGTGGTTATTGCTGTACAAAACAATCAAGAAAAATAAATTAATAGTCAAGAAAATAAATTTAAAAAAATTGGTATCAATTATACATTGAAATGGACTAATGCCATGTTGAAAATACTGAATGTTGTGATCAATGTCTCTTTGAAACATTTTTTTTAACTTTTATTTATTTATTTATTTATTTTATAATTTTACGTTTGTTGAAACATTGAAACATTGAAACATTGTACTAGCAGATATACCTTAGTCCACACACCTTCATTATCATGAGCCAAACCATTTTTATAAGCCTACTAAAAAACCCAAATGAAGCTGTAAATTTATCAACCAGAACAGAACTAAATCATAGGAATTCTACAGTGTGTGAGAGAGTTGTAAACAGTCAACTGGGGTCTTTTTTGCATGAGCATGTGCACTAAGATATGATAATTAAAAGAGCTCACAACCAGTGACAGCGACCGGGCTGCATAGTCATATATAGGAACCAAATTCTTTACTTTGAAAGCTTGCTTGAGATTCAAATGGTAGCAGGAGCTTAGGAAAGACCTTTGTTGTACAAAATAAGTAAAGATCTGGTGATTTAAAGAGGAGACTGATGCGCTGAGCGAGGTGAAAGAGCAAGTTTCTCAAGGATGTCTGACACGAACATGGGTGCTTGTTGTTGTTTGGCGCTTGACCCAAGTCTTGATTCCCCTTCAAGGACCCCAAAGTTTGGCATAGAATGCATTGCTAAAAGGGGAACTATTGAGCAAAATGTTCTTTATTTAGTGTTTGTCTATAAATCGGATGTAAATTAGTTTCGCGATGCCGTAGAGAATTTCTGTCAATAATTGTGGATAGCTGATTTAGCCATATTTCGGGAGTGGATAAATAACAATCAGCGGGCGACTATGACGTGGTTATCAGTAATTGGAATAAAAAGTTGTTCCCTTAAGTATTTTGTGCTACAAAGTTTGTTTAAATGAAAACTGTAGAAATTCTTGTTATTGCATGGACTAACAGTGTAATGCATCTTGTACAGGAATTTGGTCAGCATCACATGTTTACTGTACTTCTTGGGAAACCTAACCATTTGGTTCATCAAAATCGGTCACAAGATTTGACTTTAATTTTCGGTCCTAGTGAATGCAGTTTTGACTGTGTCTCATTGATATTCATTTTTTTTATTGTTTGAGACATACAGAGTGACTAACACCAACATCTCACCAGGTGACTTATCTATGTCTCGTGTGGAAGAAATTAATTTGAGGACCGATTTATTTTCAAGCCATACTCAAGTATTACAAGAGGTAATTTTTCACGCAACTCATTCCAACAACAGTTTAAGGGATAAAATAAATGGTGGGCCACTTTTTTCTGTTTAAAATAAAAATCTTCGTATTAAAAAAGATCAGAGATTGATTACTGACTTTTCGATTTATGAATGCCTCCACTTGACTGGACCAGAAGTTAACTTTGCGTTTGACGTCTGCAAGTTTCTTGAGCTTTTCTGCTTGGTTCTGAGATTGTTTCATCCAGATATTGCCTTGTTGTTTTTGTTTTAACTGAATGGTCATCGTGGAATGTTACCTTGTGCAGCATTCCATTGTAAACTGGTCCAGTCAACTGGAGGCATCAACTGTATGAGAGCAGCTATCGAGTTTCCTGGAAAAACTGTAGAACATATATTAATTCATTGGTGATCTGAACACCAGCTTTTGTGCACTTTGAACCCATTCACTGAAATTTGCTATGTTTTTTTAAAAATTAATATTTGGGTTCCATTCCCAGTCCAAAACAAGCGTTTACTTACATCATCACATGTTTCGGCACTTTGTTTAGACTTTGAGATCAGCACATTCCTACAAGCACTACATATACGTGCTGAGACTGTTGTCCAGCTAAAGTCAGGAGATGAAATTTGATAGCAGCTCATGCTATGTTAAAGCCAGTCTACTTCACTTTTGTTAACACCATGTTAGAGTTTTTTGCAAACTACACATTTTGTTACATCACGAGCACATTCGCCAAGACCAACAAGCAAAATAATCGCGATGATAGCTTTGAGACACACCATTTTGTTGAAGGCAGACCCTGTGGTGGGCCTCTATGCACATCGCTTGTTCAGCGGTCGCACATGCTCATGCAAAAAAGACCCCCGTTTCAACAGTCAAAAAAGAACCTGAATATAACTGATTTAATCAGGCTTTACAGTCAACTCTCTCTAAGACGGACACCTTTGGGACCAGCACAACCTGTCCATCTTAGAGAGATGTCCGTCTTATAGAGAGTCAAATAAAGGGAGGAAAGAAAGGCAGGGACCAACTCTAGGTGTCCATTTTACAGAGGTGTCCATCTTATAGAGGTGTCCGTTAAGAGAGAGTCGACCGTATTGAGTGTGATGCTCTCTCTTAAAGAACTACAGTGACTCTACAGTGTAATCAAGCACACTATAGAACAATTCGCAGTAAATAAAAACCTTGATGTTTTTTTTGTATAATCGATTTTAAGATTTTAAATTTTTAAATTTGTTTTACTTGTAAACATATTTTATTTTTTTCATAATTATTAATTAATTAGTTAGATTAATGCATGAGGGCCCCACTGAAAACCGCCTTGGCGAGTTGGGCTCCCTCTATAAATATTATTATTATTATTATTATTATTATTTTAGCGATGCAAGCATAAGCATAGCATGGTCCTCAACAGAGATGCATCTGCATAGCATAAGAGATTATGCGTTGGTGAGGATGGCCTTAACAGAGGCATAAGAATAAAGATATGAATAAAACATAAGCTTAAGCTGAGTTAATTAAGCTGTTAATTAAGATTTCTGTATGGCCCCATTCATATATAAGGCTTGCAGCAGCCATTTCATACTATTTCACACAAATAGCTTATGTGAAGGGAATCAAAACAGAAGACTTAAGCTTACATGTAAGCAGCACGATTAGCAGGATTAGCTCAGTCGGTAGAGCACTTGACTGCAGAGTGGGAAGTCGCGGGTTCAATTCTCGGGACTGGACCAACACTCAGGGTCTTAAAATAACTGAGAAATGAAGGTACTCCTTTTGCACTGCAAATGGCTAGACCTTCGCATGGCTCGGATGACCACGTCAAATGGCGGTCCCGTCTCCCGTAGGACAGGAGACGTTAAAAATTATAGTGTCCCCAATTAGTAGTTTCGTGCTAAACACATTGACACTCAAATAAAGTGCTTTTTTCATAAGCTTAAATGCATAAAATATAATCTGAATATGGCTGCATGGAAATCTTTGCTTACCAGGTACCAGGTATATATATGAGTTTCTTGTTAGCTTTAATCTGTTATAATGCTTCGCTACAGATAAATATCGTACCTCACTGTAAAGACTGGTCCATTTTCTGCTTTGATTTAGCCGACGATCTTGTTCCCTGTAAAATTAAGTTCGCAAAAACTCGCTTCGGGTTCGTCACGCAAAAAAGGCATTCCCCTCCAGGAATGATTGCGTGACGAACCGGTAAGAACGTCTGCATGGGAGGCTAGAAAACCACACGATTCAAAAAAGTGTTGTATAATTTGTAAGAAGAAGAACAAAAAAAGGCAATCTATTGATAAATTAACGTTCCCTTGCAAATATGACTGCCTGAGAAGTCCTGATTCTTTTCAAGGAAAACGTCTGCTCAAGTTCGAAAACTGATCATGGCGCAAAATTTTTAATGTACGTCATGTAACTGACCTGATATGTCCCAAATTTTGCCCAGACCTCGACCGACGAAAAGTAAATTTTGGTTGCCATCGACACCATCGTATAGCGACACGGAATTTCATATTGGTTAATTTAACCCTCGGACGTACACGCAAATTCATACCTCCACCGTGGTACAAGGGGGGCGGGGGGGGTGGTTGATGAAACCCCTCCCCAGAGTTATGTTGCAGTATTTCGAAACGATTTTACCTTCAGCGGAAAGCCTTTGATCTTCTCAACAAGATGAGGTATATTTTATGGATGGTGGCGCTGCTGGAGGACTGTGACGTCACTCACAATGGTCGCCATCTTGGCTGCCATCTTGGATTTTACTAAGAATTAGAAATCAGGGGAAAACCGCGAGAAATGGTAATTTTTTGTGCTTAACATGTAAAGTAACACATGAATATTTAAAAAAAAGCACTTTGGATCATTTCATCTAAAAGGTTTACTTTTTGTTGAAAGAAGTTGAAAAAACATGCATTTTCACTCAAAAATGGCTTGACCACCTGCTACTTATGACGTCATATCTCGTAACTATAGAAACTAGTCTCAAGATGCGCGCGAGGGATAAACAAACAGCTACCGTGAAAACGTCACATGCTGATGTTTTATTAGCCTGCGCGCAGACGAAATTAAACTCTGGTTAACTCATGCGAAACAGCGCCGAAATCCTTGTTCTGGACTTCCAGCTGTGTACCCAGATTTGAGTACGCGCCACGATTGGCCAGTTATTAAAGGCCTTTGTTTTGTTTGTCGTGGTCGCCAATCAGGTTGAAGGGGAATTCGAAACGCACTTCCGGTAATTCGTTGAGTCCGTTGGGGGTCCAGAACAAGGAGCTCTGCGCTGCTTCGCAGACGGTACTAATCAGAGTTTAGTTATCGTCTGCACGCAGGCTAATGTTTTATAGTCTTGGAAAAAAATAAAAAAAACCTCTAAGGCGGGTGGCAACCCACCCCCCATCCCCCCACCCACCCTTTGAACATCATCTAGGCATTCACTGTTCATAAAAACCGGCCCTATCATCATTTGGTTATAACTGATTTCTTAGACGGTTTCCTGCGAATACTCGAGTAATGAATACGATCGACAAAATCAATTAAACAACGAAAAATCGTGCGCTTTGACCGGCAATCACAGATTTTGTTTTAAGACATCCACTATGAAGAAAGCATCCGTGTTTCCCAAGACCCAATTACAGATCTTTTCCACTTGCCAGTACAAAAACTAAAACGATGTAAAACTCCAAAGCCTGATGCAAAGACGGCGCAACCGGGTCTTTAAAGAGGGAGAGGGTCATAGAAGGGTTACAAATACAAGCTTCCTGTCCTTTTTTCTTCAATGAACGTAGCTTCTTAGTCAAAACCAGTCAATGAAGGGGAATATCCTACTGCTTTGAGCAATAAATAAATTAGCAAATCTAATCCAAAAGCAATCGGTATAAGAACCGAACATGTGTCTACCTGGGTCAAGGGCTGTTTCGTAAAAAACTAAGGTGTTTATCATGAAGCTGAAAGTTGAAGAAAACATCAGATTTCTGAAAAAGTTACTTTTTACGACACCAACATCAAAAAGTGTGGCCATTTTTGAAAGAGATTTTTCAGGCGTGGTGGGTTACGTGACATCAGAACCACTCTTTAATCCGCCTAGGATTTTGCGGGCATGGGAATTTTCCATAATTGTTTTCAATAAGCCCAAAAGCCAATCAGTGCGATTTCGAATTCGCCTGACCTCCTTTTTTGCCCTTTCGAATGTCGAGACTGATTTGCTTGGTAAGGAAGGGGAATTTTATGTGTTTCGGAACGATAGAAAAAAACATGAAAATAAACGTATTTCACTGCTACCTCAACATTTTAAAATATTTTTATAATAAACAATTGAGGTCCTTGTTGCTAAAATTATCCTCATTACATCATTCTTTCTATTTTTAGTATATAATTGATATTTCTAGTCTGATGTCATGCTACTAATTTTAGTCTATGATGCCGTACACTATTCCATTTTTTAGATTATGATATCAACTTTTTTGATGACGTCAAGGCCTGGGTATTGTGACGTCACTTGTTCATTGTTCATTGCCAACCCAAAATAGATCATGACATCATCCTATCATAATAAGATCTATGACGTCATCGGCGTTAATTTATGCCACTCAAGAAGTTAATTAAATCCACAAAAAAGGGGACTAGCCGGTTCCTTATCCACTACTGTCTTCTGATTGGACTAAATCTGCTGCACGAAAGAAATTGAATAAATCAAAAGCGGTCACACTTTTAGGTTCCTTGCTGTTATACGTAAATATCCCTTCGTGCCGATACCACCACCAAGTGAGTACCACTGCTGCTGCTACTTTAAATAATTATGCTACCACTGCCACTACCACTAAAACTCTCACTTATACCTCCTTTACCGCAGTACCACTCCCATTACTACTTCCACTGCCACTACCACCACCATAACCGCTAATACCATACCAATGGCAGCAACAACAGTTACAATATAACTAGCACCATTGAAAAATCTCGTCACTGCAGTAAGGAATTGTCGTTGAACCGACAAAAGGGTGTGGTGAAATCTTAGTGCAAACAAAAACGTGCAAGCCGTTTCTAAGTGTTTCTGCTATAATGTCATCTTAACAATGGGCAACCAGGTTGAACAACGGGGCCGCATACGTAGCTTTACGTATAATCACTGGATATATTTTTATTAGTTCATTAATGATTAGCTAGTCCTTACGCACAGTTATGACTTAAGAGTGCTTTCACCACTTATGATCCTCCTCCATAAGCGTAGCATTTTCGGCAGGTCTTTTTACAAAATTGAAGAACAAAAGAAATAGAACAGCGTCTATTGTTGGACCACTCTTGGCACTGCGTATCAGACATAATGTTCTTACAAGCTGAAATAAATGAAAGGACAATGTAAAATTAACATTAGGTAACAATACAATACTAAAGACAACTGCTACCTAAAATAATATACTATCAACAAATATTTTTCATTTTCCCTTTCTTTTTTTTTGGTTAACACGTGCAAGTTCATCTATTTACTGTTACAGCTAAAGAACAATATAAACATCATGTGACCCAGAAAATTTAATCATATTTGTAGTAGATAGTTCAATCTGAAAAAATGGTAATGCTTTGGATAACTACACGCTATACTCCACAATGTTAACGGCGAACACTCTTTTTGGGAACCTTTTCTTGAACAAAACAACCAAAAAAGTAGCATACTGCAACATCAATGTGACAGTTTGTGATTAGGCTATGAGTTTAGCAATTTTCACGCAAAGAACACTGTCAAACCTTTACAGGATGGTCTAGGATTGGTCCATCGGCCATCATTGCATTCTTGTGTACTGTCCCCTACCAAGGCGTAAGTTGCGTTGCAGCCATAACTGATCCTCTCACCATGCTTTATCATGTCATCTTTATAATTGATAAAACCTTTCACATAAAAGCCATGTTCTGGTGGTCCGGCCACAAGCGTGCAGCGGGCTAAAAAAGATCGATTTCTTTTGTTAACTCTTTGGCTACTGATCGGGCCATTTCGCGTCAATAAGGAACGATGTATGCATTTCTGAACCGACTTTCGTTTTAGGAATGACAGATCTTTGCACATATACCTCATTTTGGAAATTCCGCTTTTCATTATACTAGGTATATAGGACGGAATGCTTACTTTCAGAGAGGATAATTTTTTCCCAATAGTTCATGATTCTTGGAGTGGGTAAACTTATACAAAGTTCTTAATTCCCTTTTGCTCTTTTGCTCTTAACTAGAATCTGGTACTGCAATGCCCGAGTAAGCTAGATAAGGCAGTAACAAACCACCCCTGTATACGATCGATTAAATTTCTATTGCTAAGGGAAAAAGTACGAACAACAAAAACGACAACAATAAAGAGTTGTCTTTTTACAATTTTAGGGCAAGTGTGGTCCCTAAAATGGAACTCGCGCTCTTTCTTCGAGGAATCAGCAACAAGAAAGAATCCTATCGGGGACTCTTATTTTTTCGGCTTTGTCCCACGCTCGTGCCACGCTGATTATTTCATTTTCACATTCGTTTCACCGAGCTTAAAATTGACCATCTTTCATTCTTTCACCACACAGTACGAGTCCGACATCGCTGATCCTAGCAGTATGCAGGGCGCGTGTCAAATATGAACCAAATATATGGCCTCGCTTTCCTTGAGTTCTCCGTAGCTCAAGTAGATAGATCGCCCGCCCGGTGTTTGGGAGGTCATAGGTTCGAATCCTTCGGTAACTCAGATTTTTAATTTCCTTGTCCCACGCTCGTGACATGCTGATTATTTTATTTTCACAAGAAAATCGTACCTTTACATTCCGGTACCGGGGAATCCCATTTTCGGTCAACACAACGCAGTTTGGCTTTCCCAAACAAATCGTAATTTCTGGGGCAGGAAAATGTAACTTCGTCTCCATGGAGATAACGGCTTCCTTGCAATTGAACTCTGGATGAAGTACGGGGTCTTCCGCATACACCTACATTTATTTGTACGAAACATGTAATCAGATCTTTTTCGTTTACTTTTATGAATTTTACCAGAGCAGCAGCAATTATCAATAATTTTGGCATTTTTCATCCTCAAAGCAATAGATGTTTTCGCGGAATTGTCAACTTTTGACATGGACAAGTTTAGGAAAATCCGTCGAACTCCCTGGAAAGAGCGCTTTACAGCGAAATTCGTTGTATCCAAGCTATCGCGCTGTACGGTTTGCAAATTTTGGGTTGCTCTGTTGCGTCAATCATCTTAGCGGACCTCTTAGGAAACACATGTTTACTTGCACGAGTTCAAAACGTCAGGCTTTTGATTCGTGATTGGTGGACTGGTGTTCTATCGGTTTTGTTTGTTTCGTGTTTCAAGGCTCGTTGCTTTGTGATATATAATCGACTAGATAAGTTTGCTTCTCAGATTTTTCTGATCTTTCTTATTCTTGTCACTTGCAAGAACAAAGCAACGTCTGCCTCCTTCCTCCGACAAAAAATCCACTCTCCATCGCGATTTCCTTCGCTTCTATTGAGAAGTCTAGAGTCATTCTCAGCCGACCTGATTGTGACTTGCATACGCCGCCTTTACTAAAATGATTGATGGAAGAGATAAACCCAAAATCCCTTCGATGTTTGCAAAAGGCACAGCGCAATACAACGATTTTCGCTATAATATTAGTAAAATAAAATTGCCAAATTTTAAAGTGATATGTCATAAGCGAGCGACTGTATAGCTCCGACAAGTTGCGAAAATTACAAACGTTTGTATGGTGGTGGGCAAGTTTGTGCCCCCCCCCCCCCCCTTACCACCACCACCACCACCACCACTATACAAACGTCTGTGAAATTTCGCGGCTTCGAGTCGCTATATTCTCGTTGCTTTTCAACAAAACACTTTTTAGAACTTTTTAAACTAGACGATTTTACTTAACTTTTTAGGCGCTCTTTTCAGTGGTGTGGACGGATTTTCCCTAACTTGTCCACGGTCAAAAGTTGAAAAAAAAAAAAAAAACAGTGAAAAGGTCTATTTTCTTTATACAACATAAGTAATCTGTTTTCTCTCTCAACTGGCTTATAAAATTTTGTATCTTTGTTCAAGAAAGAAAATGTTGACCTTCCTTACCTTTACACAGTGGAACCCAACCATCCCATTTACCATCGTTGCACGTTAAGGAGGCAACCCCGACTCTCTGATATCCACTGAAGCAGTAAAACCTTACAGAGCGGCCGTGTCTGAAATCTCGATTCATCTTCCAGCCATGTCTTGGATCCGTGGGTTCAACACAAGGTGCTTTAGAGGTCAATACAGAAGTCCAATGTTATATATATACATTCAAATTCCTTTGTTGCAAACACCCCCAGGGGGGGAGGTACTCCCATATATGGGCTATATAGGTACGTGCCGCGGAATAGGGCATGGTTTTTTAGGTTCTCGGTCCTTAAGTGGGGTATCTTTTATTTACCCTTTTGTTTCTGTGTCCCTGGTGTGGTCCTTAGATAGGGTAGCTTAATTGTATTATCTAATACTGGAGTGTGAAAACGCCTGCCTAAACGAACAGTTTTTTTAAAACTTGATGTATCCGTTTAAGTATTCTAGTATTTTATGCTTGATGCTATACATCCAATGTTACAGAGAAGAAATAAAGTTTTCCTTTTCATGCTATGAATAATATTGTTCTTTCCTTGAATAGGGTGCCATTTTTCGGCTTTGGGCCTTAAGGTGGTACAATCCTCAAAAATCACTATTTTTTCTTATGTTATTTTGCAAAAGTTTACCAATGCATTTTTAGACTACAACACAAGATAAGTTTATTTTTGCACTTTTGGACCTGATCAGTTACCATGGCAACCAATAATGGCAAAAAGATACCCCCCAGAGTTGCCCGTACTAAAACACTTCTATCTCCAACACGTTACAAAGAAAAATGCTAAAACTTCTGGAATTTATTCTTTAAATGCTATTTCATACAATGAACTAAAGAAATACTGTTTAGTCTCATAGATCCAAAATTATCGCAAGAAGCATATTGACATTCAAAATTCAGTGAAATAAGGATCCAACTTTGGCCTGTTAGACAACAAGGATTGCACCAGAGTACATGATTGTAGTTCATTGCATGTAAAAATATATGGAGATTTTTCACTCCAAAAATGAAAAGAATTGAATAAAACCATGGAAAGTTATGGCTGCTAGCATGTTGCTAGTTCCGTAAAATTCAAAATTATGAGAAAAA
>BOPM01000206.1:539741-564384 GCA_022179025.1 Porites australiensis
CAAAAAAAAAAAAAAAAAAAAAAAAAAACACACACACACACACATACACACACCTTTTAAATTAGTCTTTGAAGAAATAAGTTAGTAAATGTAATAAAGTTATATGCCCTGGACAGGAGCAAGTTATAGCGAGACAGAAAAAAGATACAAATTAAAGCCCTAGTTTAATTTACGTGAATTTACGCTATAGAATTACCTAATAAGAATGAATCAATTATGAAGTACAGCTAATTTTTTTTTTGTATTTAAATTTTTCAAATTAATATATTGGCTGGTCGGCGTGGTATTATAATTAAAAGTATGAGAGACCCGGGTCCGATTCTAGGATGTGAATTTATTTCTTTTTAGTTGAAAAACGCTTTCATTGACCATTCACTGGTGAAAGGTTTTATGTGTGTGTTTAAAATGCCAACGACCGTTTACCAAATTTTCTAAAAGATGAATACCTCATAAACCTATGATTTCAATTATGAGACAACTTTTGAACATGTTTTCAGTCATTAATTTATAATTTTAAATCAATGGTTGTGATATATAATCAATCAAATAGCCTACCATCTTCATCGTCATCATCATCATCATCATCATCATTATTATTTTTAATATCATTATTATTATTATTATTATTATGCAAACATCGCCCCATACTGTCCCGACGATATCTATCTTTGAGACTGAGTTGGATGCATCTTATACCTCATTGTGAAGTATCCATTTTCCTCGTTTTAAGTACCAAACATCATATCTTCTTGACCAACTGGAATCAGAACGACTTCCCTGAGTTTCTATCGCAGTAATTAACGTTTTCTCCACCAGAAGGATTTGAATGTAAGATGAATTATCTCCTGGAGCTGAGCACCAGGCTCTCGGTCCATCCAGTCGTGCATAAGAAGGAGTATGATTAGTGCTTAAACTGGATGATGATGTGATGCTCTCATCTGGGATCATTTTGTTCCTGTTGCTCATTCCCAGACTGTAGCTGCAGTTCTCTACCAAATCGTAGTCATGAAAGTAAATTAATCTTCAGAAACTCTGAGTTAACCCTCCAAATTTTCTGTGACCATTAGAATTAACAACAATTGCCGTTTACAAGGAACATGACCGATTAGGGCCAGTTTTAGCCAGGACGGCCCTTAAAACCAAGCTGTTCAGTTGCCATAAGCATCACCTTCTTTATATTCTTTTGCCTTGTTTGTTTACTTTGGGTTTCGACATAATGGGGCAGTGCCTTCAACAAGAGTAGGTCTAAGAAGCAAAATTGACTTATAGAAAGGCAGATACAACAAGGATGGAACGACGGCCCTCTACCAAGAATAACGCAGGAATAAAGTATCCATAAATGTCCGTAGACAGTAGAAGGCCTAAATGTAATAAACGACCCTTAATGTAATAAAGTCCTAAATGTAATAACAATTTGCCCTAAATGTAATAAACTCTTAAGTTGCGAATTTCAGTAATTACTCGAATAAGCGCCGCCCTCAAATAAGCACCGCGGCGCTTATTGCAAGTAACAAAAATGAACAATATTTAATGCAATATTTCGGCTGAAGAAGGCTGGTATGGCCAGCCGAAAAATTGTTCTAAAACAGTAATATTTAAGTGATAGAAAACGTTATCCGTAGTTGCATAGCCTGATATAAACACCAGAGGGGTTGGGAGAATTCGAGGCAGTCATGTAAACCCGAGACGAAGTCGAAGAGTTTGCATAACTGTCGAGTATTCTCCCAACCCCTCGAGTGTTTATATCAGGCTATGCAAACACAGGAAAAAAGTTTTCTATTGATTTTATAAAATAACTTTCCCGAGAAAAAACACAAAACTCTTTGTAATGACACTGATTAAAAGAGAAACTCTCACCAGTCGAGAGGTCTTGTACACGAAGCTTTTACGCGTAATCAGTTCTTGTTTTGCAATAAAGGTGCTTTCCAAAATAAGGGTTTTTCTCGCTTGAAGTGTCAGCTTAAGCGAAAAAAAAAAAAATTGACACGGCATGTTTATAAAGATTTTCCAAGTCTTAGCCGACGGGGGAATAGGCAAATAAAGTAAATTTGTCGAGTTTTCAACTAAAAAAACCTTTTTCAAATTCGTGCTTGCGTGATAAGCGCGGGAAGAGCAAAACATCTTGAAGCCACAACCATGTTTACATACTCTCATGCAAGAGGCTCACACGTTTTTTTTTGTATTGTGACGCTTACAATTAATTTATTTGTAAACGTTAAGTTCCATTGTGCATAAGAAAATGTACCGAATTTACGCGATTTAGCGCCGCGGCGCCTATTAACTTTTCTCCAAAAATGCGGCGCTTATTTGAGGGCGGTGCTTAGTAACATTATAGTAATACCGCTACCGCTCCTATTAACTTTTCTTCCCCAATTGCGGTGCTTATTTGAGGGCGGCGCTTATTCGAGTAATTACTGTAATTGGCAACTTAAGAGTTTATTACATTTAGCGCAAATTGTCAGAACATTTATGACTTTATTACATTTAGGGTGGTTTATTACATTTAGGCCTTCTGCACGTGTAAGACCGATCATATCACGATGGTTACATACTCCAAGTTTAAACCCAGTTTCTACCTTTCTACATGTAGTTCAAGTAGTTCCAAATTTAAATCCCAAAACTATCGATAAAAAACGAAGGTAGTAAAAATTAACTTAGTCTGTAATTTAGTATATTGATCACTGGCATTATATCCATTCTAAGATTCCCTACTAACAATTTTTTAACCCAAAACGAGCTTAACATAATGCGCCACAGATTATTTGGCAATCAGGACAGGGTCAGGACAAAACTTCTTACCATGTGACCACGTGTTTTGAAATAACAAAACTGTGCAAAATACGACGCTTGAAAAGCCTCCCATGGTTACCCCTGTGAACGTACAAAATAATATTTTAAAAACAAGAAAACGGGATGACATATACAACATTACCACAAACTGCTCGGTCCAGTGCCTAAGAGCGTTAAAAACTAGCATCAGTTTGGCGTCTCAAGAGCCTGACAATGTGCTAAGCTTTACGATGCAATTTGACTGTCCTCAAAATATAAAAACATTCTCGGATCAATTAACAGCAAGCGTCACTATTTTGCGACAATACTTAACCTGCACCAAAGTCCTGGATACGTACAAGTCGAAAACTTATTGAATTATAAAGACGATTTTGTATACTTAATATTGACCCTGAACAGTGTAAGTACTCACCAAAAATACTGTTTTCCGAGTTTTGTTTCAGGAAAAACATGTCAATGAAGTCTGAAAAATTGATACTACAATTTACGTGTTATAATACTAAAGCTATTTTGTCTTTCTCTCGCACTTTGAACCAATCAGTGTCAGAGGATCTCATATCCGCCTGAGCTGAAATGGTCAGATTAAAGGATGGGATGCTTGACAAGAAAAACAGGATGTGCCCTTTTATATGCCCCGAATTTAGCCTGCGATCATGTCCTCCCTTTTTTCTGTACTTTATTATTGATATCGGTTTTGTTCAGCACTGAATAATTGAAAACAGCAAAAAGGTTAGATATGTAATTCACTATAGCCTGGTTAATCCTATTTTGGGTTGATAAATAGTAGTTTGGTCGCTTAATAAGAGAGGTGGTCGCTGAAGAGAGGTGAAAAAGGTGATTGGTAGGCTTGCACGACTTTTACCTCAAGTTAAAATGCCACTCGTTCCTTTTCTTTTCTGTCTATCGGTCAGAAGTCGACCATTTGACTTTTGAGATGGATATGGGTGATTTGGTTTGGGTAAGAATTGTTTTGGTGATAGAATGGTTACTTTCTCAAGTGGGACTATTGTATAAAGATCACGGCCATGCTCTATCACTTTTTCTTGATATAAAATCCGACCTGAAAGTTGGGGTTGTAAATAAGCTTGTCTTCCATCGAGAACAGTGAATACTATTACTACAGATAATGTCATTAAATGGCATGCCAGGTCTGTCACACTGCAAGAAAAAAAATGGGAGTCTCGCTAGGCTAACTTTGTAAAGTGAACTATGAAAAGAAAAATGACTAAAATACAGAACAGTTTAATAAAACATTATTAATATATATTATTACTTGGAAATTGCTGAAACATTTCTAAAGTTTAACTGAAACAAATTCTGGTAGAGAGTTTTTTTTCAGTTTTTTTTTCTTCAGTTTTTTCACTGCCAGAACAATGTTTTGTCCCTATAAGAACACTAGTGAATGTCAAAAAATCGTATAGTACCCAAAATATAACAACACGCAATAACATATGTATTAAGGCGTTTCTTATAACGTCCGTTTACAGCATAGTTAAGTTATTATTTACTTCTATCGCGGGAAGTTTTACTTACGCACAAAAAGTGTTGTACATGTTGTTCTTTGATAGTTGTATTTATTCCCTGAAGAAGTCTCCGTAAGAGACGAAATGTATCGGAAATACTAAGCGAAAAAACTTACAACTACAAGAGGTCTTCCTTTGTGCTGATCTCTAGTCTTCGTTAAAAATTAGAAAATAAAAATCATACCCTTCTCTTCTCGGAACAAGCCTCCACTGTGTCTACATTTCTGTTCGTATTAAAACGGTTTCAAAGTATCAAGTTGGAGAGGAAAAGCAACTGAAACAATCTTAAACAATAACATATCAGCTAGAGTCTATACTTATCAAACGATATGAATTTTTTTAGCGAAATATCAAACTGCTATAAACTGTAGAAAAACGGAAACGAAATACGGAAAAGCTAGTAGGGCGACAGACAGGTATTGAAAAACGGAACTGAATTTAAGTCTCTTCTTACTTAAAGACAACTTTCTGACAATGGGTCGGTAGCTTGTGATAGTTGGTCCAAAAACAGCCTCTGACAAAACATTTTGATGAGAACAGAAACTTCTTGAACTGGTTGTAAAAATCATTGGCTGAATAGTCAAACATGAATTCACGAGCAAACCGATGTCCCCATGCCGCATTGGCAACCTCCACCTATGAAAATCTTCCTGGCAACCTATGCTACTAACTGAGCACATAGAATCATTTGACGATCATAGGCATGATGCAATGTGAACGCATGGAATCATCTCTGGAATCATAACCTGATTTTATGCGTACGCGTAACATCAACACCGGAATCATAACCTGGTTTTATGTGTACACATAACAGCATCCCTGGAATCATAACCTGATTTTATGTGTACACATAACATCATCTCCGGAATCATAACCTGGTTTTATGTGTACACATAACATCATCTCTGGAATCATAACCTGATTTTATGTGTACACATAATATCATCTCTGGAATCATAACTTGGTTTAATGTGTACATATAACATCATCTCTGAAATCATAACCTGATTTTATGTTTATACAAAAAAATCACCTGTGGAATCATAACCTGATTTTATGTTAATATAAAAAGATCATCCATGGAGTCAGCAGCTGATTTCTAATAAACGTAGACTTGCTGAACTCACGAGTTTGGAGGACTTTTTAGAAGGTCTATAATAAACGTGGCCGAAGTCAGATCACTTTGTTTCATGGCAGAAAGCTTTTTAAAAGCATGAGCCGTGGCGCCAAATCCCCGTTCTGATGCTAAATCACTTTATTAAGACAACCGATCATAAAGTAAGGTTCGCGCTTTGATTTGCCTAAAGGTGTTTTTGTGCGAGAGTGTACAGCCACAGTTGTGACGTCATGATTTTTTTGCAGCGCGTGCGCGCTATTCACGCATAAGTACACTATTTTGTACAACACTTCGCAGGTAGAGAGGATTCCTTCTAATTAAACGCTTCTAACAAAGAATTTTGCTTCTTCAGGAAAAAAAACAAAAGCTAGTTTATAAAAAGAAATAGAAATAGCCTGAGACTGCGCAGGTGGGGAGAATACCCTGTCCAACCCTCTCCTCACCTCCCCTTAGCCTATGGAAACACCGACAAAGTTTTCCATAGCTTAGATATTTACATGTAAAGCCAATATTATCATCAAGCCCAACTTTCCAATCCCTTCCCTGTATAGTGTCCATGATAAATAAAGGGAAAAAAGAAATGAAAATTGCAGAATTAGCTCGGAATCCCGCGTTTTCCTGCGGCGTCAAGTTCGCACGAAGGAAGACGGGATCCAAGGAAACCATTTTAAACCAAGTGACGCGTACATTATTCTTCCTTGATGACCAGGGAAGATTTTCTAATTTTAAAATGTGTTGGGAGTCATTTTGTTGACTTAAAATGATTCCCTTTAAGTTCTACACTTGGTGAAAGACTGATTTGAAAGGTATATAAGTATCATCACTGTATTGCTATCATTACTTTAACTTATCGTTTGTTTTCCCTGAAACTGTCTGAAGTTCGGCGTTATGTCAGTCGTTTCGTTTTGCTACAACGTTTGGTTGTGGTTGCTCGTTTTAAAGGCCGAGCTTTAAAGTGAATTCAGAGTCCGCAGCACTGTTGTAGCTTCGTCTATGTATCACTGGTTTGGTGTCTCGGTACGGAGTAAATCAGTGGATTTAAATTGTGAAGATTTGTAATTTTCATGACGAAAAAAAAAGAAAGATCAGAAATGATCTAGTTCAGACCTCTTATCTTGTACAAATTAAGCTTAAACTAGCTTAAGACAAGCCTACGTAAACTTAAGCTTACGTTCATGTACGTTTTTGCAGTTCTCTTTGTTGTTTTATAAGACGTGGGTACTTTTATTGAAAACAGCCCATAGGAAAATGTTTTTCTCATGCATACGTCTGTGCATGTTTGCCTTAAGACTTTCTCAAAGTCCTTCGCTTCCCACTTCCGGTTCCGGTAGTTGGCCTCTGCGTGAAGGACTTTTATCACCTGCAGGGCGTCAAATTTACGGGGGGAATTTTCCTCCTGTGGGTTTTATCAAATCACGAACGGTTTTCCTGTTGCGCCGTCAATCAAACCCGATCACGCCAAATGAAACGTGACTAGAACTGTTTTGATCCAAATTGATCTGTGCATTTCTTTTGCTGGCTGTATTACAATTTCGTTTTATCGCCTGTATTCAAATACAAAGCCGAGTGCAAATGCGTTCTATCAAGGACGATCGCGTAAATGACGAGTTTAGGCGACAACATCACGAATTTACATTCCAAATGTAAAGTGAAGAACGGGATAAAACATTTATCTTTTTGGGTTATTTTCTATATTAACTTTTCTTAAATCTACGGTAAGTGGTCAAAATCCAAAAGGTTACTATTAAAAGAAATGTCCCTTTCGGACTTGTTTTTACATACTTTGACAGCTCGCGACGACACACGCACGCAACGACACACGCGACAGGGACGCAAATAGTTCGCGCCAAAATGACGTCACTTAAAGTGATTTTGTGCAGGGGAAAGAAGTCGAGCTCTCGCTCTCTCGCTGGCTTTTGCTGCAGAAAACATAAAAAATCTACCGCTCGCGCTTCGCGCTCGTGAAAAAAAATTGAGCTGGACTAGAAAGTCCTTCGCTTCCCATTTCCCATTCCGATAGTTGGCCCCAGCGAAGGACTTTTATCCCCTGCAGCGCGCCAAATTTACAGGAGGAATTTTCCTCCTGTATGTTTTATTCGATCACTCTTCAATCACGAACGGTTTTACTGATGCGCCGTCAATGAAACCCGATCACGCCACATTAAACGTGACTTGAACCGTTTTGATCCAAATTCAATTGAACTGTGTATTTTTTGCGGGCTGTATTTCGATTTCTTTTTATCGCCTGTATTCAAATACAAAGCTTTAGTAGGCAATTTGTCTTCCTTCATTAGAGCACTTTATCAAGGCCGGATTTTCCTGGCAGCCACGGAGCAAAAACGTTACCGACTTGTTTTACTTTGAGCGCACGCACTACAAAGTTTTTCTTTTTTTATCTTTTGTTTCATGGCGTATGCAAACCTTGCAACGATTCTTACGTACTTGAACTCCACTGATGAAGGGCTAGGCCCGAAACATCTGGAGACTGAACTCACAAATATCACCAGACGGCACTTTTGTTCAGTACGCGTTTTTTCTATTGAACATTTCTTTATTTACTTTACTCACTTTCTCTCATCGGAATTTTTTTTTCCGTTATTTGTTTGTTTTAATATACTTTGACGGCTCGCGACGACACACGCACGCGACGACACACTCGACAGGGACGCAAATTGTTCGCGCCAAAATGACGTCACTTGATGGATTTTTTGAAGGGAAACAAGTCGAGCTCACTTTTGTCGCAGAAAACAAAAATCTACCGCTCGCGCTCAGTCACGCTCGTGAAAGAATTTGAGGTCGACTTGTAGGCAAGTCTAGAGCTCAACTTGCAGGCAAGTCTACTTTAACTTGACTTTACTCATTTGTTTTGAGTGCACCACAGTGATGAAGAGTATAGACCCTGGATAGACAACCGGATGAGGAAGGGATTTTTCTTACACCAGAAGAAGAGTGGCTGGTTATTGAGTCATTTTTATCTACTGCAAAGCTAAAAATAGTTCAGCATGAGTTCTACAAATTATTTTTCAAAGAAATTTCATAAGCTTAAAATAGATGGTAATTAAATTTGCTTTCACGACTTATCTTGGTTACCAATGTCCAGTAATCGTTATAGGTGTTAATTCTTGTATTTATTTAAATGTATAAAAACCTAGAGTTTTAATTTGGAAAGGTAAACTTGTTGTAGCTAGGAGGCTTAATTATAGTTAATTATCTATGATTTTATACTTACAGTTATACTTTGTACTATACTTATGCTTGGGGGAGCTTATTTGCAGAAACGTTTTTTTCGGACTTTTGCAAATACCTCTTTGTTTATTTGCCATATGCCATCTGACTTCCCCGTATTTTCCTCTGTCACTCATAATTTTCACATTTCTCTCCAAACAGAACTTGACCAATGTGGATTCTAAAAAAAGATCGGTACAGTTCTCTAAATAGGAAACCACACGCCATAGAGGGCCGCCTTGATTCCATCGCTCTAATGATATACTTTTCTTTTCAAAGTTTGACTAGTCGCGGGCCTTTCTGAGGGTGCTAATGGGGTACCCAATTCTCAGTTAACTACTATTTTTTTGGTCAAACATTAGTTAACCACTATTTTTTTGGCCAATTGTCAGTTAACTACTAATTTTCGTTAGCTATTAACTTTCACTTTCCTACAGCGAATATTATTCGGTCATAGCCCGAATTTTCGTTCTTTCAGCAAGTCAATCACTTTTGGGGGTAGGCCCTACTAAAATCAAGGCATAAATTTACATGAACTCTACCACCGGTACAATTTATTAGTAACTAGAAATATATATAAGTCGTATAGCCAAAATAGATCCAGACGCACAGGTCATTATCTCGTACTGATCTTCCCGACGTGGTTATGCATGTCCTGCTATAAACTGCTTCAATGGTCACCTTCTTTGGCACTTTCATTATCTGATCGGAATCGCAGTCTTGTAATTATCTGGTTGCTGTATGTCCTGTATCTCATTGTTGGCCGACGTTTCAATCCATTTTTAATCCTTGCAATCCATTGTAACAGCGACGAGAAATATTATCAATGCCAAAATATAGTCTTAAATAACAAAACTGAACCATTTTTTTGGGGATCCAATTGTTGAATTTAATCACTGTTTGCACCGATGGGAGAGACATAGTTGAGAGTGCTGACTAAGGCATGACATTACACTCACTTTTCGGAGGTGTAACCTACTTCGAACTCGTATTTCTTTTAAGCGATTGCTTTACTGTGGTTCCAAAGTCTTGGGCGTAGTTTAAAGCACTAAATGTTTTGTGTTGAAGTGAGAAACCAGTTTCGGCTTTCCACCTGCGTTGTCAGAAGTTTTTTGTACCTCGATACAGATTTTGTCGACATCCTCTTTCGCGGCCCTCAATGCTACCTTTTTTGCAGACGTACTTTTTTCGCGTATTTCAAAAGCCTCGTAAAGATATCCAAGAGTTTTAAAAAATGAAACTGCCCTGAAACTGTTTCAGAAAGACCGGTTTAAACGCGAGCTTTTCTTCTTATTAAAAAAGTCTCAATAGTTAGAGCTCCAACATCAGGTGCAAAAATAATGTCTCGTAAATACAAATTCCATGTACTTAAAACAAAGATTGCTGATTTATTTGAACCCTCAGAAATTCTTTTTGGCCGGATGCAATACTAAGAGTCCGCTACAGCTTTTTTATTTGGGTAGTAATGTTTAACTTGACGATCTCTTCGGTCCGTGAAAACAGTATTTTCCTTTTCCGAACACAGAAATCTTGTTAATATTAGAAGACGAATTATTCGTTGGGTTGTCTACAACCAGCTCTTTGACTGACGCTTTCTGTTTGTCGGGTACTGTCCTGGTGCCTTTTGCTCATAGTAATATCAATGTACCACCGGGTCAACAGCGGGACAAAAAAATGTCAGAAACTAGCATTTCTGTTTAGAAAACTTTCTTGCATCATTAACATTAATATAATATCACTTAACTGTAAACTTTTCATTTATCAGTTAACTACTAATTTCTTGGCCAGTTATCAGTTAACTGCTGTTTTTTTGGCCAAATATCAGTTAATTGTTAACCCCTTTCGCACACTCCTTTCTCTTTGAACGGAATAACAGAGGGCACATTCTAGCGCACAATATGATAATCATATTAAAGTCAATAGAAAACAACAAACATGTATTATGTTTCTTTCACTCCTGTGTGCAAGATAATATAACCGTAATGTCAGAAAACCGGAAAAGTGGCTTTTAATATTTTGGTGTTCTTTCTGTTCATTCTCGTTATCCTCGTCATCACGAACATCCAGTCAGATTGTTTAATTCTTCTTTAAATAGTTCTTTCAGCCTCTGATTCCAATGTTCTTTGTTCTTTTTCTTTCCCTTTTGTTTCTTTTATGCGCTCTACGATATTTGGGTAAACACGTTTTAATAATTGCGTGCATTTTGTCCAACTGTCGCACAGTAAAAAAAGACAAATTTGGCTTTGTGGTATGCGCAATGCATTTTTTCAAGAAGCCGCCCAGGAAATTTAAGTATTTAATTGAAAGGCAGATCTGAAATAAGGTCAAATGACTCACGAGCTTCAATTCAGTTGTGTACTCAGAGGATTCGCATAGCCTGCGTAGCAGGCGTCGAAAGGGGTAGGGGATAGGGAGGAAGCAAAAAAAGGGATGCGGATTGGGGAGAAAGGGTAAGGGACGCCTGCTATAAGAACCCCCCTTTGTTGATTTCTGCGGACGCTGTCGTCCGCAAATTCCTGATTGGCTGAACCGTAATGAGCAACTTATTAGCGTGTTTCCTGGCGTGTATTAGTGAGAGACAAACATGATACAGGCATCAAAGAAACGGTGTTCTGGTGACATAAGCTTTTGAAGGTCACGTTAAATTTCGAACTAGAACCTACTGTAATAGCCTGTTTAGTAGACAGAGATGCTCACGAGGTTTTGTCTACTGGGTTTGTCCAAACACCGAGCGGTGATTCAAGGCGATTACGATTCTTGTCAGACATCTGCAATGCCTATATCCACAAGACTGCCTTTTCCACAAAAACATATACCGTCTTGAATGAACTCCTAAATGGTTTGTAAAGAGAGAGCTGAAGCTTTGGTAAAAACTATCCGCTGAGCTTTTTGACAATTGTTTATAATGCTCCTTTCATTATTCGCGTCTCAGGCTGGCCACTGTTTTGTTCGTTGTGACCATTGTGTTTGATGAGGTACGACCAAAGGTTTTATGTATTCACACGAAACTGATCATTGTTTCTCGTAGACTGCAATTAGTAAAAAAGACTGCTCGTAGTCTTTGTTTGTCGTTTTTGATGCTGGAGCAAAAACAATAAAAATGTTTTATTTTGCTCGATTATGATATATCACTTGAAAGAAGCGTCTCGACTTGACAATTTCCGGTAAACAAAGTAATTAAGTTCGGACCACGCTGAGAAGCGGCCCCTACGTGTCTTTGGGACTCACGTATTGACAGTTGACGTTATCGGATTAGTTGAGAAAATGGTGGACCGAATACAAAAACACCGGCTCTTATAGCAGTCGCTCCCTTCCCCTTTCCCCTCTTTCGCGCTTTTCTCCCTCCCCCTCCCCTTCCCTTTTTGCGCTTGCCACGCAGGCTAGACTGATTCGCAATACACCAGAAACGTGTTTATGACAACTTATTTATGGACACAAAAAGAAAAGGCCACTAGCTAGGAACTCAGAGGGAGAATTTGAAAAGAGGTCCCGTAAAGAATTCCAGAAGCGATCTCTTTTGATCTCGTCGGAATTACGACGCGAGTAAGAATTAGGAAGAGCCAGGGGCACATTTTCGAAGTACAGCGACAAGTGTTCTCTTTGATCCAGTGACTGCCGAAGCCTCTGTAGAAGCACGTAATCCAAACACCAGCGATGTGTTTCAGCTGTACTGTTCACTTTCAAACAGGAAAGAGAGAGGTTCTTTTACTTTCAGCGGTATTGGCAGTAGTACCTTTGAGAGCAAGTTGTGGGTTGTGCTCCTCTACTGGATGAGGAATACACAAAATTATCATCGACAGGTGACTGGCAGACACCCTTTATTGACGATAAGCTGTTTTACAAAATACCAAGTTAGTTTCTGAAATTGTTTAAAAGGACAGGAATACGTCATAGTTTTGCTTTTCCTTGGGAGGAATAGTTATTCAATAACTGTTAATCTGTGAATCATCGATGTCAACTGACATCCATACATGAATACTATATCAGTATATAATTACAGCATATACTCATGACTGCTCCTCTGCTGGTCCCTTGCATAAGTGGCTCTTAAAGAGAACGTATTCGTAGCAGTTTTCAAACATACAAGGCTACAGAAAAATAACTTACTGATAGGGTAGGGTGAAAAGTGTGGTATATTAGATGCTTTCCGAGACTGAACATTGGAAAGGATCACGGCCGAGAAAAGAAAGGAAACCCTGGAACGTTAAAAATGAAGAGATGTAGTCAAAAAAATAAATAGAAGTGTGTGGTTTGTTAGTGGATTTTGCACGAGACTATAACAACAAGCTGTCTTATGACAACCATTATTAATTTTTCAAAAACAGACTTTCAAGGAATTTTACACATGCAAAACTGTAGCAAATATCTGTAGTAATTCTGATCTTGGTTATAATAAGAACGAAATGAGTTTCGTCAGACGTTATTTGGTAACGTACACTTTATAATAATAAGATGATTTTCCTAAAACGACGTTGTAAATTTCCATGGTTCCTTCAGCTCGAATAAAATGACGTTGGAAATTTCCCTGGTCATTTTGCGTTGGCTGAAAAATGCCGTAAAAAATTCTTCCTTAGAAACATTTTGACGGTGGAAATTTCCACGGCTGGTTTGAAGGCCCTCCAATCACGATGACGTTAAGCGTTGGAAATTTCCATGGTTGTTTTGCACGTCGCAAAAGTCTAAAGGCTTTAAGAATTTTTGTACCACATTTCTTTAACATTTTAAGAGTCTAGCAAATTGTTAGAAAAAAGTTACAAGTTTTGCCGTATATTTCTATTTATGGAAATAAAATAGAATAACTTCCGACTTCTTGCCACTTTTAGTAGGAAAGAAGATAAGGTATTTTGCAGTAAAAGACAGTTTCCATCCTTTGGTTCAAAGCAAGAAACCTGGTAATCATTTAATAAAATCTTGCTTTTTGTGACATGCCTCATTTGGTAAAAAATGGAAAAAATAAGGTGCATTTTGTTCTTCTGCTGACAGTAATACTGCTAACTCGTATTAATGACCTCATGTTCACCAGATTCTCATGTTTTGTTGGCAATTTTATCCCCTAATTGTGGAATTTGTGCCATAATTCCCCGTTTTAAAATATTTCACTTGGCATTAGAACGTGTTAGAAACTGTTTCGGACATTTCTGAAGCAACATTATGTTACCGTCTTTAGCGGAAGAAATCTGCAACAATCGCTATAGAAACTGCTTCAATCGGAAATTTCTGGAAAGCAACATTTTGTGACCGTCTCTAATTGAGAAATCTAGCAAAGCCTTTATAAATACTGTTTTGAAATTTCTGAAGAAACATTTTGTGACCCTCTATAAAAACGTTCTGCATGAAGCCATTAATAAAAAGTGTTTTGGAAGTTTCTGAAACACATTTAGTGACCCGAATCTCTTCAGTTTTTTGAGACTCAACAATTTGTTAAAAGCGCTTGCGGCAACATGAAACAGTCCCTTCTTGCCCATAAGCAAGTTCGATCATTGCATACAAAGTCAAGGTGAAAAGAGACTATGGTTTAAATTCCTTGTATTTAAGGTATTTTGCTGAGTAACCGTAAATTTTGTGTTAACGTTACGATGTGACGATTGATATCAACTGAAATTCACTCACCCTCGGTTGGATAGCCCGACGGCTATTCCAATACTATCTTATCCAACTTCCAACTCGCGTTCGTCGAGTAAGTAGAACCACCGCTAAACAGTGGGTTTTATTAGAGTCGTGACTAGTTGACATCTGTATTGACTTCTATGGATATACATACGTAAGATACTGGCAAACTTATTTACTGTGGGTACGTTTGCCGCTTGCCTTAGACTATATAAAGCGGTTCGAGGGTTAGTCCGTTCTAAACACTTCCCTACTGGAATGCACGTCTAAAACTATCACATCATAAATTTGACTTTAATCTCTATGGTGACTGAGGTGTCCCCAATAAGCTTGTAAAACCCTAATACGCCTTACACTAAATAACTACCACCACTGCAGACTTGAGTACCTGTACTGCTGCTACCATACTACTACTACCACTACCACAACCACTACCAAAACCACCAGCACCACCACCACCACCACTACAGCTACCACTACCACCGCCACTAAAACTACCGCTACCACTATTACCGCTATCACTTCCACTACCACTGCCACTGCCAGTACCACTCAGTCCACCTGTACCTGCTCTTCCACTTCGACCACCTCTATCACTTCCACTGTCACTATAACTACTACGATCACTTCCACAGCCACTGCCATTACCCCTTCCACTACGACTTCTGCTAAGGTAACCACAAAATCGCGGCACTGCCCTTGAAAAGGAATCGCTGTTAATTGAACACTTGAACGGAATAAAGATTTCAAGAAGTTTTATCGCTAAAGGAACAAATATAAGCTATGATTGCCGCAACGTTTTCGCAACAACAGAAATATATTATACGTATACATGATTATATATTTTTAGTTCAGTAATTGCTGGCTACTTTCTGCGCGCAGTTGCTTCTCGATGTGACTGAAGTCGTTTTTTAGTCATAATCTTGTCCATGGGCTTATTAATAACAATTGCGACAAGTCTTTCTACAAAACTGAGCCACGAAGTAAATAGAGCAGCGTCTGTTGTTGGACCACTCTTGGCACTGGGTGTCAGACATAATATTCGTACAAGCTGAAATAAATAAAAGAACAATTTAAATACAATTCATCAACCAGAATTCGATTGTTGAATCGAACATTGATTTAATTTTTAATTTTTCGACTGAAGAACGTAATATTGACTGAAACCAACAATGACGTCAACGTTTTTTCCTGGGCTAGGAATGCTTGAGTGGGTCTCACTGTGAACAGAAAGCACGAGGTATCCTTGTTTGATTGGTGGACTTGTTGAATGAAGCAAGAGAGCGTTTTTTTGTTTTCCCAATTTAGAGCACGGGATGTTCTCAAGGGAATTTCCTTTTTGTCTTTTTATAAATTATGCATACATATGCAGGGGGTAAGGGCGACTTTTATAAGAAACGGTTCTTTGGGGTACTATATCACGTGATCTGAAATGGAAAAACAAAACATAAAAGCTAAATTAGGTCTGTTCGACTGGTTTTTACCCTTCTACCATCATGTGGTAGGATAATTCCAAGTGGAGATGTAGCTTTTGTTCTTTTGTGTGTAAACGCATAACGTTTGCTAGCCCAACGAGTCCATTAATCGAACAACAACTCAGCAGCCATTCTGACAAAATAAGGATATGATCCACAATGATATAAAAAAAAATGATCTATGACATTATTATGACCAAAGAAGGACATAACCTCTACAAGTTACCCAGTATCAAGTCATTATTTAATCGTAATTAAACTATCTTATACTTAAAGCCTTCGATAGTTCTGTTAATCCAATCAAGAAATGGATATTCTCTGGTGTACTATCCGTACTTATCCCTTTGAGCGCACCCCTCGCCCCAGCTGACAATACCAATGACTAACCAACGCATTTACCGTCCTCCTCTTATTTCGCGAACAAATGGTCCTCCACTGTCTCTTTGACATGTGTCGCTCTTTCCTTTGCCGTCTCCCGCGCAAAATGTAATAGTGGCGTTGTAGCTTATTGCTGTTTTATTTGTGCAAAGCTGGTTGCTTTGAATTTGTAAAACGGCATGACAAAGTATTTTGGATGAATCTTGAGGGCTGGGGCGCTCTCCAAGTCTGAGCGCTCGTGTTGCTCCCCACCCGCCCATCGTACCGTACGTCGTAGGAATAGCCTGATCCCCTTCATTTTTGTTCGGTAGGCAAACTGTTTGTACAAAAGCGTTAAATCTTACACCACGGCTAAGTTTTATTAGAGCAATGTCAAAGTCCCGGACAAGTCCTGCCGTGAATTTGTCATGAACCCAAATTTTGTTTGGAACTATTTCCTGCTGCGATGCTTCGTTGCTGGTCCGGTTATGATAGACTGCTTTAATAAGATACCTAAGAGATAGTTAAGGTTAGTATTACGAATAACGAAGGCCAAAGCTTTCGAAAACTGGTTAACTCCTAACTTACGGTAATTCTGAATTCTGAATGATACCTAGACTGCAAATGAAAACTGAGACGAAATCTTGACTCGTACCGTAAGCGGCCCGACCAAAATAGACTAATGTAAGTGCTTTTACAACTCCCACCACTCGAACGAGTTTCACTTCTTGAATTTCACGTTCTCGACCTGAACAAGTGGTCAGTATACCGACTCGTACCCAGTCGTGTGCCTTAACTTAAAACACCAATCTTTTCTCACCCCAAAAACACATAAATAGCGACTGGGTACGAGTCTGGTCAGTATTGTATTGGGCATGACTAATGGGCTTTCAGAATTTCACTCCAGTTAAAATATTACTGATAAATGCTACTTACAGTGGTCCATTTCTTACCCCCTTAACCCTCCGAACTCCACAAACACGCACAATTAACTTCTTGAATTTCTTCGAATCATAATTAGCGCTATTCCCAGATATAGCACTTCGCTGGGTGTTACTAGTCAAACACCTTTTACATATCTTGCACACTTTAAGGACCTCAGCTTTGTTTAGAGGGGAGGGGGAAATCTTGTTAAGGCCGTGTTTATGAGCGTGTATCGCAGGTTAGCTGCAAATTCCATACAAAACCAAGTGAAAAAGGGTAGGTGTCCCAAAACCTTTTGGCCAGGATTGTAGTTTCGAGCTCATCACGCTTTTGCTATGTTTTGGGGGCATTGCGTAAAACTTATATTGCCGCTCAGTATTTTTCAAATATATGACATCTGTATACAATTCGAAGCCCCGCCCCCACCTTCTGTTCACGCTCGGCTGGACCTGTTGCGTTATCCAGTGGATAGAGATTTATTTACAAGCTTTTCGAGTGTTCTGCCAACATCCCAAGTTGGTTATCACGCCGGTAAACCCATAGAAATTGTGGTCTATTACTTTTTTAGTATAATTACATTGATGATTATCGAAAATAGAGCGATATGATTGGCTAGGAGCTTCGCTTCATCCCGCGCTATAATCACCGCGCGGTGATTGTAAAACTGAAGGCTAGCAGTTTTCAAAATGACAGCCAGATTTGTTGATGTTTCGGAGTCAGAAATTGATCAATAATTTTATTTTCTTGAATAATCATTAATGTAAATATACTAAAACAATTAGGCGCCTGAGGCGACTAATTGTTAATTAAAATAACTTTTAGTAGAGCGGAGTCTTTTAGGTAAAAAATGTAGTTTAGTAACGTCATCAAGTCATGTCTTCGCTCTAAAGCCAATAATGACTCACGATTTAGTAGGGCCGAACTTTCTCAAAACTCAGTTCATTCAAACAGCAAACAGCAGCACTTCAAAACACGAGTTTTTGCACTGATTACATAACTTATGAAAGCTGTTTTACAGGAAAAGTCAACACATATTCATGCGAACGTACAATGAAAGAATACGCTCATAGTTTGTTTACTACAGAATTAAAAAACTGAACATCAAACTTTACGCAGCTGTGTTTTGTTGCGTCGATCCGTAATTTCGTGCTTACAAACGGAACTGGCAGCTATTGTAATGGAGGACTTCATTCACTTTTGCAAGCTGCAGTGGTTTAAGATATTTTTTCTGGACTTTTTCATGATCAGGAAATGCTGTTGAAACGACGTGGCTGCATTTGCGAGGTTGTTGCGTATAACTAATTTGTACGTACACAGGTGGCCCAAGCGTAGTATGAGAGTTTGTATGGGAAAAAGAATTCATGTTTTAGAGGAAATGAAACGTAGATGAAATAAATGAACTAAAATCGATACAAGTTATCAATAAAGTGTAAATATTGTTACCCGGTGTCGTTGTCTTTGTTTTCACGAAGTTTCGGCGCGATTTGAGTACTTTTAGATCATCTGACCTGACAGTGTAATGATAAGAGACAAGGTATGATAGAATTGCTCGATCGACCTTCAGAACTGCTCAGAATCAGCTCCAAATTTCACGCAAAAAAACAAACACACACATTGTGCACCGCCGAATCCACAATGTGATACCTTAAGATCATCTTTCAGTCTGCAATCCGTTCCAGTAAACCTTGCGTCAAGATCGCATAACTCGATCGAAAAGATCAACTACAGTTCAAAAATCGGCGCCATTTATCCGTGACAGTAAAAGTGTAGCACGCATTGCAGTTGCAACCGTTTTGTCGCTCGGCGGTGACTGGGCACTAGCGTCAAATAATATTTAACAACTATTCCACAAGACCGAAAGGGCTCTGAGAGACCGACGAGCCGAATGGGCTATTGACTCAGAGGTCATGAGGGCGACACGAATAATTGTTTTAGTAAAATCCAACTAGTTGGTCAAAAATATCGAGACAAAACAACTTTAGCCCCGTTAAAGCTGGACTATAATCCTTTTTGGCCTCCAAAAATTCGGTGCTTTTCGCTACTAGTGGGCTATAACACATAGCCTAGTAGTAGCTCAACCAATCAGAACGCAGCATTGATAATAGACCACTAGCTGGATTTTACTAAATAGATTTAGCCAGGGCTAAAAGCCACGCTATCGATGATATTTAAAGTTTGTTCAAACAAAATATAGAATCGTGTAATGCTAAGCGACTAAGGCAACACCGGAGAACGGTGGAAAACAGCAATAGGTCTAATTAACAAAAATGCAACTTTGCACGTGCAGCACACTTTTTTGTACATTTCTTTGACGTTGTTTTGCACGACTACAATGTGAAACTTCCAGAAACTTCTTTGTTACACGTTTTTTGGAGGAAATGTCGTACGTCAGTCTTGTTCACTATTTTTTCAATGCCGCTCATTTTGACCTTGCATTGGTGGCTGCTAGTATTTCTCATTTTGTCACCGCCGCTACAAAGTTTTCATGTTGTTCTTCCAACAAAAAATGCCTCCTTTGTTTTTTTTTCTCGTTGAGCTTCGCCTGCCTGCCGCCTACTTTCTCTTTTTCTCTGTCTTTCTCTTGCGCTGTATTCCAAATTTGTGGACATGACAATTAATCTATTAAGCTTAATACCTTAGACACCACGGATACAGAAACAATCTCCGCTTTCCGTTTTCGTCTTTGTTGACTCTTTATAGTTGTCTCTGCTTTACAAGACGCCGGTGGCAATGCGATTTCCCGCCAAAGTAACCTCCAGTTGCATTTGGGTTACCATACCTGGTGAATGAATTATTTTTCATTGGTATGCCTGTGGTGCGGTGTACGGTGTACGGTCACGTGATTACCAAATTTTACAGGGTGGGTAGATTTACTTAGCTATGGAGCTCCGCTAATAACTCACTAGAACAGGGTGACATTCCTTCGTTGACACAAATTTCTACGCACCCACCTCCCACTGGCCAGCAAGGTTTACTGGAACGGATTGCAGAAAGGTTGTCTTAAGGTATCATATTGTGGATTCGGTGGTGCAAAATGAAAGTGTGTTTGTTTTTTTTGCGTGAAATTTAGAGCTGATTCTGAGCAGCTCTGAAGGTCGATCGAACAATTCTGTCCTACCTTGTCTCTTATTATTACACTGTCAAGTCAGATGATGTAAAAGCACTCAAATCGCGCTGAAACCGGCTTCGCAAAAACAAAGACAACGACACCGGGTAACAATATTTACACTTTATTGATAACTTGTATGGCTTTTAAATCATTTACTTCATCTAAGTTTCATTTCCCATACAAACTCTCATACTACGCTTGGGCCACCTGTGGTACGTACAGCGACCGATGGAAATATGTCAGTGGTAGCTCTAAATTTGGAGAAAGGTTTCTTTGCCGTAGCCACATATTGGCGTTAATATTTGTCGATTTGGCAAGTCAGGTGGTTTGAAGAAGGTTGTGGCATCGATATTACCGAATGATTTATGCAAATGTTGGAAAAAACCTGCGCGAAATTCTGACATCTTTCATCATCGTTTTCAGCTTGTTCACAACTTGCAGCGGCCAATTTTGTACCAGAACTTGATCAGCCTCGATCATAGCCTGCGAAAACATCCGTTTCTCCTCGCTCTTCGTCGCTGAGGACGTTTCGTTTCCTTCCCGCGAAACGTCCTTGGCGACGAAGAGCGAGGAGAAACGGATGTTTTCGCAGGCTACCTCGATCAGATCTCTCTTAGGAACAATTTCTTTCATTCAGGAACTTAATTTTGACATACAATAGTTCAAGAATGCTAAAACTATCCGTTTTGTTGCTGGTTGGCACATGGTTAGAGACATTCTACACCAGAAATTCACAATTGTTATCTTCAGGCTCTGCGATTTTTGGCATCGTCGTGAAATGTAAACTTCTTTCCAGCCATGTACTTTATAACTTTTAAAGCTATGGCAGTGGCGAATCGTGACGCACAGTAATAAAATGTGAAAACCAACGCTTTTAAATATTAAGAAGATCTTGGTAAGTGAATTGTTCTGTTTTTGAGCCTTTCTAAAATCGTTATTTGCAGATCAATAGCCGGTTTTGTGTATGGCTAGTGGTCTGGATGCCTTTTTCTATAGGTTTACCGGTGTTTTTGACCAATCAGATCGTTCGTACGATCTCAATTATTTTATAAATAGCGTTAGCCACCTTTTGAACAACTGGGGCCAGGAGTGAATTATATGATTTAAACGATACACTATACACAACAGTATCCTCAAGTGAGTCGGAATCATTTCTTATACCTGGCTTATATGGCTTTTTTTTTTAGTGTTTTTGTCTAGTGTATTATCGAGAAAAGGTAGTGAAATAAACTTGGACTGCAAAGTCTAATAAACACTCACCGATTTGGATTCCCATGTAGCAGTCTCTTGGTCCAAGAATCGTAAAAGCAATACGCAGCAGTAAATACCCATCGATCAGATATAAGAGCTCCACCTCATGAAAATAATGGAACTAAATGAAATGGGTATGGTTTGAAAACGGAGAGCAACAGGATAAAAATAACGTTCGGCGCGTTGCTGACAGCCCCGCTGTAACTCGAAGCCAACCTCGTTCCCAGGGCTTTTCCATTAGAAAATGAGAAGAGCGGGAAAAGGGAGAAGGCCTGGGCTCAAACCCAGGGTAACTAAAAGTTCGCGCTAACTCTAACTAGTGTTGACTCTATACTGTTGCTGTAATTTTACCCTTGATAACCAGAACCCACTCTAACTCAAGCCTTATAAGTTATGGCCCGTCCTTTGATGTTAGACCACCCGGGAAGACAATGTTTTTCCTAATCAGGTTATCTTCTTTCAGCCTTAGCTACCTTTAAAGCATGAAGCAGAAAGATCTATTAGTATTTGAGGATATTTTCTTTTAATTAAAAAAAGAAGAACAAATGTAAATGGCTCCTGTGACTTATTTTTGAAAATTACTCTTTAACGGTAGATCTTATTGTCACGCTGCCACTCAGGACAGATTTCTAAAAGGGCGAAACCTGTTGGATAAAGCGGAAGAACCCGAGCGGTCAGGCTCGGCCCATCTTGCCCGCCGGGTGGTTAAAAAAGCACAGCAGGACACAGGATTCGCTTCTTCTTGCGGGTTCTTCGAGCCAGCCATGTAAGATTATTTAAAAAATGTTAAATTAAATGAGTCATTTATTTATCGCCTCCGTGGATAACGTACAATCCAATCTGCCAAGGCCATATCCCTCTTCTGGAGCGTACTCCACCAACAATTCTGAACTTAGAGTTTATAAGGCACTGTAGAGGTTTGCCGTCGTCGCTAAAACGTAAGTATAAAACTATACTTTTTGCGTGTAAATCACTCTTTTCCCACCTTGATCAGATGCTGTTCGTTCCCTTACGGTCTATGTTTACTCGTACACTCTAGGTTGCGCTATCGGATAAATGTTCATTTTTTCGTACTAAAATTTAATAATTTCCCGTCTTGTTTTTAGCCGGTAGTAAAGGCAACTATTTTCCAGTGGGCCGGGCTCTGGAAAATGATGTGGATATGAGGAGCCCTGAGAGAGGACAAATATGGGAGAACATTACAGCAGCACTGAATTCTATTCAGCAGCCGAAATTTAGCGTAACTGCAAATCAAGAGATGTGCGAGATCGGTACACACTTTTAACTTCAAAACAAAAACAAAACCTGCGCGACGAAGAGAAAGCCTCCAAAATTGAATAATCCAGGTCGTAAAGAACAATAAATTCGCCATCGTCGATTAAACCATCGTCATAGCGTATAAGATGCAATAGGCCAGTTGCACTAAGAGGTCACGTGACCAATGCTTCCTTTAAACGATCAGTTGGAATCTTGCTGATGCCAAAAATTGACAGAGCACATAAAAATTATCTTACACCCGAAATTTGAGAGGAAACGCATTTAAGGGAGATATTTTATAGCACCTGATTTTTCAACAAAGTAGTATGATTTGTATTGGCCGCCATGTTGGAGGGCATACTCTTGCCCTCCAACATGGCGGCCAAAACTACTTTTTGCTTATATCTTGTTAAACGTTTGATAGTTACTCTCAGATGTGCTGTAAACGTTACCACATCATCTTTTCAACATTTCCCTTGAACTTTAAGTACAAAATTTGTGTTCAGAAAGAGGTAATTCATAATTTTAAAATCACATTTTGGTCACGTGACCAGCTTCGAACTTACTCATTTTAAGGAAATGGTGCGGGTTTGAAAAACCAAATCGCTATTAGTTTGCTTAAGATGTGACCCACTAATCGTTTTTTGGAAGGCAAAATCATATAACTTTCATTTTCATAAAAACGATGTCACATGACCTCTTAGTGCAAATGGCCTATTTACGGGGGTCTTTGAATGCCACAACAAGACAAAGTTCTTCGCAAAGAAAACTCGCCGTCTGTCTGGGAAGCCGGCACTGCTTAAACTTCGCTTTCCCCGCCGAAAACGAACCCCTTGGCCCAGTCTGCCTCGGTTGCGAAGTGCCCTCATCATCAGTTGAAAACTCGACAAGTTTACCTTATTTACCAGTGTTTACCCATTCTCTTGTCCGCTAAAACTTGGAAAATCTTTACAAACTTGCTGTGTCAATTTTTTTCCGCTTAAGCTGGCATTTTAAGCGAGAAAAATCCGTATTTTGGAAAGCATCTTTTTTACTAAACAAGAACTGATTGCGTGACCAGGGTTTGCGTGACTGTTTCGAGATGCGTCGCGTTTAATTATCCCGGATGGTGTTTATCCGGGACTTGCAATTGTATTATTTAAGCATTCAAGAACACGATTTCACGCCTTTCCTCGTACAGCTTCGGTAAGGGCAAACAACTTTTCTTCTCTGAAGAATACACGGGAAGAATTCCTTTTCCCATTTCAGAAGGACGTTGAGGGGAGATGGACGTTTCAACGATCATTTAAGTGGGTTATGTTTATTTGTTTTTAGCAAAGTTAATCGCCATCAAAATCCTGTTTTCGCAGTCACATGGCGGCTGGTGAACCAGAAACCGCGTGTCCTTGTCTCAGGTTACTCAGTTTGTTGCTGCTTAGATCGCAGGAATTTGCGGCCCAAAAATCACTCCGAAGGCTTCTTTTAGTATTGTGTTTGGCTTGTTTAGTAGTATTTCTTGTGACTGAAAGGCGTAGAGTGGATAAAACAATCCACTACGATGTCGAAAACACTCGCAGCACCGCCCCCTATTTTAATGACCTTGAGCCGGGATTTGGCGATTGTATATGGGATAATGATAGCTACCCCGAGTAAATCTAACTCTCTACGGTTGCATTACCTGAGCTATTACTTATAGATCTGAAATTGCGATTCAAAGTTGTATGGAGTCATCTCGTGAGGGAAGGAGTCTTTCAGCCGACATAACCAAAATGGCCGATCTCAATTCTTCGTTTTCACTGTCACGCAATAAAAAGGGCACAAGAAAATAAATCAGAAACCGTCCAGTGGAGAAAGCCAAGAATAAAAAGAAAAAATGAAATGTTATAAAAGACTAAGACTTTGTGGCGTACAGTTGCTGAATTATTTGCTGAAACGTTTCACGCACCTTTAATGGAACTTTGTATGGAGACGCCGTATTGGTGGACAGTTTTGGTCCACCACTATGGCCGCCGGAAATCGACAAAAACAT
>BOPM01000206.1:565176-575236 GCA_022179025.1 Porites australiensis
TCATTTTGTTGCTGCTTAGATCGCAGGAATTTGCGGCCCAAAAATCACTCCGAAGGCTTCTTTTAGTATTGTGTTTGGCTTGTTTAGTAGTATTTCTTGTGACTGAAAGGCGTAGAGTGGATAAAACAATCCACTACGATGTCGAAAACACTCGCAGCACCGCCCCCTATTTTAATGACCTTGAGCCGGGATTTGGCGATTGTATATGGGATAATGATAGCTACCCCGAGTAAATCTAACTCTCTACGGTTGCATTACCTGAGCTATTACTTATAGATCTGAAATTGCGATTCAAAGTTGTATGGAGTCATCTCGTGAGGGAAGGAGTCTTTCAGCCGACATAACCAAAATGGCCGATCTCAATTCTTCGTTTTCACTGTCACGCAATAAAAAGGGCACAAGAAAATAAATCAGAAACCGTCCAGTGGAGAAAGCCAAGAATAAAAAGAAAAAATGAAATGTTATAAAAGACTAAGACTTTGTGGCGTACAGTTGCTGAATTATTTGCTGAAACGTTTCACGCACCTTTAATGGAACTTTGTATGGAGACGCCGTATTGGTGGACAGTTTTGGTCCACCACTATGGCCGCCGGAAATCGACAAAAACATCTGGAGTTCACTTTTTCTATGAAAGCCCTTTCGTTTCATTCAAGCGCTAGCATATATGTGCATAAACACATTTCTTAATACTTGAAATGGTTAAGCTGCTGAAAATCAAGGGGTCACATAGCAGCTGCTCGGAAGAGTAGTCACCAATGGTGCCTAACCCTGACCCCAAACAATACTGAAACAATTGAAAGAATGACATGTCATTGTTTTCTGCAACCAACCAAGAGAGACCTTTTGAGCAGCTGCTATCAGAGAAGAGACGTTTTTCAACGAGCATTCCTATTTTGGTGTCATGCACTTTGAAAACTTGGAAGTTCAAATTGCTTTATTTTCGAAATGAAACATGCTTCGGGGCTGGAAACTTATACGAAGATTCATGTTTTATTTATCTTCAACCTAGTGTAAATAAGAATTCGTAAGACCTCGCTATTTTGACTTTGCAATTTGATGACTTCACTGTGAAAACCATCAATAGTCCCCTGACGGAATCATTCCACGGAACGGTTAGGGCTTAAAAACGGCTGGACATGCACACTAAAATGCAAGCCGCCTTCTTCAAAATGGTGGACGACGAATCAAGATTTTACACGTCATTTTAACGGCCATTTGCAACATCTTGCTTGACCAAGGCTTTCAACTTCAGCGTAACTGAACACAACGAAGACCGGTGTTTGGGTTTGAAACACAGTGGCAGACATTGTAAGGCTATTTTCAATTTTATGAAGCGATCAACTCAGCTCCTTTGAACAGAACTTTTTAGAATTCAGTTGAGGTACTGTTTTGTTGCATACTAAGGTGGTTTTAGCTGCTCTAAGGTTTTAAAATGCAATTTTTAGGAGCTTTTTTATTCCTGTAACACATATCAAAAACGACTTTTTTTTCGCTCTGATGAATATTTTTAATTCCTTCTTGTTTGTGGACATTGTTGTTATTGCATGAAGAAGAAATGAAGGAGCAACTGGTGAGTGTAGCACTCTGTATTTTTCTGTTTTTGCCATTTCCAGTCCTTTCTCTTGCGGCTCGTAAATGAAATTGTAATAGGAGTCTGGCCGATAGGTGAAAGATTAGTTCATATTTAGGCATACAAAGTCTTGTGCACTCTGTTGTCAAGTCTAATTTTGCTTTGTTTTGTAAGTGACGGTGTTTGGAAAACTTGAAATTAATAAACTTCATGCGACTTCGTTGTGTATCTTGTTGTGTTTTCATTTCCTGTCATTGTGAGCTATTCACTTAGCCAAGTAGAATCTGCAGCTGTGGCATGCGTCTCCTATGTTGTTAGAGAGTAAACTCGCCTTCTCTAATCATCGCCTACTCTAATCAACAACAGTTAGAGTGATTTTGGACACACTGTTTTGAAGTTGAGCTGTATGTACATGTACTAACTAATCAAGTAGGTACTTGTTTTGTCTTGTTCTGTTTGTTTGTTTGTTTGTTTGTTTTTTTACCACACCGGCTAATAATCCTCTTTTTGAGGGGTTTCTGTATTGGTGAATAATATATATATAAATTATGAGAATAATAATACTAATAGGCTGTTACTTATAACCAGCCTGTCATTGGCCTATTTTTAATTATTTTTTGTGATGTTATGTTTTCATGAGGAGCATAACCTCAGAAAAAGGCTCGCTTCTGGCCTGTTGGGGTAACACTTGTTTGTATAAGGGTATACATGTAGAGGGACAATCCTGCGGTCATTTTGCAAAAGTACCATCTGGAGAAAACTAAAGAAAACAAATGAAACTGTTGCTCATGACCGTCCACGGACCAGAGCTCAAAGTATGGAGAACTCAGACAAAGGATTGAAATCGGAAATTGAAAAAAGGAAATTGCAAGAGAAAGAGAACAAATACTTCTAAAAAAAATTAAGATAGATAAATAAATGTAAAATTTGCACCATTGATGTTTATAAAATAACTAAGATAGTACGCATGCTCTGATTGGCCAAGAGGCGTGTTTGCATGAGAGTATGTAAACATGGTTGTGACGTCAAGATGTTTTGCTTTTCGCGCGCTTATCATGCAAGCACAAATTAATTTGAAAAAAGGTTTTGAGATGGAAAACTCGACAAATTTACTTTATTTACCCATTTCCTTGTCGGTTGAAACTTGAAAAATCTTTAGAAACATGCTGTGTCAATTTTTTTTCCCTTGAGCTGGCATTTTAAGCGAGAAAAGCCCGTATTTTGGAAGGCATCTTTTTTGCAAAACAAAGACTAATTACGTGTACAAGCTTCGTGTACAAGATTTCGCGACTGGTAATAATTTATCTTTTAATTGAAGTGCTGTAAACAAGAGAGTTTTGTTTTTTTTCTCGGGAAAGTTATTTTATAAAAGCAATGTAGAAAACTTTTTTCCTGTGTTCGCTTATCCTGATATAAACCCTCGAGGGGTTGGGAGAATTCTCGACAGTTATGGAAACCCTCGTCGACTTCGTCTCGGGTTTGCATAACCAAGTTCCCTGGTTGGGACTTGTCTCACTCTTCCAAATTTGGGATTTTTGTGGGTATTCTTTAAATGCCCTAAAATATCCAAAAATGGGAATCTGTTATTTTTTCCTGTGTAAATCACCAAACAAAATTTGTAAATAAACCTTATATTACTGATCTCTCTGTTCACCCAATCTAAACTTACAAATATCTGCATATAATGCCTGACCGGTGACCGGGACATACAGCGAATAAGTATGCAGATAGTCCCAACAGAACAATGCAAAATTGAGCATAAATTTCAGTTGCTTTTTTAATATCAGCAAATGAACAAATTCCTTCGCATTGCGTCGGGTCAGTGTTCAGCACTTCTCAGGAATGACCTCCAATTTCTCGATAACTTGCATGAAAATACAAAATATGTTGTTTGAAACTTCCAAAATGAACCGATTACCTCTTCTATAGTGATATAATAGCTTTCTCAGGCCTCTCAAGGTCGATGGAAGAGAAATTCTTCACTGGAAGTCAACTTTTGATTTCTGGTTTGCCAGACTAGAACTCAAAATGCCGTGCATGCGCAGAACCGTGTCACAGTCCCTTTAAATGACGGTTTTAACAGTTTGCAGCTATCAGGTCTTTCTGCAATGCCAAACAATAGAGTAAGAACAAAGTAATATGTATAAATGTATTTGTAAAAGATATATTTTTAAAAACGGCTGTGTAAATACAGACCACTGCCTTGTCAGCCTATGCCCCATCCCCTCTGCACATCCTTCCCCAAAGAATTAAAGTAGATGATTTCAATTCCTTGAATCATTGCCTGTAGCACTGAGCTGCTGTGTGGTTTGTGAACTATTGTGATTATTGAACTGATATGTGGTCATTGAACTACCATTTTTTTCACATTTTTCCAGGCCTAATAAAAATAAATACCATTAAGACTGTAGATGGCCATGCACTTAGAATGGGATGTCATTAGGCTTGTGTATGTTTACTGAACTTGTAATGTGGTTACTGAACTATTTGTCTTCATTGAACCATAGCAAAAATAGGGAATGTTCCTGTGTGGGCACTGCCACCTGAAATAAGATCAGCAGTCCATGCACTTAGTGGTAGAAGGTTTGAAAAATTAATGAGTTTATTGGATGGTTCCCACGGCTGTGCTCTAGCAGAGCCCGGTGGCCCCGGGCACCTAACTTTTTTGCTTTCGGGCGACTAGAAAATCTGGGCACGTTGAAATTTACAGGTTCAGGGCACTGGGCTCCCTTCAATTTTCCTTTGAGCACAGCCTTGGTTCCAACCTCAGTGCACAAGAGGAAAAGGAAGGAAAAATTTTTGCTGCACTGGTATTTTCGGCCACAGAATTTTTGATAGACACCTTTTATAAACGCCTAATTTTTTATAATCAACATTTTTTATAAACACCGTAGCTCCCAATCGGCCGCTGATCCTCCGCCATATTGACAATAAGTAACTGCGAGATCACTTTTTTAGGGCACTACCTCTCAACCAATCAGCCATTTTTAAGCCCTGTCTGGTGCGGTGGCAAATACAGTTGATGAGGGTTGGCAGAATGGGGGTTTACCTTTAGCCAATGACTAAAGCCATATATGTATCCGTTGGAATACTTTTTTACAACATGGGAAGTGAGGCCCTTTACCAAAGCTATGGGGGAGCCATTTTGTGAGAACTTTCCCAAGTGAAAGAGTTAATAGTTTCAAGTTTTGTTCCAATTATTTCTTGTAATACATAGTAATAAGTAAGCTAGTTGTGTTGCTCACTGCTGCAGCTGTTGGTACAACAACAGCAACAGTTTATTCAATTTGTAAATAATTTAGGACTATGTTACCCACAATTAGAAGAGCTATTATAGGTGGGCAACAATACAATAATTGTCTCCTATAAATAACTGCAAAGTTCAAGGTTAAAAAGTCAGGAAAAAAGAAAGTGAATAGAGAGAAAGTAAAAACAAAATGAACTTAAAAAAAATTAAATTAAAAAATAAAAGGTAGCACAATTGGAAATGATAGTAGTAAATGATAGAATTATAACAAGTATGATACTAAATAAAACCATGGATTTAAGGAAGGAGGACACTTTAACAGAACAAGGAGTTCAGGTAGGAACTGGTAATGGCACTCATATGAACATACACCTTCTCAGTCTCCAAAACCTTGACCAGTAACTTATGTAGTTTATGCTGGAAAGGGTCTTTGCGCTGTTCATGTAACGTAAGAGGAATTTTGTTCCAAATTCTTACACTACTTAAAGAAAAAGATAATAATAGTTGTAATAATAGCTATTTTTGTCAGCCGCAAGGCAAATATTTGGTTTGCCCTAGTTCTGTTGGTTTTGGGTGGCCATATTATCACCACCCTGGTTGTTATTAGAGGGATGTACAGTTCTGGCTTTTGTCTGCATGGGTCATGATACTTATTCGGTGGGAGTGTTATTGCTCTGTGCCATTCATGTACCATTTTGTGCTCTTGCATCATTTTGTATGCCTATAACTACCTTGTGGTGTTATGGTAGTTATTTATGCCAGATTGTTTTGTTTGATACTGTCATCCTCTCTTGTTATATAATTATTATGGTTTAGCTGAGGGTGCCATTATGTGGCTGTTTCTTCTGTTGTCTTGCGGGTGTGCAGTGCACTACTGTTTTTTCCAAGCTCTTGTTAGAACTTTACTTTCAGTTGTAATTTTTGACAAGCATATTAATGGTGGATCTATTGTAGTTACCAGAATGCTACCTAAGAGAGGACAAAGCTATACAGAGAGAGTTAACAAGAGACGCTGTGCTGTGCACTCATTAGTGCAGCCACCTCCATCCCTTCTTCGGTGGGCTCAGATGTAGAACCCACAAATGATGCCCCGGCAACAATGCAACTTACCCTTCCAGCAGAAGTACTGGTCTGACATTTTCTATTTCAGCAGCAGTATCAAAAGCATTGTTGGATGTTGCACAACCCCTTCAATCTGCAGCAGCAGCAATGACAGTCCCAGTCTGACATCCCTCACCATCTGCAGCAGCCGCAGCAGTCCCAGAGGTGCAGTTTGTTCCGGATCCCATTCCACTTTGAAGTTCAGAGGTTAACAGAGTTTTGGGCCTGGTAGAAGCAAACCCCTCCTCTACCAATGCTGACCAGACTGTACTTAAGACGGTCAACAATGCAGTACAGTGAGTCACAAGTTCGTTACTACCTAGTGCTGCATCTCAAAGTGAGAACCTTTTTTTGTCAGCTGCTGTGCTACTAACACATCTTGTGCCCGAGAAGGTCAAAAAAGAAATATGGTCCAATGAGTATGTGGACTTTGCACTACTGTTGAATAGTAGCTTTACTCAATCTGATGATCATTATACTTTCAGGGTAGAGAAAGGTGATGGTGGCAAACCAGCTTTGGTTTTATGACTTAATCCTAAGTGGCAGACTGTTCAATCAAATGAGCAGTGGGTCTTGGGCTTTCAGGCATTTGTCCCCATCTCTTGAGAAAAAGCCCCTCATGATACCCTGGCCCTCATGAAGTATGGGTCAGTCATCTCAAAGAGCCAACAGGAGGTTCTACAACTCAAAATTTCATAGCGTTAGGCAGACACATGGTACCCAGGGTGTCCAGTTCCTATTTTTTCCTATTTTTTGAACCTATTCCTATTTTCTCCTATTTTTAAACTAAAATCCCCGATTTTTCCTATTTTTTTAGCTGGTGATGCCAAAATCTGGGTTAACCTCAGTGTAAGAACCTGTGAACTCCTTCTTCGTTTTGCACCTTTTGTTGTTCTACTTTCTATTGTGATGACTTCTTTGTTTCCTTTGTTTTACATCACTTGTGAGTTTAACAGGTTCTTACACCGAGGATGACCCAAAATTTGTAACACAATTGAAAATGGAATATAAATGATTATAGTTGTATGTGTTTTGGAGTGAGATTTATCATAAAGCAAGTAGTATGTTGACTTTGATGTTCTTAGCAAAAATAATAGTTACATTTGTTCTTTTCATGACCTCTATTGCTTATTAGAGTTTTGTTAACAACTTTGTTATATTGTTACTTTTGCTATAATTTCCTAGTGCACTTACATGAATTGTATGTTAAAAAACCAATCACTAGCTGGATTGTGGATGCTGCATGAAAAGAACAGACTCAAGTTTAGTTTACGGCACTTCCTCTCTTGGTGACCCTTGTTAACAGCTATACCTAAGCAACTGACGAAGGATGTAATATTTTGGTTGCGAAACCGGTCTTGCAGTGATAGCTAAGCAGAAAGTTACGTTCTTCTTAGAACCTAACCATGACACACTTACAATCTGGTACCAAATAGATCAGTGTCATTTTGCGTACACCGTGGAATGTCTGGTTCCATACTCAAAACTATGCGGTCTTTTGACTCAATGAAGCATACAGTCTACTCTCTCTTAATGGACACCCCTATAAGACGGACACCTCTGTAAAATGGACACTCAGAGTTGGTCCCTACCTTTCTTTACTTCCTCCATTTGACTCTCTATAAGACAGACATTTCTCTAAGACGGACACACGCTGCAGGTCCCCAAGGTGTCCGTCTTAGAAAGAGTTGAATGTATTCTCAACCAGCTACCGATTGCAGATTAATGGAAGTAAAGCTTTCCATAGGGCTTTTTAGTCCTAGTTCGATATCCTTCAATGATAATGCAATCGTAACAAATTTCTATCCTAAGAAATTTCACTCTTCAAAGCTTTTCAAAGATTGGACACCAACTGGAAGGGAACTTGCATATGATCACCTTTGATTATAGAACCATGCTTGACGTGTAGTCAAGCATATTCTGATTACAGCGTAACTGAGCCAATAAACTAAACGTTACTGATCATTTTCACTCCTAAGCTGCAAAAGTTGATCTAAATCCTGCGAACGTAGAAGCTGAGGACTCGTAGCCCTCATTATAACCCTGATGAGGTGCGGGGAGGTTATCTTTGTCGACGAAAGCACTACATTGATTTTCCTATTTTTGTCCAATTTTTTAATACAAAGTTTCCTATTTTCTCAATCCTGAGTTTCCTATTTTCCTTCTTTTTTGAGCAACCATGCCACTGGACACCTTGGGTGCCCCTTGGGACCAAATTCATGCTGAGCTATGGCTTAGGTCTCATTCCCTTTCGTCCCAAACTTAGTACCCAGTCAGAAAAAAGTAAACAATAGGGGTCATTTATCCCAAAGGGATTTTGTTGGAAGTTTCATAGGGGGATTGCATGTCCTGGATGCTCTTACAAACACCAGTGTTTCTGGTTTGGAAACAGCCACCCAAATTCCAAATGCAAACAAGCCTCCAAACAGCCTGCAGTAAATACAGGGCCCAAAACATCTTTTACCGTCCAGAGCACTCCCAACCGCATCCCCCTTCCGTCCGAAACACTCCTATCTCCGGTCAAAGCAAGGATTTTAGCAGCACACTTATCAGGTTATCCAGAAAAGTTTTTTATTATTTATTAAGTAGCGTTTTACCGGGTTTTCGTTTACATTATTATGGCCCCTTAGAGAGCCGGTTTTCCAATAGTCTTGTTTTGGCATCTGAGCACCCAGATAGGGTTGATCAAAAGTTAACTAAAGAGATCTAAGCAGGTCGTACAGTGGGACCTTTTTCAGAACCCCTACTGCCTAACCTTAGAATATCTACCTTGGGAGTCATCCTCAAGAAAGCGCAAGGTGAATTAAGAATGATTCACCATCTTTCATTCCTCTTTGGAGCCTTGGTTAATGACTTTATCCCGCAAGAGTTTTGTTCAGTACACTTTGCTAAGGTTGATCAAACGTTTAGGCAGAGGTTGTACTCTTGCTAAGACACATGTTCGCAGTGCTTTTCGCATTATCCCAATACACCCTTCAGACTACCACTTGCTGGGAATGCAGTGGCAAGGGAACTATCTTGTTGTCTCCCCATGGGTTGTGCTAGTTCTTGCAAGGCCTTTGAGGCTCTTAGTGGTTAACCTCTCATAACTTGCAATTTTTCACTGATGCTGCACAGTCTAGTGGGTATGGTACTGTTTTTGGCAGACATTGGGCTTATGGTGCATGGCCAGACGCATGGAAGGCACATAATATTTGTTTCTCGAATGTTTCCTATTGTTGTGGCCCTCAGTACATGGTCTAGTGAACTAAGAAACAAGAGGGTGCTCTTTTTACCTATAAGGAGAGTGTAGTTCATGCTATCTATAAGCAAACAACGAAGGACACTAAGATGCCAGCATTGTTGCATACAATTGTTCTGATTTCCTTGAGAAACAATGTCTTCTTTAGGGCACGCCATTACGGCAAATGATGGTGTACGTTCAGTTCTCCCAGTAAACCAAGCTCACCCTTAGCAATGCACTTTGTCAAGTACATCGCTTTATTGGCAAGCGAGCAAGAGTCATAAAAATATAAAAACAAAGACGCAAATAGGCCACTTCCGAGTTCCAAAAACCCTCACTTCCAAAATGAGGCCAAGTGCACAACCTTTCTTGTGAAAATGAGTAGAAATTTGCATGAGAATGAAAAATCATTTCCATGTAAAAGGCTGAGCACTTAACCTCGTTTTGATACACAGGCCCAGGGGAACTCGGAAATGGCCTATTGAAATAAGCATGATTCAGGACTTTCCTCTATCCCATTCCTCTCGCGGATTGACCGATGCAATTTTTCCCCTTGTAAACAGTCGTTACCATCTGGAGGACACTTACTTAGAACGTTTCGGAACTGTTATTTTAAATGCTTATAAAAAAAGACACGAAATTCACAACTCGGAGAGGATCCCGGAAACTTCATATGCTATTTCCATTTCCTTGCAACTTCGCTACCAGGCCGACAAATAACTTTCCCTGTATAAAATCATTAGCAGTCTTATTTAACTGATATAACTATTTTAGCGACCCTAGCCCTTTGAAAAACTTTAAAGTCAAACGTAATCTAGTGACCTGGACTTAAGGGGGCACTCTGGAGAAGGGGGGGGGGGGGGGGGGGGGGGGGGAGGAAACACGGGAAAAAAAGGGGGGGGGGGGGGGGGGGGGGGGG
>BOPM01000206.1:575246-601559 GCA_022179025.1 Porites australiensis
AAAAAATGATATAATTATTAAGAGAAATACAAGATTTAAGAGTTTAATAGCAACACAAAAACCTTCATTTAATCGCTTTCTTAATACGCTAAAAGATAGTTCACTTTAACGTTTGATTTGTTTCTCGTGTAGCTGGTCATTTCCGCATTTCAGTTTCAGCTGATACAGTTTAGGCACCCTTTCTAAAGGATCGCACCGGGACCACAATGCCAACAAGGTTACGATTGAATGAGATGATACCCGAAAGGATTGAAACCCTCGAAAACAATGTCCTATATCGGGTGGAATTTACTTATTTAGCCCATATATGGAAGTACCCCCGGGCGCATTATCCGCTGTCCTCCAGCTGTTTTATACTATAAAGAGTCTAAAATTATTATTTATAGAGTGATGAATTATAATAATTAAAAGTTTCCAGCGCCGTTAGCTTGGATCCCGGCATCACGACACCGTGTTAGGCGCCATCTATGCTAGAAGTTCAGAATTTCGATTACCACGGCAACAAGATTATGCTTAGCGTTTGCCAAGATGAGCCGAATGTCGAATTCACTACCTGTTTATCTGATACGAGGTCAGGAAAGAACTCCTTGTTTTGAAGTTTTGTCGCGTAGCCTTCAGCCACTGAACAGCTTTTGTTGACGGAACAACCTAATCTGTTGTTGTGTGGTTAAAACTAGTTATTTGTTAATTTTGAATTATTTAGAAAACGCCGATGTACCAGCTGATGTAAGACCAGAGGTAACCCAGGCTCACTGTTTGTGTCAAGTACGTGTTTCATAACATGAGTTAATATAGAGAACATATGGGGCGAAGTTTTGGTCTGGAAATTTGTTAGAAAATGGAAATAAAAATCTATGAAAATTATTATGTGGCAAGTTGCTGTTGTCCTTAATTTGACAAAAATAGTCTTCGTCTTTCCTACATAGTATAGTGGCAGACTATTTTTCTCGAAACTTCGTGTGCATATTAAGGACAACAACTCGCCACATGGTAAGTTTCATCGATTTTTATTTCCATTTTCTAGCAAATTTCCAGACCTAAACTTCGCCCCATATGTTCTCTACATTTACTTATTTACTCATGTTATGAAACCTGTACGTGACACAAACAGTGAGCCTGCGTTACCTGTGGTAGGACTCAAACTAAATATTGGTTGTCTTTACACTAGGCCGTTAATTAACACTTAAAAAGCTGTTATGTGTTTCTTAACCAAAGATAAGTTTGTGAAGGCCTAAGTAATATTTCAAGTTATTTTACGTTGTATGTCATTAACGTCGGAAAGTTGAAACGATTTAAGAAAGTTTCAAGTGACTTGAAATCCATCCTTAAAACAGGCCTAGCGAACTTGCGATTTCTTGAGCTTTGAGAAGGGCGAATCATGTTAATCAATCTTAATTATGTTTGGTGGGAAAATAGCCTTAAGTTAACCTGAAGTAAAAAAGAAACGGTTGTGTGTGAAGCTTCCTTTTTCTTGAAAAATTTAGAATTTACTTTTCTTGAAATATTTCTTAGCTTATCGGTTAGGCTCTAGTGTAAAGACTATTATTGTCTTGAGAGAAGGAGACGACGAATAGCAAGATCTACTGCGTAGATCGTTAGCGTATTTAAAACTGTTTTTTAGCGTTCAAAATAATTGTAACTGTTCCTGTTTTCATGCAACAAGGGAACAGTTTACATCAAATTTTAAAAAAAGAAATATTACAATATTCGGTCACGTAGCTTTTCAAGGCTGTTCTACTTCCGCGTTCGATTTTTCCCCTACCCTACTATTGGACGGGAGGGTTTTGAGCTCTAGGATGATTCGATATTTATTTGATAAAACCCATCACCGATTTTGCTCATCGTCGTACTTCGAAGTTGGATATCAAGTGTTGCGCTTTTTTGCTAGTAATAGATTTAATAATCGAATCTGCGAGAACTAAACAACAGGTTATCTTCAAGAAAAATTAAGGGAAGGGCGACAAAGAACTGTGTGGCTCTCGAAAACAAGGCGAGGCTACCTAGTACGGTGAGAACAAGCATGGTTTACGACGACGACGGTAAGTTTCTATCTCAATGGCAGTCGCGAACACAAATATTTTATGTTATTTCTTTCGGATAATATATTTAATGGGGACGGCAGATTCTGCGCAACATAACTATAGAAATATCTGGGCTGTGAAAGTACGTGGAAGTCTACAGGACGCGAAGCAGTTATCCTTCAAGCATGGTTTCGTGTATGACAAGCATGTGAGTACGGTACTTCCATTCTTTAACTTTGGTTAAGTTTAAGTTAAATCTACTCAAAACCCTACAAACACTCAAAAACCTCAAAAACCTCTACTCAAAGAACTGTATGGCCCTCGAAAACAATATTTATGCCAGGCTGTGTGGCCCTCGAAAACAAGGCGAGGCTACTTTTTACGGTGATAACATGGTGTACGCCTACGCGGGAAGTTTCTGTCTCGATGGCGGTCGCGAAAACAAATATTTTAAGTTATTTCTTTTGGATAATATATTTGATGGGGACGGTAGATTCTGCGCAACAGAAGTTTAGAAATATCTGGGCCGTGAAAGTACGTGGAAATCTACAGGACGCGAAGCAGTTGTCCTTCAAGCATGGTTTCGTTTATGACAAACATGTGAGTTCTTCCATCCTAACTTTGGTTAAGTTTAAGTTAAATCTACTCAAAAACCCATTTTAACTTCACCGTTGTATCGTTGAAACGCGTATTGAACTGCACTAAGTACCAAGAAGGGAAAACTAGACAAGCCAAGACTCCTAGCCTGAATGCGAATTCGCGAAGAAAGAGAACTGGCTTGAGTTCAAGAACATGTTCATAGTATAGGTTTCAAGGAACTTACTAAAATCGAAACTCTCATCCGAAAATTATTAAAAACACTTGGCAAGAATTCGTGTTAGGGTAAATTCGACGAGTGCCATGACTTGATACAGGGACATTAGGTAAATGAAATGTAGACAATCGACACATACCCGTAAATGGATTGAACTGAGACAGCGATGAAGACATTACGATTGTAAATTACCGACAGGGATATAGTTTTCTTCCCTATGTGTGATCAAAGGGTGTCCGGTCGTTTTTGCTGCAAATTCATTTCATGAAGTTGCAATTGATTCGCTGCGAGTTCTGTTTCATTTCACCCCATCACGAATTGATTAATTCCCTTCATAATAGTTTGATTCCCGTCGTACATGTAGTTGAGTTGCCAGAAAATGAAAGGAATTAACCGCTTGTTTCAGCGGCTGATCACGAGGAAGGAACGCATGATGAATCCCTGAGAACTTGTCCATTGGGAGGCTAGGAGGGTGGTGGAACAAGATTTTTAAAGGCGTTTTCTAGGCAAAGTTACTTTTTTTTGTGTGTTTTTCTCTGGCCTGTTTGATTGAATGCAGTTGTTTAACTTCCCTCTGTGTAAGTTACGTGTCAAATTTGATATTGTAGGGATATAGCTGTTGTGGTTCAATTTTTTCCTTGGTTTAAATTTTATTTTCCTTTGTTTCAAACTCATTATCATACAGTACCATACCCCAAAACAAAGAAAAATAAAATTTAAACCAAGGATAAAATTGAACCACAACATAGCCAATATTATCTCGGCTTTACTGACAGGTGACCAATAACACCAGTTTTTTGCCACGTATTATTGCGATCTTTCCTGCTTTGTGGGTTTTTCCCCAAGTATGTGTCCATTTTGCTCTCATGCGTCCGTTCCACGCAAACATACGCCTAGCAAACGCGCATTTGTATGCGCACAACACGAGCCCACCATATACATGCGTTAAAAACAAACATTTGTATTATAGGGTCACAGAAAGTTGTCGTATAACAGGCACCGAATTATACTGTCAGTAATAAACCACTTCATGTACGATAGAGATGAAAAGTAACTCCAGTTTGAATCAAGCATGGCCGCAATGGCCGCGTTAATTTCGAGCAAGGTTTGGTTCTTATTCATTGCCATCAAAGTAATGGTGGTGGTTGCCTGCCCGACAACGGATTTGTTGGAGTCCGTGGATTGTCTCTTGAGAGACTGTGTACGCTACTTCACATGCAACTTATACATCGCATGAGAAATGAAACAGAGAGCATTCCAGATATCTTTCTTGATGTCCTGACTCCAGCATCGCGTATACACAATTATAATACAAGATTTGTCAGTGAATTGAATTATTTTAGGCCAAGAGTATTCACCAACTTAGTTAGGATGTCCATTTAAATTCTCCGCTCCGAAAATCTGGGAGACTGTACCGCTTGGCCTCAAGTGTCTGTCATATCATAAGTTTGAGAAAGAGTGGAAGTCCTATCTTCTAATCAATCAAATCTGATGGTAACCTTGCTTATATGTTCTATCACTGTTATTATTTGAGATGCTATTTCCTCTCTGCTGCTGCCGCTTATCTGAACATGACGGTGCCCAAAAAGAAAGCTTTTGCTACTTTGGAGACTGTACACAAATGAACTTAACGTCTTTAGCTTAATGAATATTTGTCAGCTACTTTGTTCTGCTACTTACGCACACTTGTGTAAATCCCTTATATAGTGTGAAATAAAGAAAGATTCAAGGATTGAAAATTGAATGCTGACCGAAACGTGTTTTCTCCGAAATTCCTGGATCAGCGGAATAAGTACATTTATTTTTTTCCAAGCTTGCGGGCGGGCAGAATCCTCCAAATCCTGCAATCTGATTGGTTCCGAGAGCGAGCGGTATTTTACGATCTTGCCCGCTAACCTGGCGGAATCGTTGGCAGCTTCATTCACAAGTTTGTTTGTTGTTTGTGAATGAGCAAAATCCGTCATTTTCCAACCATTTTTCTTTTAAAACTTGCGCTATTATTAGCATTACCTGGGGCCGGGGAAAGTGGATTTTATTATTCAGACCAAAAATCTGAAGGAAGAATCAAGGAAGTCAGCCAGGAAAACCGCTAAAGTAAAGCAAAACAGGTGGCTCGTGATGTCGCTTCACTAGCTTTATAACAGCGCTGTAAGTACTGCAATCTTGCTTTTATGCACCGTTTATTGGACATTTTTGCTCTGTTTGTAGGTTTGTTTTCCATTTTTGCTGTATGAATCTAGATTGTGCCGTTTTTCTTTGAATTTTACTTTGCTAGTTTTCTACTTATCAGAAAAGGTTAGTTATTGTCAATGACTGCATTTAGCTTTCAATCTTAAATAGACAACACGAATCACTTTTCGAGCAGTCGATTATCGCCGTTTTTCATTTCTTTGTTTATAACTTGTTACTCACATCGCCTTTTTTTTTCTTCCAATTCAATTAAAAACCTTAAAATTGGTCTGTGTAATAAGCTCTTTTTACAAAGCTTTTGTGCAGTTTTCATCCCGCTCCATGGAACTATATTCTTAAAGCAATTTTTGAGTTTAATATTCAGCCGACGAAAATCCTCGCTGTCTTTTTTTTCCAGGGGCTTTTAATATCAAGCTCGTCAATTCGTTTATCGTTGTTTGACACTCAGATTATGAATTGTCTAGCAAGACACAAAAAACTGTCTTTATTCTAGAAGGGAGCAGTAAGTGCCATAATATAAATTGCCGAACTAAAAATCGTGTTGCAATGTTTTGTTGTGGTTTGCAATCGATCGCGCGCTTCATCAACACGCCTCCTACTTAAACACGCATAGGTTGGAGATTGAAGGAAAATTTTCCTGAAACTTGAAAATCTCAGTAGGACAAAAATAAAAATGTTATTCACCGGCCTAGGACGGTCCGTATTGGGAGAAACTGTGCCTTCGGTCTGAGTACGGCCGAGGGCGGTACTCAAGACCTCGGGCACAGTTTCTCCCAATACGGACCTCCCAGCCGGTGAATAACTTATATGTATGCGTGTAAGTTTCTTTGTCGGTGAATGTCATGATTTCCTGCTATGCCCGGAGGAAGGAGGGGGGGGGGGGGGGTACTCTCTTTTATGGTCTATACGGGGAGGCTCCACCCGAAAGCCTGGGGGAGGGGGGTTGGCAACAAATATTTGTACGGGGAGGCAACGTCCCGAGGTCCCCCTTACCCGTCGAGAAAACGTTCTTAGATTTGTGATTGATTCCTATTTTACGACAGTGCATTTCCAGCAGTTGAAGGGGATACAAAGCTCAAAGCAAGGTATGTGAACCGGGTACCATTTGTCAATAGAAGATATGCGAAAGGGTCATCTTTTTCGGGAATAACGAGTAAGGGGTTGGACCTCGGGGCGGAGCCTCCCCGTATACAAATTTGTTGGGTACCTGCCCCCATCTCGGGCTGCTATGTCAGTATGACGCTGGGCCCAGCTTATAAGTTGAATTTTCACGGATAGTGAGAACTTCAGGTTTGAGTTGTACACTGTAGCTTGAACTAAAGCTACACCTAGTGTGGAGAATTATGCTCTGCGTGAGTCAAGATCATTGTCTAACTGCTGATAGCCTGATGCAGTCCATTTAGTTTTCCTTGAGATAAGTGAGTCTTTGGACTGGAGAGCGATATCTTGTTGTTCCTTCGTATTTACTTTACTTTCGCTTAACACTAGGGTCTCTGCGACTGTTATGAATTCTGCAAGACTGCAGTTACGGAACTATAGCCTTCCTCGTCAGTTGCTACTGTGGTAAAGTCTTTGGTGAAGAGAGCGAAATTATTTGTTTAAATACTGGTGGCTAGAATAGAAAATACTGACTTGCCATTGGCTGCAAAAAAAAGGCCAAACTGAAGTTACTTTTCAGCTCTATCGTACATGAAATGGTTTATTGCTGACGGTATAATTCGGTGCCTCTTATATGACGACTTTCTGTAACCCCATATACACATGATCGTTTGTAACGCATATATATGGGCTCGTGTTGTACGCATATATATCTGTCTGGATTTGCAAAAAGGTACCTCCAGGAATTTTTAGTAGCAGTCTCATTTGAGGCTTGTTCAGTACTTGATAATTCTTTTTTTATTTTTAATGACATTTTCAGTACAAAAATCCCCTAATAAAGTGCAGTAGATAAAATTTGAACATGTGTTTAATATGCTGTTTATATCATCCCCCTACCTCTCCTCTACCTATCATTTCCCATAATTATCTCCTTGTCATAAACACTATGACATTTGAAATCAGCGCGCGCGTTAGAAGTTGTTTTCCGTGGTCAGTTAATTTTCTAGATTTCTCTTTGGCCGGCTGCAGCATAGTTTTCTGGAAGGCATAACATCAACCTCGTCCCCAGGGCTTTTCCCTTAAAAAATGGGTGGGGCGGGAAAAGGCCCTGGCATCGGCTGGTCACCTGCACAGCCTAAATATTCCTGAGAAGCTAATTTATATGCAACCCGCTGGTTTTGCGCTGACAGAAGTCGAACGGAGCAACAATGGAAAATAATAATATCGCGAACCAGGCCTGATCGCGAACTGTATGTCAATATTTTCGCGTCTGTGCGATTCAAAAGCTTAAGATCCATTTAATTGCGTATTATTCAAATGCTACAAGTTTATGAAAGGGCGTAACGGCAAATGGTTCAAATGCTTCAGAGTTGAGACAAGCTGTTATTAAGTAGTACTTCGACTGAAATTCATCGTGACTGTGGAATTACTGTACGATCAAGCAGAAAGTGATTTTGTCCAATGTCACACAAAAATGCGGGCCTTTGCATCTAGGATCTGCAATGAATTTAAACAAATTGAACTTAATTGAAATAGAATTGTTCATCAAAATGCTTTATGGAGTCTGGTCTTCTCTACAACCCGACCATGAAACAAACAAATCTCCGCGCCGGATGCAAGTCAGCCGTCCAGCCAGGAACGATGACAGGTCGCCGATCTGAAACATTTTAAGATCTCTTATATCTTTTCTCTTCCGAGGATGAGTACAAAGGATTTTCGTTATATCAAAGGGAAGATTGACCGATCGATTGGAATCAACTACAGCTCTGTCAATTTTAAATGGACCCAAGGCTTTCTTTGTTACCAGTCGTTTGATACCCTGGGCGCCAGAAACTTTTCATGCGCGGTTTCCGGTTTCGGTCAAGTCCGCAGAGGTCGATGAATTTTTTAAAAATACAGGTCATACTAGATAAGTCTAAACCAACGCGTGTCGCTATGATATGGCTGAGAGTCAAGCTGAATAGAACTAGGTTGTGTACGGCGGTCCACTTCGCAAGAAATAAATAAAATATCAAAAGAGTCGCGAAAACGGACTTTTCCATGCCAGTACAAACTTTATACATGTACGACATTTATATCGCTCTATAAAGGAAGTTTTACAAATGTTACCGCTCGCTGTCTCCTTCATAGAAATCGGAGGAAGGCAAAAAATTACCATAGCCAGTATCTGACAAAAAAGAAATCTTGTAAAACTTTTCGTCACTCGTCAAGAGATATAAAAGGCCGGCCCACGATCGCGCGCTGTGAGGTTACGCATAATTTTAGCTTTTCACACAGCGCTAATTTATTACACTCAGGATTTTCGGGTGTATGAGGGGACACGTGACCAGCCGATGCCAGGGCCTTTTCCCGCCCCACCCATTTTTTAAGGGAAAAGCCCTGGGGACGAGGTTGGCATAGCATCGTTAAGCCTTATGAAGGAACGAGTCTCACTATTGGCAAAGTCTACCGTCGCCCAATATGTTACCGTATTTCGTCTCATTTTGGCTAAACGGGATCTCGGGCTTGAGACGGAAAGGCAGCATATTGCGAGTTTTGATATGGGCGGTGATGAGTCTCTGACCTCAAAAAGTAGTTTGTGGGAGTCAAATCTATCATTGAAGATGATCTCTGACCAGGCCAGAAACTTGTTAAAAATTGTTTTGGAGGCCGGCCTCTATGTGTCCCTTTCAACACGGCTCGTCTACATCCAGAATCGACTGTGTCAGCAACGTTTACATGTGCTGATTTATGTGGAGAAAGCGAGAGTTATTTAGAGAGAGTAATTTGATGATATTTCTCACGTATTAAGTGTGAAAACATTGTGCCTGGTTGGTTGTAATTGTGTGATATCCTGAAGTTGTTGACAGACAGATTTCAGGTATGTCGTGGCGCTCGAATATTGTGTACAAGGCTGAAAACCCTTTGTGAGCGTTTAGTTGAAGTGATTTTGCCTTGTGGGGTCAAAAAAGGGTGGATTATAGGTCTGTTTTAGTCAGGCATCTCGCTATGAGCCTCATAGCCTGCGATCATGCCCTCTCCCTTTATCTCTGTAATCTGTTTTCGGGAGGAGGGTATGATACATTTCTTTCACAGATCACATGCAAAAAAAAAGAAAAAAACAGAATCTGGACTTTTTTCTGATTGGATAGGAAACAATGCGGATGATTTGCGCTGTTCCGATTGGCCAAAACACTACCATCCGTTAGTTGTTTTTGATTTCAGTCTGCATTTTTGTTTGCGTAACGATCAGTGAATACACACGGGAGTTCGTTATGAAATTTCTGCTGGCTCAGTTTTCTTGAATTTGAAGAATGTCTAAATAGAAATTCCATCTATTGAAGTATTTTCCATTTCATCGTACACTAAAAGTTGCAGTCAAAAATTCACCTATCATTTTAATGCAATTTGATACCGGCTACAAGTTACAGAAGCGACAAACGGGTTATCTTTTCAAATAATCAATTCATGAATGGAACTGGAATCCTGACCTGGTTTGACTGTAACTCCTCCTTCAGAAACCTGAGAATTATTCTGAGCGATCTTCGTTTTCACAACACTTTTTAGTTCGTGAAATGTAGTGCTGCAGCGTGATTTTTTTGTGCTTTCGGCACAGAACGAAGTCAACGAGTTTTTACCAGTAAATTCGTAATTATTTGTACCTGTAAAATAAAGGTACGGTAGCTCCAGCGAGCAATATTTCATCACAAAAAATAATTAAAAAAAGCATTTAAAAATTTCTTTTAGGAAGCGCCATCTGAACGTACTTAAAAATTTCCCTTTCCCTAAAATTGATTTCGAAAGAGACATTATTAGCGCCAAAATTTGATTCCCATCTGGTAAACGCTGATTGGCTATTAACATGACAGGTCAAGCAGACGTCAGATTATGTAAATAAGGGGGCGGTTGATACCCTGGGTGCCAGAGGCTTTTCATGCGCGTTTTCCGGTTTCGTGTCCTCGGCCTACGGCCAACGAAACGAAGCTCCCCGTCGCACGCGAGGAAAAACCTCTGGTACCCAGGGTAGGCAGTTGATGGCTTGTTAAATGATTGTATCAGGCGTTATTTTTTTCCCTCTCGAGCGAAAGAAGCAAAGAAGCAAAGAAGCAAAAAAAATAAATAAATAAAAAATAACGCCTGATCTCAGGTTATGAGCCTCAAATTTTAAGAGACTGAAAGGACATTATTTCTGTACTTTTAAATGTTGTTCATTTCGTTACAAATCTGTCGCTTTTTTTCGTCTGTTGCCAGCGATTAATTTGTCCGTTTTAAGCCGTAAATAGCGACTTTCAACTGCTTTTTATTCACCTCAAGGGTCAAATTGTTAAAACGCATTTGAAATTTCTATAGGTACCTTTTTATAAAGCCAGCCAGATATATATATATATTATATATATAGGCGTATGTTTGCGTGGAACATACGCATGGAAAGAAAATGGACTCATACTTGGGAAAAAAACCCACAAAGGAGGAAAGATCGCAAGTATACGTGGCAAAAAACGCACGTTTATCGTGTCATAATTTTGAAACAAATGGCCGACCATATTAAGCCCTGATTTTTTTCAGGCTTCTTCTTTCCAATTGCTTAAATTGGAAAATTTACTGCAATGATCATTCTTCACTTTCATCTACAACCGCAGTTCAAAAATGAATTATTTCATATATACTTCACATCATACAACTGTTGTGATACAACTCACTTTGACCCTGAAGATGACTACCCCACAGGTTGTTGAAAGATCAGTCACTGTCAACAACAGTCCTATTCAACATTACGCTCACCCGGACAATCTAGCCTGCGTGCAGACGATAACTAAACTCTGATTAGTACCGTCTGCGAAGCAGCGCAGAGATCCTTGTTCTGGACCCCCAACGGACTCAACGAATTACCGGAAGTGCGTTTCGAATTTCTCTTCATCCTGATTGGCGATCACGACAAACAAAAGAAAGGCCTTTTTTAACTGGCCAATCGTGGCGAGTACTCAAATCTGGGTACACAGCTGGAAGTCCAGAACAACGATGTCGGCGCTGTTTCGCAGACGGAGTGAACCAGAGTTTAATTTCGTCTGCGCGCAGGCTAGGACAATCATGCTTCCCTTATTTACGAAATGACTCCTGGGTTCAAACCTTTCACAGTTTAAGGGACATGTTTGCACATAGGCAGTTACTTACATACATACTTTATTGAAAGGTCAATAGTAGGCAGCCAAAGGCTGATATGGAGAAAGATGAGGTGTGAATTTAATGTAAATAAAAACAGTTCTCAGTGATTTAATTTACTTTACATGTACTGAAATGAATTTGACTGATCTGTTCTCAGCTTTTTGAGGACTATCACATTATTAAGAGAACAGAATTGGAACAAACATTAGAAAAGACGCCTGAATCATTGGATATTGACAGAATATTAGCCTGTGAACCAAAGGTAAGGTCCAACATGTGCAGTTATAATAACATGTAACTGTGTTTCCCTTGAGGTTCCTTAATGTGTGCTTCTGGAGACATTGATCTCTGAATCACCACCCAATATCAACCAATATCAATAACAACGCTCCCCCTCCCCCGATAAACAGAAAACGACCCATTTCCTAAATTATAAAAATGCCTTCATACCAGGGAGGGGAGGGCGGCTCTTCCTTATTTGGCCTAGGCAGGTATGTGTTGCTGTCAAACAGGGTATGGTTTTCAGGGTCTTGATGAGTCTAAAACATGGTATACAATTTCACCATTTAGCGTCTTGAACTGGGTTTCTTTTTGGATCGGAAGCGTTTAAAAGAGTGTGAAAGTTTGCGCTTAGCAGTCTACATGTGGTACCAACATTCCCCCACCCACCCAAAAAAATCTAAATTACTTAATTCTGTATGCAAAATAAAATGAATCAGGGTCATGAAATTAGGTCTCAAATTGTCTTAAATCAGAAATTATGCGGCACTTTCAGGGTGTATACATGTATTGCAACAAGAAAGGTCTATTATGCAAATTAATTATGCAAGTTGTGTGATTTTTTTTCAGGATCCATTTAACCTTGTTTTACTGGGTCTCATTGAATTTTTGTCTTATTACAAGAAAGAAACAGAGAGAAAGAAAAAGGACCACTGTTTAATATTGCATGATGCATTATAATAGACACATTACATGGAGTTGTCATTATTAAAGATGCCAAACAACGTGGTATTAATTTTGTCTGGCTGATAAACACATCAAACAAGCAAGCTAAATGGCAGCAGTTTAAAGAAAGAACAAGATAATGTTTAATGGCACCCTGCGGGAGTTTAACATCTAGCTATTGAGAATCATTAAGAACGATTTTAATTCTAAGTATTCGTTCAAACAAAGGGAGATTTACTAATGTAAGGTAAGGTAAGGTACCGTCTTTATTCTTGTGTTATGTACACTTAATCATTTTCACTTATATTTTTACAGATTGAGTGGTTTATGCAACAGAAGGAGAAAACTTATAAACTTTTGTCTCCAAGATTTAATGATCTTTTGTTTGAGAAACAATGGTACCTTGTAAGTTACTCACTTTTCTGAGGTATTTTATGATTTATTACAGCTTGAATTAGCCATCATCTGGCTAACAGAATTGAAGCCGACGGTTCTCTCATTTTATCCCCGCTCCCCGCTCTTTATCAGCGCTCCGTTTTATAGGTATTTATGGGTACTTAAGCTACATGTTAAGTGAAAGAAGTCGAGACAAAGATTCAAGGTTACATCAGGGAATTGAACTCGGGGTCCCTAACACAGAAGAAAGCGAAATAACCAACGGTGCAAATAGATACTTGCTCCTCAAAAAGCTCAAAACGCCTCTCATTTCTTTTAAAAGCACTTTTAACTTACAAGTCTCCAGGCTTAGTGATGCCTTTCATTCGCCAGATGGAGTGCACAGGAAAAGGCCGAAACAGTAAAGAGAAAGAAAGGAAATAAAATGGATGGAAATAACAGGCGCATGGGAAAATTTGGTGATTTTAGAGCCACTATCTATTTCTAGCAATATTGTCACTTTATACGCTCTTTTTGCCCTGGGTCCTTCTTTATTATATACGAATGTAAGCAAAACTTGTTCAAGCAAAGTGAATAGGCTTTGGAATTGAACAGCTCAAAATCAGCTATATTTTTTCTCAAAGGTATGATTTTTTTCCTTTCTAGACAAGACCACAGAATCCTACTTTCAACATCACCTCTGTCTGGCCAGCGTACACAGGAAGAGGAATTTTGGTAGCAGTAGTTGATAATGGAGTTGATGGAAATCATCCTGAACTTTCTTCGAACTATGTAATGATATCAATATTTTATCTTAACTGTAGTAAAGGTATGTCGTAGTGTACCCGGTTCTTATTTTATACAGGAAAATCATTCGTTTAATTGGGGTGTTTGATATATAGGGGTCTGCTCTATTTAGGTTCCACTCTGTATAAATTTATGGTACTATTTATAGTAACAGTGGCTCCAAATTGACTTTTTCTTTTCAAGAATGCTGCAGCAAGTTTTGATTACGTGGACAATGATCCAATACCAGTTCCAAAGCATGGCACGGTATCAGGGTATGTGTTCAGATATATGGCTGTTTTGTGTTAAAAGTCGAATTACAAATGCTCTGCATCATGTAGTCTTTCCTAGACATAAGGGCGCTTTTAAGTGTTTGAAACCCTATGATTAGGAAGGAGCAAAAACAAAAAAGTAAGACGCTCTTAAAGCGTTAAGTCGAGATACATGTAAGAAATGAAGTGATTAATTCCTAAGGAGCCTGTGTGTGGGTGTGGAAGCCATGTGGCAAAGGACAAAAAAAGCTAGCAGGGTTACAGTATTAAAAGAAGACGCTATGGGAGCGTACACTTCGGCGTCGTCGTGGTGGATTAATTGTGAATGCAGAGGAATAATAAGAAATAATATTTTTGTAACAGATGTCTTAACTTCTTCACCGGAAGTCCGCCAGGTGCATGACCGCGTGGCTGTAACCCAATTCGACTATAATTTCTGTAATAAATAAATTGCGCACGACGAGATCTCTGTTCCACTTCCTTTATTCCCTCTACAACAACACTTTCCTTATGTACAGTTAACTCCACACCTTCTCCAGCTACGTAACTAACTAACATCAGTACACTCCCTTGCAAAACTTGCTGAAAATGCACAATCTCCGTACCGAGGATAATTCATGTACAACATCGCAACATAAACTAGAAAATGTATCTCGCAATAACCCTCGCGAAACTCGTTTTTTTAGCAGCGCCACTCAAGTTAAGCCCTGTCGGGCGGGGTTAGGAGTTGGATCAGGGTGGATAAAGGTTGGGCGGTGAAACGAGCGCTCCGCTCTTCATTTAATGTGTGATGCGGAATGGGACTGACACGAGCGCTCTTTCCGCGATCCGGTGCGCTTGAAGGCCGGCGAAATGTTCTGTTTTGCAAACCAGAAATCCTATTTTCTTTCTGTAATTTCAGGCTACAATGTTTAAGACATAAATTCGTTTCATAACAGTATTAATGAACAGTTTCATATGTTTATGACTGTAAGCCTATACGTCAAACTTGTTGGCCGTAGAATTCCAAAATTTGAGTTTAATTTGAAAGTGTTGAATGCCTACTCCTTCCTCTAAATATGACCTAATCGTATTTCACCGTTTCGTTTGCGAAGCTTAACACTTCTTAACGTTATTTTTTATATATGTTAAAGGGCGATAAATGTTATATAACGTAACAAAAGATTAGCTGATATATTCGGATATAGTGGCGTTGTAATGCTTCAAACTTTGCTTCTGTGCAACGCCCCGTTGCGATTCGCGCAATGCGAAGCAAATCTGTATGTAAACAGAATTTGTTGAAAGTTTATTGTAAGGTTTTTTACTGAACTGAAATTTTTATCTATCGGCGGGGAATTTAACGGGTAACCTAACAAATGTGGGTTTTCCACGGTGTAAAACGAATTCCAAACTAGATTTCAGGGGAAAACGACAAGGTTTCGACGGTAAAAAGTCAAACTGAAACGGTTTTGCCCGGTGGATCCAAACTTGGAAAAAATGAAACTAATGATGCAGACAATTATAATTCATGATACATATCTCATCAATGAAATCAATGACATCAATTGGTAATCGAAGAGTAATCAATGGGTAATCAGTTAGTCATTGATTATTGCCGATGATCAATGGGTAATCGATGAGTAATCGATAGGTCACAAAATTAACAGTCCTTGATTACTCTTCGGTTGCATTGATTACTCACCAATATCGCGTGGCTGCGAATGACATTTCCACGAGGGAATTAAAAAAAAAGGAAAACACGTTGAACGTAACATGAATGACTTTTTCAGATTTTATTGGTTTAGACAACAACATCATCATTTTATAGTAACTGCTGAGACGTTTGTACTCAGCTGGTTAAGTTTGGAGAATTCTTCAAGTATTCCTTGTGAGGTGTACTTGGACTCTTTGTACAAGGCCTGAAGGGCCATTCTTTCGTTCTCCCGCTTGAGCTGCCCCCTTGAGCTCTTTTCCCCTTCCCTGTTTATCAAGATATTAAGCAAATAGATCAAAATACTTAAAACTAGAAAAGAAATATCTGAAAATGAAATCTGTTGCAACTGTCGTATTGCTTATGCCATGTGAATGCACAGGATGTAAGAGATATTGAGAACTGGAATTTTCGGAAATAACTTGTGTTACTATAAATAGTTCTTGCAAAGTGACAAAAATGTTCTTACCTTGCATCTTCCCTCTGATATCAGCAATCGGATCTTTCTGGTCCAGCCACTTCTTTATTTTCTTGTACGGCTCTCTGCCCTCTTCAGAAAATTTCTCATACGCTTTTGGCTTATTAAGGATCTCGGAAGCTCTGCCCTGAGACCTTTTCAGCGCGTGTAACGCAAACTGCGCGACTGGTATCTTGTTTTCTTGCAACAGGCCCAGTACTTTGCCACATATCTTTGCCGTGTCTAGAACTTCAGAATTCGGTGTAGTCAGTACACTTAATTGGCTTAAGTCATCAGTCCGTGAACCCACAAAAATGTCAGAAAATTAAATGCTAAGATCGCGAATAAAATTATTCAAAATCAATAGGCGAATTAAACGATTTCTGACCGGTGTTTTGAGCCTGAATTGCCAAGTCATCATCAGCAGTGAATTTTTTTCCATGTTCAGCGAGGAATTCCTCTAGTTTAGCAATCTTATTCCTTGGAATAATATTTTTTACCTTGATTCCAAATAAAGACAAATGTATGAGTTGATTGTAGAAAGCATCCAATTCTTGCAACTGGAAAATTTAATTTATGCATTGTTTTCTCCAAAACTTTTCCCGGCGACACAAAGAGGCAGGCTTAATAACCAAGCATATTCTGGCTTCGTGCTTAAGTGGCATGTTTGGGAGGAAAGACAAAATCAAAACCGGTTGGACAGTGAACGAGACTGGTAAAGATCGATTGCGGAACTTTGCGGTGGTTGAAAGTCGGCCGCGAGGAAACCTTTTAATTTCAACGTTGTTTGAAACCAAGCCAAGGCCAACCTCTTGCACAGATGCCTCGAGGAACCAATCCCCCTGTACTAGCCTGACTTTTGCCGAAACGTAATTTAAATGTGCTTTCTAGGCAGTCCACGTCACTTTCCAGGTCCCAGGTAGAATCAGAACAAAAGCGCCAGGAAATAACTAAAAGTGTTATGGAACAATCAATCGCAGAGTTTGCTAAAGGCATTCAGTAACGCCAAAAAATGGAAAGTGCAAACGGGACCCTAGACCTATGCAAGGCACCGCCATAATATATAACTTATTATTATTATTATCATTAGTACTTAAAAATAACTGGAAAAAAAGGTAAAATTGAATCCCTAGAAACCCTAGGTAAACATAAACATAAAATGAAAGGATACAAGAATGTGGGTATGGTTAGGGGGACAAGGCAAAAGTAATGTCCACATGCAAGATCTATCCACATCAAAGGTACTACTAACTAAAATGAAGAACATTTATAAACAAATTGCTTGAAAGATTGCGAACTCGAAAAACTACGAAGAAACTGGAGTGAACAAACGAAATTCTATAACTTAGTAATATGTTGAAAATGCGAAACGTGAAAAGTACTGGTTCTGCAAAGAGCAGTCTTAAGATTTAAGGAATTACTTTGCCTTGTGCGGCCGTGAGAGATTAAAGACGTACTTTGTAGAACATTAATGAATAAATTTCGTTCTCTACTCGAAGGGCCCGTTTCTCGAAAGTCCCAGACGCAAAATCAAATTAACAAATCAAATTCTTACGAAAAAGAGCGAGGATTGAGCTTACAAACAAGTCCATTTGTTTTGTTAACCAATAGTTTTATTATGTTATCCGAAAAACTATTGAAACTTTTATCTGGAATAATAACATCGACAGCTTTCCGGGCCCGTTAATTACGGGGACTTTTGAGAAACGGGCCCGAGACTGTGTTTGAAAATGTTTACCCGGATTCGTGTGAAGATAATTTCTCCTGAATTTTTTCTAGACATGGTAACAACTGTGCTGGAGTTATAGCTGGAGTGGCTAATAACAATTTGTGTGGCGTGGGAATTGCATACAACGCCCAAATTGCAGGTAGGTTGATGTGATTGTCTTCTTCACTGACAGTTTCACCAAATAGGTCTAAGAGCTTTATATATTACACTGACACAGTACAGAAGGGTATGAGTATTTGTTAGAAGAATCTTTTATTTTGTCACAAAAGATATCTTAGGCTTGGAAAAGTCAGAGAACACTGTGCAATCTAAGTCGTTCCAAACATAGACACGTATAACGTGCATGAGATATTTTGACTGCTTCGCTGTAACTGTAACAGGAATCGTCCCTTTGAACCCCAATTTTAGACCGGTTCATTGCTGCCGCCCGAGCAAGAAACACAATGTTGTCCAAGTAAAAAAGACAATAATAATAAGAAACTCATTTCTATTCTCCATTAATTGTTATCGTTTCCTTCTTTTCAACTTTTGTTGGTCTGTTCATGTTACATTAAATTTGATACACGATATTCAATTAAGAGGTAGTCTTCCTAAATGCGGTCCACTCGATTTTGCGACCAAAAATAGTGTTCCTTTGTTTTTTGTTGGTGGAGAGGCTTTAGTAGGTATACACTAAAATCTCTATTTTTGTTTTCAAATTCTTTTTGTTACCGCTGCTACAAGTCAAAAACAAATTCAGTGAGTCAGTTGCGGCCAGTCTCAGAGAGTGTCATGAAGACTAAAATTGATGGATGTTGAGAGGCGCGCTGCAAACTAACGAGCCGCTGCGCAAAAAAGCTGTTCAATTAACCTTGGATACCTCACAGATAAAATATAAACACTTTTGATAAAAAAGTGAACAAGCTAGAACAGTTCAAAGGCTACTTATTATGCGAGCATTAGCGAAACGTTGAAAGTGAGCAGGTTTTGAGGGAAAATATCTCAAAAGTTGCGACCTAAATGAAGCATAAAAATACATTTATTTAAAGTAAAATTCTTACGTTTATTTTACCGGTTTATAAGTTGAAACGTGCGTGTATCTCTATGTTTCTCGGCCGAAAATCACCTTCTGTAAATTGTACATTGACAGAAATCACTTCTGCTTCAGAAACGAAAGTTTCCCGAGGAGACTTTGACCCTTTTTGCCTCTCTATTAAATTAGGCAAAGGTCCTTTTATGAATTCAGTTCCGGATCCATTTTAACTTCCCTGTTCTATCATTTCCTTTACAAACATTCTAAAACACTGACAATAGAAAAACCAAAGACAGCTCTGGGTGCGGGGAGTTCAGAGGACAGCAATCACTAACATCGCTGCTGGAATGTACCTCTGATATTTCCTGCCACCTAAGGCGCTGCCATCTTTCAAGGGAAAATATTTCCGGGTACCAGCTACTTTTGAATCGTGCATGCCAATTTCACCTAAGCGAAGGAAATATAGCAGAAATGTCCGTGTGTCCTCGGCATCGAGGAAAATTGGGAGCATACTGGAATTGCCCAACAACTGCTTGCCAGTACCCTGATCACAAGGGAAAACAAGAAGCGGTAAAAGGAGACCGATTTTGCAATGCCCAGACGGCAAGAGATATATTTCAAGTTTTCGGAGTTAGTATTCCAGTTGTCTGTCTGTTGTCTGTCCCCTACCCTTGGGGTTATTCCTTTCAAAAATTAATAATAATATTCTTAGAAGATATTAGACGCCCTCAGAAGAAGTATGATTTCTGTTGTGTATCCCTCAGAAAATATGGCTGTTATTCATTCACTTCAGAAAAGATGTTTTACTACACTATCAAAAGTACTATCATTTATTATGACCAATACAAATCTACCGCCTGCGTCTTAGCACATGCCAAACTCACAAGACCCTGAAATGCTTTACATCTCAAGTTGCGCTGTGCTTAGAGAAATTCGACAAATTTATTCAAACAGAAGTTGATGTGACGACGTACGCAGGCTACGTAGTACTTTATTGACGCGTGATTTTTCGAAACAACTTCCTGACGTTATTACAAAATTAGTATGTGTAAACAAATGGTGACGAGTGAAATTAGGGAATAATTTCACGCGCGTTTTGATCCCTATAATTTCCCGAGCTTTTAGGCGAGGGAAATTATTAGGATTTGGACAAAAAGAAAGTGAAATTATTCCCTAATTTCACGAGTGTACCATTTGATTACCTATTAATATCATGGGTGACGAATTACGTTAGCTATCTTGGATTTTTGACATGTTTATAATGGATCGTATCGATCGAGAACTCCTGGACTCTCTCGAACATTTAGAGCTTAAATTTGGCTTAAGTTCAGAGTTTTTCGACAAAATACCTGTTCGAATCCTTCTTGATGTGCTCTTTCGTGTGTTCAGGTTTTCTAAAGCGTCTTTTTGTGCCCTGACATCTTCATTCATGACATTTTGAAACTTCGTCGCCATCTTGACACTGAGACGTACGTTAGGTTGCCATGGCAATTTTGTCATTTCACATGTGAAATTACAAATTAACGCTGAAATTTCGCGCCAAAATTAAGGAGTAATTCGTCACCTATGATATTAAATGAGGTATTTCCGACTGCCGGTCATCTAGTATTTTGAAAACCGTACCCGTGAGTCAAGATGCTAAAGAATTATGCTTAATGCAAGCTCGGAGAATTTGTCCACAACAATACGAAACCTTTATTTAGAATCGCTTGGCATTTCTGAACGAACACTAAATACGCTGGTGAGGTTTCGTTGCTAATTTCTTATGTTCTGCATGAGAGGAATTAAACGAGCTATTCCGAGAAAATTGGTCAAAATTTCTGACTGCCGGGTATCTAGTTTTTTGACAACAGTTCCTTGCTGCCGGGTTTCTAGACCCTTCAATAAATAGCTCTGAAAATACTTTCGTATATGTTCCGATTGCTACTCTGTACTCAGATCATATTTACACATTTAGAAAATATATATATAATATATGTGGAACGAACTGACTATTTTGTGAAACGATCGCACTATTGATTGGAACGATCTGACTTTTAACGATCTGACCATGGAATGAAATGACTGGATACCCTGTAGTTAGAATCAAATCACTTTAATACCTACCATTTAGGTTTTATCAGTAGTGTACTATCGACCGAGTGAACAAGAAAACAACGCCATGCTTGTTTGTCCCGAATAACTCCGTACTTTTACTGACAGATCACATTACGTGATGAACTCGTGATTAACAACATTACATCCCTCCTCTTCTTGGGATGAAGACTAAAAAGTACCTAAAAATAACTCACATCAAAAGTCTTTGCAAATCTGTTTCCGACTAATCAACATTCTCAATTCGTAAAAACAACAACAGTGTTCGCCTGAAAATCGTGTCCGAAAGATCAATTCAAAACTTCTGAACGGAATTCTAATTGTGAAGTATATGAAATAATTCATTTTTGAACTGCGGTTGTAGATGAAAATGAAGAATGATCATCGCAGTAAATTTTCCAATTTAAGCAATTGGAAAGAAGAAGCCTAAAAAAAAAAAAAAAAAATCAGGGCTTCAACGGGATTCGAACCCGTGACCTCCGTGTTGCCGGTGCGTTGCTCTGCCAACTGAGCTATGAAGCCACACATTGGGAGATAGATATTGGCACGAGAGATAGTTTTTTACTTTGTCTTCTGTCAGCTTGTCTATTCCTTGGAACCACCTTTTGTCTCGGATAAGTTGCTTGGTCTTAACAATTCCTTGGTGACCTAAATGTGCCAATTCTACTGCTCTGCTTCTGAGGGTGGGTGGTATGAGAATCCTGTTCTTTCTCAACACTACTCCATTGTTTACTGAGAATTCATCTTTCAATCTTTTATAATCCTGGACTTCAGGGCTGGTCCACGGATCAGTTTCTATCGCTTTAATAAGAGCCTGCATCTCTGCATCTACTTTGGTAGTTCGCTTGATGTCTTCAAGTGTCATTGCTTTGGGTACAGCAGTCGTGCATACATAATTGACGTGATCTTCAGCCAGGTTCTGCAACTCTGAGTCTGAAGGACAAGGATGTCGGCTCAAGAAATCAGCGGGATTCTCTGCATCTTTTCCGGGTCGGTAGATTAGCTTGCAGTCATAGGGCATGAGGCGAAGTTTCCACCTTTCAATCCTTGCTGAAGATTGCGTGTGGTTGCTGAAGATACCAATGAGGGGCTTGTGATCAGTGATAATAGAAAACTGAGCTCCATAAACATACAGGTGAAAACGTTCTGCAGCCCAAACCACGCGCGGCTAGCATTTCTCGCTCTATTTGAGAGTAGCGCCTTTCAACATCACTTAGCGCCCGACTTGCATAGCTAAGAACTTTACCTTCCTGTGTCAACAAACCGCTGAGACCAACAGGACTAGCATCAACGATGATTTCGGTCTTTTTTCTTGGGTCGAAGTAGCATGTGACTTGGTCTCCAACTAGAGCATCTTTCAGTTCTTCTAAAGCTTTCTGTTGTTCCTGTTCCCACTTCCAGGGCATGTCTTGTCGTGTGAGAAGGTGCAATGGGGCTGTGATTGTGGCATAATTGGGAATAAAACGGGATACGTACCGTGTCATGCCTAGGAGCGACTTGATATCACTGGCATTCTGCGGTGGGCTTGCATTGCGTATGGCGTCAACTTTCTTGGGGTTGGGCTTGACACTCCTGGAACTAAAAATATGGCCATAGAACCTGATTTCACTCTTACGGAACTCGCATTTGTCCTTGTTCAGTTTTCTTTAAGTCTCTGGAGAACACCACGAAGGATCTTGTCATGCTCATCTTTCCCCTTTCCGAACACTATGATATCATTTGAAATGTTCTTACATCCGGGTAGGCCTGTAAGGAGTTCTTTGATCGATTCTTGGAAGATTTCAGATGCTGCATTGATTCCAAATGGTAAGCGCTTATAGCGTCTCAGTCCAACGTGGGTACTGAACGTTGTGACAAAACGGCTTTCTGGTGCTAGTTCGAGTTGGTGGTATCCTGAGGAAAGATCTAGCGTCCTGAAATGAGTTGCACTGTTCAAATCAGCTATGAGGTCATCTATAGTTGGCATGAGGTGTATTCGCCTCCCGCATGTCAACACAGATCCTCACTTCTCCGGATTTCTTAGGTACAACAACAATGGGGCTAATCCAGGGTGTGGGGCCCTCAACTCTTTCGATGATATCCAATCTCCCTAACCTTTCAAGCTCCTTTTCAACGTTTCCACGCACATGAAAGGGAATCCTGCGCTGTGGCTGTTGTCTGGGTGTGATGTCAGGGTCAACATATAACTTAACTATTTTGTTTCGTAGTCTTCCTATGCCTCCAAATAAACATCCAAATTCCTCTTGTAGAGACTCTGGGCTGTTCTTGTTCACATCTGTGACAGTGGTAGTGGTAGTGTTCTGTGCAGTGTTGTAGCTGAGGAGGTTTCCCATGTTTCCCTTCACAACGTGTAACTGGGTGGTAGTGCTATTACTACTGGACTTGATAGTTGTTGAAAGTGTTCCCAGCAGTGGCAGGGGAGTATCAGATCTGTAAGAATAAATCTTGCTGTGAGCATGCTCTAGGAGTTTGTTACCACAGTGAATTCGATGAAATGTCGCTTCATCTAAAAGGTTAACAGATGCACCTGTGTCGATCATCATCTCTACAGCTTTTCCATTTACTTGTACCTGGCACATCGGTGGCTTCTTGCTTTCGATGTAGTTAATTGTGTACGCGTACTCGTATTCGTCTTCAGATGAATAGCCAGTTCCTAAAGCAGCTACTTTTCCATCTTTCGCAGAAGGGTTTGTTCTGCAAACATGAGCAAAATGTCCAATTTTCCCGCAGGCGTTACAAGATTTCCCTCGGGCTGGACATGGATTCCTGTGAGGAGCATATATGCCGCAATTACCGCATTTTCCGGGCTTGCTGTATCGCTTGTTTGAGTTTTGACGATTGCGTGACTGAGATCTTCAGAAACGTGACCGCGAGGAGTGTTCGTTTCACTGACGTGCGTGACCAGGTCGATCGCTTCCTTTGGTTTCTGTGGCGTTAACGTCCGCTGCCGCTTTTTCTACTTGGCGTGCTTGCTCTTCGCTAAGTTCCAGGGCTCTTCGCAGTTTTAAAAGGACATCAAATGTAAGATTTTCACGTAGCGCTCGGCGTCGTAGTGAATTAGAACTGCAGGTTAAGATAATATGCTCGTTTATCTCTTTGTCAATGTTACTAAACTCACAGGTTTTGGCTAGTTGACGAAGTCGCGTATGATAGCTATCCAACGATTCGCCGTCTTTTTGCTTGGACTAAAACAATCACAGCTAAGGAAAAAGAATTTAAGAAATGAAAACCACAACCGAGCGAAGCATCGTTGACAAATTAGGACCGTTTTTAAATGGTGCTTCCTCTCATCTGTCTGTCATCCATAAAATACATAAGCTAATCAGATCATCTCCTGTGTTCAAAACGTCCAGTCAGCTTTCGTATAAGCCCAAGGGCACTCTGGGAAAGTTGTGGAAGACGAACGTACGTTGCAATGTGAGGCGAAGTACAGTGTTTATAAATCTTATAACTCGGCGCGAGAAGGAAAATACACAGCGACTACTTCAGGGGCACCCAGCGACTTTTTTCTGTAAAATAACTGTTCGAAGGAGCAAATATTGCCTAGAAATTTGAGAAAAGCTAAAACTTTCTTGATAACCGTTCCATTCGTCTAAAATATTCGGACTTTTTTTAGTAACTTAACTACGATTTTCGGACGTTGTGTTAGTCACATTTTAATACAGATATTGCGATTGTTGTTAAAAAAAGGTCTCCTAAAACGTTCGGTGTAAAAACAAAACTTCCCCCACATTTTTGAATGAAAGCAAAGCTACTTCATGTCATCTTACTTTCGACCGGACCCATAAGGGTAGCTAACACTTTCGGATGAGACGAAAAAACCACCTAAAACTTTCGTGACAACCAAAGTTCGCCTAAGACATCCGAACAATAAATAGTTTCTGGGGCAACTCCAAATTAACCAAACAGACCTCTAAAGCACAGAGAAAACCATTTGAGACACTTCTGGCGTAGTCGGAAACTTTCGGTCGTGGGTGCCCCTGCTACTTCGCGAAAGGAAATCCGTTCTATTAATCAAAGGAAAAAATCCAGGCGCATAGGAAGATTTTACTGAGGAAATCACTACGCAGGGTATCGTTAGTGAAGAGTTCGATATGGAGCTGAGAGAAAGCACTATTGCAACGAGATGCAGTGTTCTAAAGTTTAAACGGCGTTCATTCCACAAACTTCATCCTAATCTCAAGGCCAGATACAAGAGGAGTTCTTTACACTTCTGCAAACGTTGCCTCCACAGCACAACAGACGTCGACACCATACAAAAATATAGAGACAGTGAAAGAGCTAGAGATCAAGACTGATGGAATTTTTCACAATATGTCACGTTTAAGAGCTCCGGTAGAGAATTTTATAGTCGATTTGTACCTAGTTTTAGTCGATTCGTAGTCAATTTTTATACGTGTATTTAATAATTTAATATCCGTACTTGTATTTATTTTGCCTCGCGGCTTGAACTTCGAGGAATGTTACACGTGAAACGTGCCATTATTATTACTGAGTTGTATTATTTTGACTCTGTTAGTTGTGTTTGAATCGACTGGAATACGAATTGATGGAGTATGACTCGACTTGAGAGTAGAACTCCAGTAATTCGAAATCAAGTAACTTTTACAATGTCAATAGTCTTAGTGTTTGCGGCATAGATGGTGAGTTGCAAGAAGCCGAATTCAAGTTATCGTGGTAAATTTTGATTAGAGGAACAAAATTTAGTTTAGCCTTGCGTGCTAAAGCGGCCGTCTTTTCTCGCTCCTCGCCGCTGTTGACGTTTTGCCTATTTCTGTGGCTAACTCCCGGCGATATGATCCTCAGCAGAGACGGCTGTTTTCGCTGTTTTCGCAGACTTAAGTTAGCGGGGAATTCGAGTTTGACCCTCGGACGTACAAGAGGTTTTTTTGAGTATCTAGAGGATAAAACATCAGCACCTGACGTTTTCAGTAGCTGTTCGTTTATCCCTCACGTGCATTTTGAGACAAGTTTAGTGATGATCAGTTACTATGGTTACGAGATTTGACGTCTGAAGTAGCAGGTGGTCAAGCCATTTTTGAGTAAAAGTGCATGTTTTTCAACTTCTTTCAACAATAAAAGTAAAGCTTGTTGATGAAATGATGCAAAGTGTTTATTCATGTGTTATTTTACCAGTCAAGGACAAAAATGTACCATTTATTGCGGTTTTGACCTGATTTCTAATTCTTGGTAACCTCCAAAATGGCGGCCAAGATGGCGACCATTGTTGGTGACGTCACAGGCCTCCAGCAGCGCCACCACCCATAAAATATACCTCATCTGGTTGAGAACATCAAAGGCTTTCCACGAAAGCTAAAATCGTTTCGAAATACTGCAACATATCAAAAACTCTGGGGAGGGATCCATCGAAACCCCTCACCCCCTCCCTTATACCACGCATTGATCCAGGCGCGTATTACGAATTCAGCAGAAGTTTTGCGTGATTCATATGTTGTAGTGTTACAATGTACGTGTAATAGTAAATTCAGCGGAAAATAAGGCCGTGCAAAATTTTTGCATCCAAGTCTTTCAAGGGTGCAGAATTTCTGCATCGTTCATTCAAATTCAGTGAATTTAGCAGGAAAAAAGGCTATGCAGAATTTTGGCATCATTCATTTGTTATAGTGTTAATAGTGAATTTAGCGGAAAATAAGGCCATGCAGAATTTTTGCATCCAAGCCTTTCCAG
>BOPM01000206.1:611013-646031 GCA_022179025.1 Porites australiensis
TCAGTTTTAGAGCAAACTGCTATCAAAACAGGTCCTGCTGTTGAAAGACTACAAAGAATAAAAGCTTAACAATAATGCTATTGAAGTTAAAAATATATGATACATGAGAACTGCGGGGTGAAGAATTATATGAAAGAAGATCATTGCAGTTATAGACGCAACTTTTGCAGTTGCGAAAAGAACGCCTGAAAAAATTTCATACATTCATAGTTTTGGTTTTAGAAGTGACACAACAGGATTGGCTTTTACTTTTCGTTTCTCTCCTCCCCTCCTTTTTCGCTTTTCTTGCCCCTCTTAAATTTTTTTCTTTCGCTGGGCATTTAGTAGCCTTCATTATGGTGGGAAAAGTTTTTAGGAAAGCTGTAAAGATCTTAGCATTAGATGAAAGGAAAAGGTAGAAGTGGAATATCATTTTCATGGAAAATGTCAGGTCAATGTTACATGTTTTTTTGCCTTTTTCTCCGGTGTCCGTGACTAAATTGACCTCACTCTGGTTTGGTTTGAAAGATCTCTTCACTCTGCACAAGTTAGCGGACAAACTTGTCCTTGACCATAAAACTAATGACGTCACAAGCGGTAGAAGGGACGTGGATCCGCACGGGGCGTTACGGGCGGCTCAGGGGCGAATGGGCTAATAGCATTATTGTTAAGCTTAACAGGTTCTAAAACTCGGGTGGAAGGTGGTGATACATGCTTACTTTGACGCTTCTTAAGTCTGGTTGTGACATGGAAACATATCTGTTTAAGGTAGCTTTTGTCGCTTACTTGCAGGCGATTTTGAAACTGTCCAGTTTATAGACCGGAAATAAGTTAAGCGCCTGTCAGCAATTTTGCCAGGATTGTACAACAGTATTAGGTGTTTTCTTCATTATCAAGAGGTACCTTCTAAGGAGAATGTCGCTTTTTGTTTACACCAGTCATCTAAAGCTTGATTTAAGTTGATAATGAAATTCTTGTTTATAAATAAGAATTTCTCCTAGCGACTTCATCTAATATTTTTCTGACTTCTTATTTTTAATTGTTTGTTTAAGGTACACTTTACAGCTGGTCGCTAATTCTGTACGGAACAGAGAAAGATCCCCTATCAAAGAACCTACATGTTCCGCCGATTTCTACAAAGGTTACACCTGCAACATATTCAACAATTTCGCCTCCTTCAAGAAAACCTGAAAGCCGCACCTCAAAAAGACCTACTACAACAACACGACCATCTTCAAAAACTGGTGGGCCAACCTTATTGCCGTTTTCTATTCGGAACATGACCAATTCGGTCGATAGTACAATAAGGTCAAAAAACTATTTTAAACACAGTCCATTGCCATTTTTTAACCAACGATGTATAAGGTATGGGTAGGCAGAGGAGATTTGCTTAGCACGAAAGAAGCGGCATTACCTTCTTAAATGAGTAGCAAATCCCCTAAAGGGTTCCATTCAAGTAAAAGATTCCGTGTTGTCCTGCGATTGTTCAGTGAAAGACAGCAATTAACGTCAGAGTGTGGTGATCGGCCTGTGTCCGATGTTCTTACCCTATTTTGACGCCATTTCCTCGGATCTGTGACTAAACGAACACATTGCATTTTTTTTTCTTGCTTCATACAATGAACAGAAAAGGGGAGCTCTATTTGTTGCAGTTGGACGACGGATGTTTTGAAGTCGCCAAGACTATATTTCGTGGCGGCCTCCGCTTGCTCAATCCAGTAAAAATAATGAGTAATGCAATCATCTTGTAAACTGTACTCCGCTTTAGAGAAAACAGAGAACACAATTTTTCTGTGATGTCACTCGTGTGTCTTTACTCTCACAGATCATGAGTAACGACCAATCATGGCGCGTAGTATACAGCAAAAAGTCAGTGCTGTAAAAGGGCTTGTTTACAGTTTGAAGACTGTGTTGTCATGAACGCACAATGGTGTGTGCAAATCATCTTTTCCACATTACTGTTGTCGTTGAATCGGTCGCTTTGTGTCTCAAGGTGACGTTGTTATCCTGAATGTCTTTTGCACAGTTGCTGGCAATAGTTGAGTAACCGCTATGAAAGTGATTTATCTTGTTTAACTAAATATCCTTGTTTTGTGTGTTTTTTTTCCGTAGACGATGTTAAGATGATTCTTATCATTACTGTTGGTTCCACGTCGGGAGTTTTTGTTGTTGTTGTGTTGCGTTTTCCTGTCTGTACATTATTAAAGTTGCAGAGGAAAAGGCGGCAGAAGAAGATGGAGGTAAACATAATGGTGTTACCTAAACACGAGGAACTAAATTATCAGCAGAAGGAAGGAGCAACGAGCGTGGAAAAGATGGACCACCTTGGAAGTGTACCCACATTGCTTTATCTTGTGTCCACATAAATCCGTCTACAAACGTTTTTCTTCGCGGCTTCCAGTATTAAAGTATCTGTTTACCTGCTTGTCCACTCTGCAGATCGTTTACGACAAAAACCCGTCTATGTTAATCGCCACATCATTCTCGTGAGGACAGGGATATATTTATCTTTATAAATATAGGGGGACTCTTGAATTCTTGTACAGATAGCATCAGAGTGTTATTTATAATTTAAAGGGAAAAGTACGTACCATAAAATAGTAAAGATGTGGAAGCCGCGAACAAAAAGTTTGTACACGGATTTATGTGGACACAAGCTAAAGCTTAAAACAAATGAATATATATTTAGCCGATTTTTTGAAAACGAGCCAAGCGAAATTTGCAGACATTTGAGTGAAAAGAAGCAAAAGACAGGTTTTTTGCGCCCGATAAGCTGCAAAATCACACTTAAAAAAAAAAGAGCAAGGAGGAAGAAAGGAGGCGAAGAGAAAAAAAGCAAAGGTTGGTTTTTGCCGGAAGAGGTCTATGTGGTTCTAACGTTTTCAATAATCCAGCTAGATATATACATCTGTCTAAATTCGTTAAAACGTGGAAACTGCGGTCTCAAAAATTTCAGGGGGCTTGCCGTCGTGGTTAGCATAGGAAGAAAGCCCAGAGACAACCCAAACAGTGAGTGGTGTCCCTGACCTGGGGGCGGGGGGAGGGCAATAGTAGTGGAGTAGGGAGGGGGCTATGTTGACACAACCCTGCCCACTAGAGGCTTTGACTGGCAAGTAAATTTTTTCCCCTTTTCCCGAGCTAGATCAATCAGGCCTCTGCTGACCATGATTACAATTATTTGAGTACAATTTAGCCAAGGCTAAGAGCGAGGCGTCCTTTAATACACTTTTAATTACTTAAAACCAACAAATTTATACTTAAGTGATTTTAAAACAAAAAGAGAAAATTACTAATGAAGTGCGATCATAGTAATAGTGTTGGAAAAAAATTCTTACCCATAAGTCTGCATCAGTGAAGCCATGTTTTTATAAATTTAGTCGGATATATATCTAGCCGAAGTTACGAAAATCGCACCCACTGGAAAGTGTATGCCAGACAGCTTAACTTGACTTAAATAAAGGGGCAAATGGCAAATACTGTTAAGAGATTCAGCTCTTAGCCATAAGCTTCCTAAGATGACTCTTTTCTTGACTCCTAATTAGCAAAAAAATATTCCAGTCTATCAAAAAGACACTCTCAACTTGGTCGTCTCTAGCTTTAAGGCCCTATGATCGAGACAGCTTGAGGTCCTAAGCAGAGGATTTAAGACCACATGCCCCTGACCTGACACAGCCTCGCAACCGAGCACATTAGTGCAAAGAATCCTTCCATTAGCCAATCGGCCTGAAACATTTGAAGAGTTTGGCATGACAAACTTAAACCAACCACATGATCAGTGAATCTTCTGAGACCTGCTTACTAGGGCTTGACATGAAGGCCTGTTCACACCCCATGGGGGAAATTAGCTCAGGATCTGAGCTTCACGATGGGACCAACCAAGACGGTAAGCTCCCTATGAACGTCCTCACCGCAGCCACCAAAACCCGGCTATCGCCAGGTTTCTATGCAAACATTCTGAGCCTTTTTGAGGAATGTTTTCAAACTTCGGCTATTATTATTATTGTTCTTGTTGTTGTTATTTTATTGACAAAAATAGAATATAATTTCAAAAGTACGATAGACAACAAATAATATATGAAAGGACCTAATTAACTTTTAAAATGCTATGTACAATGGAAAAAATAATATATGGTATAATATATAATATAAATAATATATAGATTTAGCCAGGGCGAAGCACCCGTTGGTAAATGCATTATTTAAATCAACTAATAAACATTAATCGGTTAACTATGAGGCACATTTATGTGACTTTTGAGGGAAAGTGATTTTACATCGATTTAATAGTCTTATGTACACTAAAGAATAGCAATCATCTTCGATCACAGTAGATTAGGCCTAGAAAACAAATTCTTCCCAAACAAAATAACCCAGTCACCCACCTACAGCACCTTTATTTTATAAGGGTAATTCATAGTCTCTCCATTAGGCAACCACTCCGTTGAAGAGACTATGGGTAATTGGACAGCCCCGAAATATAATTTTATGCAACACACGATAGTCCTCGGTTGCAGCCAATTTACACGTTGCATTCCTCTGTCTAAAAGGAAGGCCAAAATAAAATAATTAGGGCGGATTTTTTGTGTTCGTCAAGTTTACTTTACAAGTAAATGTTGGCGACAAATCTGGTGGCGTGCAAACCAGCCTTTTAAGGGCCCGTTTACATGGAGTGGGGGACCCCGGTCTAGTGGGGTTGGTTTCTTTTGTTTTCTCGCTCTGGGGGACACAAAACAAAAGAAACCTACCCCACTAGACCGGGGTCCCCCACCCCCTGTAAACAGGGTCTAAATATACTTTTATACATAAGGTGTGAGGAAAATCGTGCTATTCCTGTGTGCAAGGTTCCAACAGAATTTGTTATTTTTCGCTCTATTTAAACCTATAATTCTGCAGTGTTTCACAATTTTGCAAGAGAATTTGCGCTCATTCAATATCCAGGACGAAGGAAGCACGCGCTTCATCTGCACAACAAATATTGAATTGGCCACATTATAAAACGTTTACGTGAAGAGAATTTTCTATAATACCGGGACTGTTCAGTCGGAAAAATCTGCTCCTATGTGATATGCAGGGTAATAATTTTGGGCTTTTAGTGAAAACGATGAAAAAAATCCCAAAATCACCTATACGGCCAGCCGGACGGGTTCTCACTTTTGTCAAGCACCAAATTTGCAGTGCGAGTTGTCGGTTGTTTGAATGAAAATTAATATAGTTGGCCTTCGACATGATAAAGAACTTAGTATGTATAATTTTTATTTCTCTTTATTTAAATGTTTGATATTTACTCGCGGCATTTTGAGTACTCGCCTGCATGCGATGTTTATGTTCAACTGAAAACAACCGGCGCTGAGATATTAAAATTGCGAAAGAGACTTACTAACAATCAGTAAAATTAATATAATTCGGTGAAACATTTACAAAGACAACAATTTTCAATCAAGAAGAGTAAAGCGTCTTTGAAAATCATGAACCAGGTAAGGGACTTGTCGGAAATTAGCAGCGGGGGAGAGGGGGCTGAAACAGAGTAGGGTCACAACTTTTTGTGACTCAGGAAAGGGAGGGGTCATGAAAAATGGGCCGTTAAAAGAGGGAGGTTCATGTAAATATATGTGTGTGATGATGTAGAGGTTCTCCCACAGAAGAAAAAGGAAGTTCTTTATTTGGTAAAAAAGAAAAAAAAAAGGAACAACGGAACATTATGGATATAAACTGTAAAGTACTAAACATCTACTTTTCATTTACAACAATGCTATAAAGTCTTATTGAAATTATGGATAAAATGTTACTAGAAGTACGTGTATCACAGAATCTCGCAAAGCTCGGGGGGAAGCCCATAAGGGGTGGGAGGACAGGAGAGAAATAATAAGAATCATGTAACTGGGGAGGGCGGGTCTAATATTGGAAGTTGAGAAGTACTTAGTCCCCTGTGGATTAAATTTGAACCTAGTGCTCTGGCTATAAAAAGGATCTTCTGAGATTTAAATGGGGTTGCTCTTGTTAGCAAATGCTGCATAGGTCCCATCCCATGTTCACCCCATTTGACCCTCCTACACGTGTAATTATGGTCAAAAGGAAATGGGGGCAATGGTGGATAACTGCCGGCTAATATGCAGTTGCATTTGCTTAATAAAAGCTCACCCTTAAGTGTAATAATTAATTGTGAAATGTGTCAGTAGCAGTGAGTGGATGGCAATGGTAGGAGATAATGCTGCAGTAAAAGTAACAACTAAATTCTGGTAATTGGAGAACAAATTTATTGTCAGGTGAACTACAGCTTTAAAAGTGTTTGCCCTGTTTTTGGTACATAATCACACTTGACAACTATTGTTTGTAACAATAAAGTGCAAACATAATTTTATTATTGAAATAGAAAATTACAAGTAGCAATGTCATTCAGGATGGAGTTCATGCAAATTATTGAAGTGATCATGACTTATGATTATTGAAAAGCACTAAATCCATTATAAAAGTTCAAATGTTTTATCACTTAGGCAAGTGTTCATAGTTATTCGTGTACATGCATAAGAAAAAAATACCTATGCAAGAGTGAATTTGTATGAAATGTCCACAAACAAGTCATGTTGAAGGTGATCAATTTCTCCATTGGTCTCCATTCTAATCATGCATGAGCTCATTTCGACAGTGCCAGAGCCATAGATTTTGAATTTCCCAGACTGACACGAGTCAAATGAACACTTCCTCTTTTTTACATGCATTTATCGTGATCATGAATGTAAAGCTGTGTGCCGGATGGATTGATCTTAGGGGAAACCCTATGTCTGTTTGCATGTCGTTTAATTTCTTGAAACAATCTTCTTCTCCCAATGGAACAATTAAATGTTTTATTTCTGTGAATATGCCACCTCTCTCTGACTTCTTTGAAAGAGTTAAATTTTACGGCTGAATTAAATTTCCCCTAACAGCGAAAGGAATTAACGTTCCTGGCATGCCGGCAACCAATGTCACACACTAGTGTTCTGAGGACATCCGAAATAGAGATGTTCTTTTCCAATAGGAGCGACAATATAGGAGGCCAGCAATAATAATTTTTGTCACGTTTGACTTAAAAGACACAGCTGTGTTTATGTGTAAGGCTGCTATACATATATATATATATATATATATATATATATATATATATATATATATATATATATTTTACTTGTGAAGGAAATTGAATGAAAATTGAAAGCTTAAACGAAAAATTTTGTTCAGTAAGGATTTTGTTTACAAATGTAACGCTTCCCTACATGTCACACATTATCGGTGTTCTAAACTGTTCATTGTAAATTAAAGCCTACTGTAAAACGGTGAAAAGGCTGATCGGGTGTACTCAGTCCGTTGGAAAGATACTCCTCATGTTGATTTTTACAGATGGTGTAATTCTTGCTGCCTATCGTTGCATCGAAAAAGACTAGCTTGCCTCTCCTCATCGGTTTCGTTCCGAATTCTGTTGACCGCATTTTGCTGAAACGTCGGCGGTCGGTGTTCTACGGTGGCCCGTAAGGGACATTACAATATTTTTTTTTTGCTTAAGTTATCGCGCGATAATTAGTCAGTTTATCGCGCGATAAGTTTGAATTATCGCGCGATAAATTGCAACATATCACATGAAAAAGAGAAGCTAGAACGTTGCATGCATGTATGCATGCATTATCTTGATGTTGACCCTTTCTTTATCATACTAAGAAGGAGTTATACTTTAACTTTTAAGCCAGCTTAATAGGGTTCATTTGAGTTGCCAAGCTAGATTTCCATGCAAGGATTACAGCATTTCAATCCTGAAGGAAAAGGGGAGTAATTAAGATTTACAATTGCTACATACATGTAATATAGGTGGTTCTCTCGTTTCAAAACTATACAGTGAGAATCAAGCTAGGTTACTTCTTAGCTTCAAGTTTAGAGTATTTCGTTGTCCAACAGTGGTCCCTCTAAGTGAAGTGAATAAAGGTTATGTTCTTGTTATGTATTTACAGAAAAGGACTGAGTTCTCCGGCGGATTAGCATGCGCAAAAATTAAAGGTTAACTCGCGAAAATGCAAGCGGTGACAGGCCGCACATCCATACCGGCGTGAAACCTTGTGTTAACCTTTCATATTTTAGCTCTAACGAAGTAACGGTTGGTTTTGTATAAGATTCCATTTTTTCATTAAAACTTCTTTTAAAGTAGACACTGAGGGCTGGTACTGTGTCACGAAAGGCAGTATTTCTTTTTCCTCTTTGTTGTTGTGTTTCAGGAGATAATTCAAAGTTATCGCGCAATAATTTCAACTTGTCGCGGGCCACCATGGTCAAAGATACACTTGTAAAAGCTAAACTCAGAGAATTAAAGGCTATTATCACGTGGGTGGAAAGCGTGAGTCAGGCTTCTCTTTATCATGTGATATGTTGCAAATTTATCGCGCGATAATTTTCTTATTTATCGCACGATAACTGTTCATTTGTGTTCAAAGAAACGCACGGATCACAAATCCTCATAATTGCGATTTTGAGGTTTGATAGAAAGGGCACTTCGGGGGTGTGTACTCTAGATTTAAAATCCAGTTTTTGATTAGAGTATTTAACTCAATTTCCATTGTTCATTTAAAAATCTGGATTTGGATTTTCCCAAAGAAACGCACCCTTATTAAGACGTAAGATTCATCATTACAGGTTAAATGTTGATAAAAAATATGAAGGTCCTACAAGATCAAAAGAGGCGTTTTTTGAATAATGTTAAACTTGGCAGCGACAAGTCTTGACACAATATCCAGCAACAACTTCCTCCTTGCACCTTTTCTCTTTGAACCACTCTCGGCACTGTTCATCAGACATGATGTTCGTGCAAGCTGAAATGAGCGAAATGTATTATCAAAGTTATTAAATGATTTCTTTTCCTAAAACTGTCACCAATTATATATTTTTCAATTACCCTTTTATAGGAAATTAGCGCTTCATGAAATTAAGTCGAATTTCTTTTTTGTAAACGTTTATTTCCACGTCATTAAATTAGTGGAGCGTTAATTTCCGCGGCCTTGATTTCCATTATTTTGACCCCAGACCCTAGATACACTCCAGACATTCTTGACAACCAAGAAAGGAGACTTTTTTTATCCGGGTTGAGATCTCGTGTCTTACCACCACAATATTAATATTATATTTTAAGAATCAAATGGTGATGAGTTTTGTTTGGGGGCTAAATTTCCATTTAGTTCCATCCTCTGTGTAGGTAGCCTCCCACACAAGCGTTTCTAGGAGAGCTCGTCTTTCGTCCCTCCCAAAAAACGCTTACTCAGTGGAAGACAAAATTCCTTTCCCAAGCTTAGCCAATCACATTGTTCTTTCCAAATCCTGGAAAGTTGACCTTGACCGCAGGGTAATCTGATAATAACTCGATCTGCATAATTTCTGGCCTCTAATAAATGTTAGATTTGGAGAGGCAAAAGTAAGCTTTAGTCACATTTTCGAATACTCCGTGCTCTGCATAACCTTAGCAAAGGAAAGAAAAGAAGGAAAACGGTAACTCTAGGTATACTTCATTTCACAACGGTTGATTGGTCACTTACCACGCAAATAAAACAGTAGAAAAGGAATGTTGCTTTCGGTTGAGCAGGCGTTTGTGGGGAGGGATGAAAAACGAGCTCCCCTAAAAACGTCTGCGTGGGAGGCTATCCTCTGTGCCGAAGTTAAAGTGAATAAATTATTTTTCAGAGGTAAACCTATTATACCCAGGCCTTAAAGTACTTGAGTTGCCAATTCTTCTCTTCATCTAACGAAACCTCGCCAAAGTAAACATGATGGACGTGAAGATGAATTTTCAAGTCCCTTTTTCATAATTTTCTCTTTAAAACTCCTTTGCCTTGGGGAGTTTTCTCTTTCTTACCATATTACAACTGGCACTGTTAATTTACTCCACGAGGAATTTACCATAAAAACCGGAAGGGCATCATAAGCCTCACAACAATCAATTGGTTTCCTTGCCTGTAAATTTTTAAAATCAAAAGATGGAAGTGCTAGAAGTGCTGACGAAAACCCTGACTATCCAATTTATTGATCATATCAGTTTGGCAGATTTTCGTTTTTAACCATTCAACAACAAGATTACGTTAAGCGTCAGGAGCTACGCATGCACGCATAGGGGTGAGGAGTATTGCGTGACTTCGGCCCAATAAATAAATAATAATTATAATAAATAATGCCTTTATTTAACGAGGGTAACACTAAATAGACCAAGGCTAATAAACTTGTGGCTCTCAAAACACAATCTTACAAATATGTAATATCAATACTAATAAAAAACACTAAAAAAACTATTTACAATGTCTGGGTATAAAAAGATTACAGAATAGATGTTAAAAAGAAAGAGAGACTACTATTTACAATTATATATATATATTAAAATACAAACTAGTATTAAAATGATGCAATAGTTGCTGATCCTTAAAAACTCTGCTAATCATGTTGTTCTTAAAACAGGGTAGCGAGTCTGAGTTGCGTATATCTAACGGGACACTGTTTGGACCAAGCGGCTGCGAAGGAGACCACTCTTTGTTGTTATTAAGCGTGTACATTTCGTCTACTTGGTTCATGTTTTATGAAACAGGAGTACTCAACGGCCCTTTTCGCAAAATTCATTATAAAATGTTGTAAATGCTAGCAGAGTGCTTTTACATCAACCTATGTTAATATTTACTTTTCCTGGGAAAAAAATACCCGCTCTACATTGCTAACTAGCAAGACTTCTGGGGAAATAAAAATCCCAGCCAGCAATCGTACAGTTTTTAGCCAGCCAGCACGGTTAAAAATATGAAAAAATACGCAATGCCAGCCAGTTTGGAAAGGAACTTTGGAGTTTGCCAGCCATGCCAGCGGTAGCAGAAGGAAGTTATGAGCCAGCCAGCGTAATTTCATCTAATACATTTTGCCAAGAAAGACATAAATTAGGCAAATAAATATCTGTGTTACGTTATATTTTAATACATTGAAAGAAAAGTGTATTCAGTAATCTGTTTAACCCTTTTATCTTTTTCTTGGGGTTTATTTGGAGATGCGGGGAAAAGACCAGTGTATTTGTTGAGTATATATTATTTCTTCTCCATAGGTTTTACATGAATGACATAACAAATAAGGACATTCAGCGGGACTTACAGTTTCGGAATGTGGACTTGAGGAGTCTTAAGATTTTGCCTGGTGAAATAAGATGTAAGTTGAATAAAAAAACTCTAATTTCGTGACGGCTCAGTGTGTAGTTTTACTTTTCTCTTGTATTCAGACTCGACCTTTGGACTCGCCGAAATAGAGCATGATTTGTAAAAACATCTCACTATACCTCACACTAAAACGTGCATTAAATGGCTGCCTTTGCAGAATCGTTAGTGAAACGAAGATACCTAGAAATAACAAAATCAATATCAAACTTTTACCTTCACAACTTTGCGTATTACATGTTTTAGTCTGTCTAGATGGTCCAAGACCACTGCAGTCCCTTCCTCCGTTTGCTGGTCGAGGGCTGCTGCACAAACGAGAACGTTCCTGTTTTCCTCTTCCGCATGTCCGATTACAGGGACCCCAGTCGCTCCATTCTGAGTATCCACCATGCACAGTAACACCTGATAGTAGTCAATTTTATCAAACGAAATGAACGTGAAAAATGGTGGAAATTGCTATATGTTTAAAATACTAGATTCTAGCTTCTCTCTAAAACAAACTGAAAAGAAAGAGACGCGAGTTGAGACGCCAGGATCGTTGTTTAAAACAGAACTTCTTAAGACACTCAAACTAAAAAAAAGAAGAAAAGAAGAAGAAGAAGAAGAAGAAGAAGAAGGAAGAGGAGGAGGAGGAGAAACTCATTGTGCAGACTCGTCACAAAGGCTTTCAAGATTTCGAGATCGGATCAAAACTTTAGCAAAATTATTGAATTGTAATCTACCATAAGACCGCGTAAATTATCACTTCAGTCTTATATTTCTCCAAAATTTAATATATATAGCTCCATTCTTATTACGTAGCAGATCCCCACAGCATTACGTACATCGCATTACGTACATCCCTTGTACACCTGAGGCTTAACCACTCAAAACTAAACGGTCATAATGTCAGTCAGAATAACATGATTGAAGCTATAACCAACCTTTACATTTACCACAAGTCAACGGGCACCAGTCAGCGACTGTTGAGTAATCACACCGTTTTGACCAAGCTTGACAGAATTGTGACGTATCCTTGCAGACTTTAAGGCGCAATAAAACAGTCATGATTAATGCAAGCTATTTTAAATATAGTTAGAGTGATTTCCGTTTCTGTGTAGGTTAAAAAAAAATATGAGTTGAGGCGTTCAAAATTGTTTTTTCCCTGCTGCATTTTCTCAAGTTAAGGTGCTTCGATGCAGTTTTTCAGAGGCTATACCGATATTTTTCAGTCGCCTTATAAGTGTTTTTTTCCTAGTCAGATCGCTATAAAATTGTTACCAGTAATTAGCTATGGATTGAAATTTGTGAAAATGTAGTTTTAAGTAAAATTGATTACTTTGACAACAATAAACAAAAATCTTTGAAATTGATAAAAGCAGAATTTTGTGTGACCTAGACCAGCTACTGAAAATCCAACACCAGGAACTTAAGGTTTGGTGTTCAGCTAACAATCTCCGTAAAAAGTAAAAAATTATATATGTTTGAATTCGACTAAAACGAAACTATATTTCAAACCTTCATTTATCAATAGCCGTGATAGAATATTTAATAAAAACGTTATAAATGACTCAAATTATTAATTCTTAAGTAGCGTCAGAAGGCTGCGCAATGTCATATTTCGTTGGTAGGAAATTTTGGTATATTTTCGTTCTTTAATCTCACCACCTGTCTATAGAAAGTGCAACTTAATTCGAAATTTGGACTTTCAGATTTTCTTGCATATCTTTAAAACGACTGGAACGAATTTTTTTTAAAATCTCCTCACATAATCTTTATAATGTTATATAATAAGGTCTTAGGCTTTCACTGAGGTTGTTTCACTGCAACATCTTAAAATTTCAAGACAAACCTATCCTACGAACCTGTTAAAAATCTGCGTTACAACATTCACTGTTTTCACGTTATGCTAATTTTTCCAAAATAAGGCGCATTATACATACCTCCATGACTAGCACATTTTGTTTTGAATTTGTCGCATCTTCTGAATGTAAAACATTGAAAATATTCACACTGACTAATGACTAATGGTCTGCATTAAGTTGGGAAAATTAGCATAACGTCAACGTAGGTTTGTCTGGAAATTTTAAGGTGTTGCAGTAATCAATCTTAATGAAAGTTACAGACATTATTATAACATTATGAAGATTATGTGAAAAGACTTTTAAAAAAATTAACGTTCGAGTCGTTTCAGAGAAAAGCGCTAAAAGTCCAAATTTTGAATGAAGTTGCACTTCGACAGGTGGTGAGAATATGGGTAAGTTTCTAAGATCGCAAGTACGAAAGTACACCAAAATTTCCTACCAACGAAATATGATATTAAGCAGCATTCTGACGCTACTTAAGAATAATTTGAGTCATTTATAACGTTTTTCTTAAATAATCTATCACGGCTATTGAAAATTGAAAGTTTGAAATGTATTTTCGTTTCATTAGTCGAATTCAAACATACAGAATTTTTTACAGTCTTACGGAGGTTATTTGCTAAACACCAAACTTTAAGTTCCTAGTGTTGGATTTTCAGTCGCTGGTCTAGATCACACAAAATTCGGCTTTTATCAATTTTAAATTTGTTTGGTTATTGTTGTCATAGTAATATCGATTTTACTCAAAACTACATTTTCACAAATTTCAATCCATAGCCAATTACTGGTGAAAATTTTGTAGCGATACCACAGTGATTTTAAGGCGATTGAAAAATATCGGTATGGCCTCTGAGAAACTGTATCAAAACACCTTTTAAGCACCACACCCACAAACCGAGAAATTTATTTTGCTCCAGTCAATTGTTAGAGAATTCAGCCTCCTTCAGTTGTGTTTATAACAGACCTCCATGGAGCTAATTTTGCGTTGGGAGTTAATATTAGTCTATTGCACTTACAGTGAAGGACGATAATAGCAATGGATTAATGACAGCTAGATGTGTGCAAGTATAAAATCCTTCCCACAGGACCTTCCCGTACTAAGGACTGCACCCTTTATATAAACGAATTCAAAATAGATCATAATGCCTTTAGTTTAAAAAGAAAGAAAAGGAGGGAAAAGGTGAGAGAGTACAAAGGACCGGAAGTAATCATTTCTTACACCTTGTAAAAGACGACAACAGCAGCTGGTTAAACAAACAAACAATAAACTTTTTACCTGTGCAACTCTGCGTTGTACAATTTCTAGTCTCATAAGCTCCTCCCAGTCCACTGCAATTTCTCCTTCCATTTGATGACTGTGAAGAGTTGCAAAAACGAAAACGGTACTGCGTTCCTCCTGCGCATGTTTTAGTACATTCCGACCACGTGCTCCACTGGAAATTTCGTTCGCTTATTACTAGAAACAGTAAATGTATATATTTAAAATATCGAATGCTCAATATCTACAGAAAAAACGGACAGACAAGGGAATAAATTTCCATTTAGAAATGAAAATTTTCTGAAACATTTACCAGGATCTAAGCAGGTGTGAGAGTTGTTACATCTTTGTGTTTGGTAACTAGTTCCGTTGCATGGTTTTCCATTGTTCGCAGGCGATGGATCTGTGCATGAACGATTTCGATGCTGAGTTCCAATTCCACATGTTGCACTGCACTGCGACCAAGTGGTCCACTGAGAAAATCCTCCATCAACTGTAGGAAAGATAAAATTAAAGTAGATATTTCTTTGTTCTTTCAAAAGAAAATCCCCGCCTAGCCTGTGAATATAGCCGCATCTCATTGCGTTCCACCCCTTAGGATGTTTTGCTAGGGAGACGTCTGGAATTTGGCAAGGAATCGAAAATTCCCTACTGATGAAAATTAATCCGTCCAGATTAAAGGGCTCTGACCGATTAAAGTGGTTAAAATACTTTTTGTTTTTTTGTTTAACAATAATAATAATAATAATAATAATAATAATAATAATAATGAATAATAATGATGCATTTATAGTGCGCAAATTTCCATAAAAATGTTCAAATGCACATGACAGTCAGTTAGATAAAAATAGTAGCTGAAATGTACAAATGCACATTAGAATATTACAATGATAAAATGTTACATACTAAAATACAAAACAAGATACATACTACGTTATGACAATAAAAATACTGAACAAATAAATAGGTGTATTTTAAGCTTTACTTTAAAATTATAAACAGACTTGGCGCATCTGACATCGAATGGCAAAGGATTCCAGAGACTCCAGAGCCTTTGAGCAGCGCAAGTGAAACTGATATAATGACAGACCAAAGAAACCAAAAACTAAAGGACTCAAAGATCAATGTACGACAAACTGAAGCGCTTAATTATGCGCGCACTTACTTGTCGGTGTGCATATATAAACTTCTAATTTGCAAATAACCCATTATTTTGTTTTCTTTAATTTCTTGAAGAACAGCATAACATGTGTAATATTGCCCCCTCCAATAAATCATACATAAGCGTCAACAAGTATATGTAAGAACTTGCACTGCATTGTGATCAAAGGAAGCACTCTTTCGAGTAAGTATACGGAACGGTTTCAGATTTGAAGAAGTTTGCTAATTGAAATTTGAAGAGAATAATTGATAAGATGCCTACCTGGTTCCTTCCGGAATACCAAATTCCGTACAAAAAAAAATTAAAATTGGATGCACCCAAATGCCCCCAGAGTTCTACGACCAATATTGAATATATCCTTGAAACTCTTTTATTTCGTTAGGTTGAGAGGTAAGGGGCTCTTTTTCTAGGCACGCAAGGCTTTATAAAGTTCCGAAAATAAATGTCTTATAAACAACGCAATAAAATAAACGACAACTTTAACACCCTAAGGAGCAAGGATGGCGCAGTGGTGAGAGCTCTCACCTCCCACCAATGTGGCCCGCGTTCAAATCCCGGCGTCGACGCCATATGTGGGTTGAGTTTGTTTTTGGTTCTCTCCCTTGCTCCGAGAGGTTTTTCTCCGGGTACTCCGGTTTTCCCCTCTCTTCAAAAACCAACATTTCCAAATTCCAATTCGACCAGGAATCAGATAGACGAAGAGCCACTATGTGGATGTGCTACCTGCAAATCGTTATTTATTTATTCATTTATTTTTATATAACTTCAGATGTTCATATCTTAAAACAATTTTTTATAATCATTGTTTCACTAATTATATTCAATCTCTTCTTTTTTCCTCAATAAATAGAAACAAATTGTAGGTTATTGGTGCAACAAATTATAAATTTGGCAGAACAATTGTGCCTAGTAAAACCGGTTTGCTGGTTATTTTTACAATGATGAATGTTTAACTCGTTTTGAATCGGTTGACTAAAACGCCACGGTCGTTAATTCCCTCGCGAATAACGGATAATTCGGTGCCTACTAACACTACTCACAAGAAATTCCAAAACCTTGACCTCGATAAATTGCACACCCAAGCACGCGAAAAGATCATGTGCTATTGACCAGCGGATACCTTGTTTTGACACCTGTCAATTGACCGAAAAATGAATGTTCAATATCGGAGATTGTAATCCATATCGCTTTGTAAGAAAGACAAGCACAGGCTGACTGTCTGGGACTCCCCTCCCTTATTTTCCAGAGTGTCCCCTTCTCCCCCTAGAGACTGTTCTGGCGACCCTACGGTTAAGTCATTTGACTATCAGAATGTTTCACAATCATAGGTTACCAGATTTTCTTATCCTTACTTCAAAGGGGTGGTATTAAACAACCAAAGAAGAAGAGCCAAAATATGGTGGAAAGAGTTGTAAGCCAGTTTATACATTTTAAGAAAATACTTTATTCGCTAACCCGCCACCCCCATTCTCACCCTGGTCCCTATTTCCAGCCAATGTTACCACGCATTGAGTCGTAAAAATAACATTTACAAAAAGAGAGTTTATGGCCATTCTGGTTTGAAGAATAGCACAGTGTGAAATCAAAACCTAAAAAAAGAAGCGAAAAGTTTAACTGTTTGTTGTCTGGCAGTTCAGCGTGTGCTGAAAGGTTTTCGTCAGTCCAGTGCTACACAGTTCTTTAGATCATTACAATCCCAAGCAAATGGGGCCATGCTCGCCCGGGAAATTTTGAAAATTTAAGTACTCTAAGATGCCATCTGGAGCAATCTGAACGCTAAAATTTGGCATCCAATGCACCAGGATTTGAATGCGGTCAACAAGTTAAGGAAAACTTGATCACCTTTTTCAGCTAAGCAAAAAAAAAACTTATCAAACTTGAATACTTTCGTAGAAAATTATCAGTTGTCAGTTTGTTTTAGCTACCGTTTAATACATGGTTTGAGAAGTTTTAATTGACATCGAATTTTCCAAAGCGATTTTCCCTGTCCCATCATTTGATGTTGAAAGCTGATTTCCAGTATCTGCCTTTATTAGTCAGTCGTTTCCTCGTAAATATGGAGAATCATGCAGTGATTTAATCTTTCTTGCGTCATAGTTGTTCAAAGTTACGTTTTGAGCCTTCTAAGGACAGAGGCCGAGCGTTCACTCACAGCATTTGTGGCAGGTACAACAAGAAGTATTAAACAGTCACAAGATCAAAACCTTCTAAGAAATAATCAAAAGTTGCACTGGGGAGGTTTCTCAGAAAAGCCACTACATCTTTCAATCAAGGTGTCTCAGTACCAGGCTGCGCTCTGAGAGTTTGTTGCATTGAGCTCCAAGAGTCTCCATAAAAATCACGGACAGAATCAAGATCCTATATTCATAAAATCACAGAATATATATTTCACGAATTCTAATACATTAAATCGCCTAATACAGTGTATGATCATCTGGTCGAAGGATCTTTAACTTGCCACACTAAATTATATCTCAGCCTACGCAATTTTGAGTTGTTCCAAAGTTGAGGTTGGTGGGGAAAATGCTCCACCTGCCCCACCTGTGGCGCCGCCCTTGTCCGACCCTTAAGGAGATAACGTCGCACTGTGAATGGCTTTAACCCAGGAGTCATTTCATAAATACAATGGTGAATATGATTGTCCAGGTAAATGTAGTCCTGAATTGGGAATGTTGTTGACAATGACTGACGTTTCGACAACCTGTGCGGTAGTGCCCGGGGGAGGGGTACTCCCTTATATGACCAATACGGGGATATGCCGCTTGACAAGCTATGGTTTTCGTCCTGTCCTACACAGGGTATACAATTTTGCGCAAACCTGTCCCGAGACACTGTATGTCATGTTTAAGACAAAATAATGTGTCCTAAACAGGAGGATTTTGTCCTAAACGGGGTCAGGATTTCAAAGCCTCAGCGGCTCACTTCTACCCAAATATTGCTCGAGTACCAGCCCCCTCTTCCCCCCCTTCATAGTCCAACTGTGAGAAGTAAGAATATACTAGGGAGGCTACCCTCTTTTGGAATGAATGATTAACACTTCTGGGGAAATCTAAGTTATAAATCAAGCTGCTTACCTGGGCACTTGATACGTGTGTTGCATCTCCTTTCTTCTGTCTCTCGTACAGTTCCACTGCAGTTTCTTCCGTTATTTTGGGGCGTGGGATTGTTACAGTAGCGATAGCGATACCGAATTCCGCCTCCGCATGAACGGCTGCAGCGACCCCAATAGCTCCATCTTGAGTAACCTCCGTGAATGGGAATATCTGTGGAATGTATGAGTGCAGAACATAAGTAACGATTAGGTTTATTATAATAATAATATATAGATTTAGCCAGGGCTAAGTGCGAAGCTCTCGATAATATTTACAGTTTGTTTAAACAAAAGATAAAATAGTGTAATGCTAAGCGGCGAAGGCAACGTCGGAGAACTGTGAAAAACAAAAAGAGGTCTAATTAGCAAAGAAGCAACTTTGCACGAGCAGCACACTTTTTGTGTACATTTCTTTGCCGTTGTTTTGCACGACTACAACATGAAACTTCCAGAAACTTCTTAGTTACACGTTTTATGGAGAAAAAGTCGTACGTTTTCTCGTTCACTTTTTTTTCACTACCGCTCACTTTCACCTTGCATTTTTCTCATTTTGTCACCGCCGCTACAAAATTTTCATGTTGTTCTTCCAACAAAAAATGCCTCCTTTGTTTTTTATCTCTCGTTCTAGATCTCTGTCGCCCTTTTTCTCGTTGAGCTTCGCTGGCCTGCCACCTACTTTCTTCTTTTTCTCTGTCTTTCTCTTGCTCTATATTCCAAATTTGTGGACATGACAATTAATCTGAGCTTAATTCTTTAGAAAACATGGATACAGACGTAATTTCCGCTTTCCGTTTTCGTCTTCATTGACTCTTTAGTTGTCTCTGCTTCACAAGACGCGGGTGGCTAACCGATTTCCCGTCAAAATAACCTGGAGTTACATTTGGGTTGCCATACCTGTTGATTGAGTTATTTTACATTGGTATGCCTGTGGTCCGGACGAACGGCCGGGCGATCGGTCGGTGTACGGTCACGTGATTACCAAATTTTCTCGGATGGGTAGTTTACCATATTTTCTCACCCATGGTGCTCCGCTGCGCGGGCTTCGCGCGCGAGAGCTCCGCTATAAATTTATAATAGAACTCGGAAAATATCTGAACCACTCTTCATCTAGCCGGATCAAGAACTTCTTCTTACTACCTGTATATTTATTTTTTAGAAAACTTCTGATATGCACGAGGGTTACTCAAATAAGAGTTTTCAAGTTTGGGGGAGAAAAATGTTTAACTGACATGCACACATTTTAGTATAAACTTTAAAAAGATGTTTTTTCCCTACACAAGTTAGACGACAAAGTTATTTCTATGAGCGTTAAAACTAATGACGCCCGAATTGGTTAAAGGGATAAAGCAATTTTATATTGTTTATTAGCTTGAGTTTTCTAAATTCATCTAACCCTTCCTCTAAAACGTTCTTTAACGGAATTCGTGGTCAGCTGCAATATGTTTTTATAGAACTAACCTTTCCTGCGACGAGAGGCGTTGACCGTCTCTATTTTTTTTATCTCCTTGCTAACATGCGTGTTACGTTCGAGAGGATCTTGCTTGGTTCCGAAGAATATTATCTTTAGATCAAATAATCGCCCTGTCAAGGAACCAATGAATCAGTAAGAACTTTTGAGAGAGCAATGTTAGTACTCCGCATGCGAAAGTTCCTTGGTTTTCACGATTTACTAACCTCCTAAGTTACTTCGTGGTTGCCTTGCGTTCCATATAATAATCTTCCACTCTCCAATAGGTTTCTCTCCCCAATAGTGCAGACTAGTTACCCGAAAATCTTTAAAAGTTGTACCACCCATCCAAATGTCCATGTTTCGTGAGTAAAGTAGTTTGGATTTAGTCTTGCTGGGTGATAATGAGGACATCTCGAGATAACCGCGGCGGGGGTTGTATAAAGTAGCCTCTACTTGTACGTGTTCTAAGTAACGGATGGTACAATTGTCCTCCCTCAAAGATAATGTAAGACTCAAGTCTCCTCGCCAAGGGATAATCAGCCGGGATGAACTTTAAGAGAAAATGATTATCAGTTGGTAACAGTTAGGCAAATTTGATATGTAAGGTTGCTTCTCAAGTCCTTAGCCTAAACCGTGAACAAACTTTTTAGTTAGAGTCGAATTCCCCATAATGATCCGTAACCGACCACTCAAAATGAGAAGATTCAGTGGAAGAATCGCACCACAAGGAGGACTCTTCCCAAAAGAGGTCACGAATTATCTACCTTTTGAAAGATAATTTATTACATGCAAATTCTAAGTTACATTACACGTCGTGTAGTTCCATTTTTTCACTAAACGTTCGTCGTATACTCTGCAGATCTCTGCGTAGCGCGATACATATTGCGAACATGGAGATCAGAAAATGCGTTAAGTGGTCGCGAGTACGTGGGGTTAAAAACATGGGAACTATAAACCTTCAGCCCAAAAATTGTTCTTTGTCGCTTATTGAAAAATCAAACGCCGTCGTACTTAGTTGTTGAAGTATAGTCTCTTTTACCGATCAAATACAGCACGCGCCACTCCCTGATTGTTCTCCTAAATTCAAACCCCCCGTCTTTTTTAAATTGGAGTGCCCTTGCCCCTTCCACGAAACCGGCTGATTACCTGACGTTTGAGACGTTGAGCTGCACTTCACAGGAGAGCTGCTGAGGTACAGACCGCCATCTCTTAGCGTATTCAATCATCTTGCTGGCGTCCATCAAACCGAATCCAAAATGACTACTCACTAGAACATAAGTCAAGTTCCATTTATCATATTTTGCACCCACATAATGGATGCATTTTTTGTCTGTTTATCAGATTGAAGTTCGAAAAAGGCACAGTTTTTGGTTAAATCTGTTGCTTTGACAAAATTACTAAAAACCTATTAAGTATTTTCATACTTATAATTGACTTAAATGAGGCTGCATGAAATGCAATAATGCATGTCCCTCTTTTTATGCCTCGGCATTTTCTATGTAAAAATCATCTTGTACAAATCACGCCGCGAAATTTAAAGCATATTCTGCTTTGACTCTCTTGATCTATCCTTCAGTTATTCCCAGTTATTAAATTGAAATAATACGATACAAGGTCTCACAACTACCTCTAAAAAATGTATTTCTGTACATCAAACGACAAAGATTACCGGCCCTTCTGAACAGTTTGATTGATATTAGTCTATTTCCAAGTGCTACTGATATCGAAGGTCGCACAACAATGATTATAATGATGTAATAACCACACTTGTGTTGTGCAGCAAGAGACGGGTCCATTCAGAACATGAGCTAAACGACTTCAATTCAAATTTACCCAAGAGGTGGGCTCCATTTTGTGTCCAGGTGGGTCTTCTGGATCTTGGGGGATTCAAGGGCTTAGAACTTCTGGTAATTAAATGTTGAATATCCCGCCATGTCAGACTTGGGCTGAAAATAGTACAAAAAAACGTTTGACGATCCTTATTCTGTAGAAAAATCATGTGCATGTCAATGACAACTGGTTCTCAGAGCAGCAAAATCGAAACGTCAGTCACAGTCAACAACAACAAGTCAGCAGTCCTATTCAGGACTACGTTCACCCGGACGATCATACTCAACCCACTTATATCTTACTTTGCCTGAAGTGCCAAAGCAATAATGCCAGAGGCCATTGCAGCAGTTCCAGAAGTTCCCGGAAATCTCTCAGTACAGTCAGATGCTCCTTTTGCTGTAATCTACATTTAATAGTAAGTTATAATACAAGAAATGTATAAGGAAATAGTTGTTTTGGTGGACGAAATTGTAACCGAAGCATATCTCTATAACACCCTGTTAAAGTTCCCTTGGCTGGCCGAAACCTCGGATACTTACTTGACTCTTCTCCATATAAGCAAATTGAGGTTTTTTTCATTATATTTTACTTTATTGAGAAAATAACCTGGTTTTCGGCGAGATCTTAATCAAACCAAGCAGTCTCATACAGTGGCTCGTAAACCGAGAGCTTTCAAAATCTAGCAAAGAAACGCGGTTGTAGCAGTTAAATACAGCAAATTTTGCGAACAAAAAATCTAAAAATAGACTGAAAGCCAAACGCGCTTTGCGACACTTAGTCGGTAGCAAATAGACTCCGGAGTAATGCTTTCCTGGGTTATAAAAACTGGTCTGTACTAAGACCTTACCATGGGAGGTTTGACTTTCCCATCTGTAAACATGTCCTGTCCATACGTCACAGCCATGATACCTGCGCACTGCTCAGTATAGGCAGGTACAGAGCCATCCCAATTCACTCCTGATATCGCTATGGTGTATATGCTGTTAACGTAACCACTAAACGCACAGCTGTCTCCTATAACACCACCATTTCCTGCAGCAAATACAAAAATGGATCCCTTGCCATGGCGTCCCTACATATAATGAGAAGCAATCTCAGCTGAGATAAACATCGTTTCCAGTAAAATTGTTTGAAACGAAAGAAACGTCCGCTGGCCAGCCCTCCGCTCTGTTCTCGGCTCCATTCTCCCCATTCTCTCTTGTTTTCTCAGTCTAAGATCATTTTATTTTTACGCCAATACTGATTGAGATCAATCTGGCAACTATCGACAGCCGTTGGTATTCTCTGCGATTTTAATCACTTAGAATCGAAGACAGTGGCAACCTCGCGCACTTCGATCACAGAAACGTGACGGATTTAAGCAACTTCACGTTTCCGTCGAGTTTACAAAATACGGAAACACGTTATTTCGTCCTGTGATCCATTTTATGACCGTTTAGTTCATCAGGGAAGGTGATTTCATACACTTTGAGTGGTATTATTACAAAGCAAAAGACAAATGGCATTTAAGTCACCGGGAAGCTACTGCTGATGACGCTTTTTTTCTCACATCATAAGGAAGGGGTTCGGGTTGAAAAGAAGTAAGAGTTGATAATCCGTTATTTTAGTTGAAGTGGACTACTACAATATGATTTGTTTTTCATTGTGGGCTTCTGCTACAGTATTCAAAACGAAGGAAATGCTAAATCAATTAACCCATTCTATACATCAATACAGCATTTGTTTTGTTTTGCTAAGTTGGCCTAAATCGTTTCATTTACAGTTACATGTCCGTAAAAAAATGCTACATTCATCGACACGCAAGGGTGCAAAACCGTTGCTGTGTACTGCCTTCTTGGTAAAACAGGTGTCGAAGGATTCGATGCCAGCTTCAATTTTACAACCAAATTTTCATTACCCTTCGAGGTTCGAAAAATCAAGATTCAATTTTTTTTTCTATTTTTGTGTTTGCCTTTTGTTTTTCATTTTCCCTTCCCTTGTGCTTGTTACTAGTTCTCCGTTCTCCATTCCTCGTTCCCAATTTTTCGTTTCAGTAACATCCCAATGAGTTTTACCGGAAATTGTTAACGCACGAAAATCGTGCGTGATGGACCATTAAAACACTAGAATCAACCGATGAACGTTCATAGTTTCGCAAAGATCGGAGTTCAATGAATACGAACGTATTTTAATCGAATCCCCTAGAGTCAACGTTCAGTTAAGCAAAATATATTTTATTTAGCAATTATTGAATTCGGCTTTCGTAGGATATGAAGAATTCTGCAGATCGAGGAGGGTGTTATCCACCGAGGCCGAACTGCAGAATTCTTCATATCCTACGAAAGCCGAATTCAATAATTGTTTTATTATTCCTTCAAAATAATTCCAAATAGCAGTTGTTGTTCGTCGAGTTGTCTTCTTGCTCTTTTTGCCATGTTTTTAGACAATATTTCGCCGTGAAACGAGTGAAATGTTCCGAGAAAGTTCCGTCATTTTGTTCTAACTACCAAAACAACTCAACCTCGTCCTTAGGTTTTCTGTGTCAATGGTTCAATAACCTGCAGTCAGGCTGCACTTTTGACGTCATTTTGACGTGATCGGTTCAATATGACAAAATTTTTTCCAAATTTGGTCAACAGCAGCTGGTTGTGGTGAATTATGCGTGTGGTTTTAACCAATCAGAAACGGGAAATATTTTGAATGAATAATTATAATAAATATTATTATTGAATGAGGCTGAGTATCATGTGAAGAATTATGGAGATCTCCGAGGTTGTGATCCACCTCGGCCTTGCGGCCCCTCCTCGAATTCCATAATTGCGTTCAGATGATACGCAGCCTCATTCAATAATTGCTAATCAGTTATACCTACCAGCCGCGTTCCATTTTCAAGTACTTTTTTGAGCTTAGAACCAGGACCCTCTACTTCGAAGCCCATGTCCCCTGGTCCCCAGCTGTTTGAATACACGTCAATCATGTTCCTTTTAAAGCTTAAGCCGTTAGCTTGAGATTCGTCGGTTGAACGCTTCCTGTCGCTATAAATGCGAATACCTAATAAAAGAAATAGTTATAACTGTTCTTTAGCATCTTGTCTCACTCATTCGCTGTTTTCACTAATCGAGTTCTGATACGTCAACAACTTGTAAGGAAATAACGTTTAATTTTGTTCTTTTCAATACACTTCTCTAAGTTAAACTTTCTTTACGGTAGAACTTCTTTTAATACGAACACCTTATTTACGGAGTGGTCCTTACGTGAAAATGAACCTTTTCTAAACTATGTCGAGAAGTTGAATCTAAGTTAGGCAATTAATGCGCCGTAAATTATCGCACAAATAATCATTTGAATGCTGAATTGCAATTTGTTTAAACCACATTCCGTAGTTTGTTTATCTTGCTTACCTTTTAGTTTTTTTTCAGTTTGCTTATCTTGTATCTGTCAAGAGAGAATAATTTCTTTGCTCTCTCGCAAATCGGACCCCATTTGTTACTAAATATTTCAAATTCGAGCTGTAAAAATATGTAATTCTGCTACAAAACCTGATGTGAGTTAGTTTTTAATCCTGTACATTTAGTTGCAAGTCAACTTAAAAGACAAGTATCGTTTTGATTAATTAGTCTAAGGTCTGAGGCCTGAGGTCTACAAGGCATGAAGTTTTGAATATCCCACCTTTTCATATTCCTCCTCCCTCCACAGCACACCTCCCCTAGTTACATGCACTGATCAGCACGTAATGATCACTTACTAGAAATTTGTGCCTCAAAAGCTACTCCTACGCCACAATTTGCATTATCTTCTCCAGCAATAATCCCAGCGCAGCTCGTTCCATGGCTAAAATGATATTATGTATTTTTGAGAACGTATTTAACATTCAGAAACACCTTATATAGCCACGGTTACAAGTTCATGGTAATGGTTGTTTAGAAATATGCATTCCAACTGAACCTTTCTGTAAGGAAGCCCTAATTTTTACCTGATTAAAAATTTACTTCTGAGGTGAGGTTAATCAGTGGTCAGTTGAACACGCAGCAGACATGTACAGCTTCTTTTATTATGACCCATCATATTAAAGCTGGGTACTTTAAAAAATCTTCATAGGCATAAAAATGGTATTTGGCTGGGCAAGCATTCTATATGAGTTTTTGGCGGGCACACTGTACGTGTTTTTAATCCAAATTATCAACCATTTTAGTTTAATCCATCTTTAAAAATGGAAAAACAGATGCATTGCAAAGTTGTTCAACCCTCATACGAAAAAGGAACTAATTTTGTGTTTGTATAAAAGAGAAGAATTCTAAAAAGAAGAAGAATTTCGGTGCAGCGAAATTCGTCGGATACCTGCCAGGGTTGTGATGTATAGTTATGGGTCGATTCTCCAAGAAGTCGTAACTTGCCGTTAAATTCTGTGAAAAAGAAAAGTGAATATTGTTTAATCATTGCTTCTCCATGCTTTTTCTGTCAAGAATTTTAAAAATCAAAGTTTTCTCGGGCTTCCGCTCGGTCCTTAATTAATAGACCTAGAAGGCCCACTAAAAAGAAAAAAAGTGGCTCAGACATAATACACCGCGATGGAGGAATAATGCTGCATCCACACGAATTGGCTTCGTTCTTTTCTCTGTGTAGTGTTATTGTACTTCAAAGCTGTAACAAACCTGGGTTAACGGCGAGGACTTACAATTTTGGGCTTTAAATCAGGGTGATCAATCCGTACTCCATCGTCTACCACAGCCACAAGAATCCCCTTTCCTGTATAACCAGCTTGCCACGCCGCTTTCACGTTCATTGAAACATCTGTGTCTTTCTGTTAATAAACATAGCCCTTTTGGTGGTAAAATCGTGAACCATTAGACGAGATACAGTCGAACCTCTCGTAAGCGTCCACAAAAGTGCGTGGTTACCTACGAGAGGTGGTTGAATGACCTTACGAGTGAGCCACCGGCCGGGGTCTTTTGCAAGTGGGGATCTTCAGTCATCTACTCTTTGAAAGAAGTTTATTGTTTGCGAATTTTTATTTTACGATATGAATAGTGTCTACGTTATTTAGAGGGCTCCCGATCTTTTATACTTAGTTAAAACTTGTCGTATAAAAAATACTTTTTCCTTAAGTTCGATTAGTTTAAGGTTTTGATGCATGTTTTACACATTATAAACCATTGGAAAACTTATCCTTTATTTGTAATTGTGGCTCATAGCAGCAGTCCCCCAGCTGAAACGGTACTTACCAAATACCACTGCCATCTTCTCCAGTGTTGTGTTTGATCCTAAAAATATAACGTGTTCAGCATAATTATTAGATTCTTAGGGTAGCAGGGAAGAGACGAGTGTGAAATCATGTACCGCTCGCTATAGACCATTTGTTTACGAGTTTTAAAAACCGTCCCTTTTTGAATGAAGCCAAATCGGCAAAATCTTTAATACTTGTGAAAATCAGTTGTATGTGAATGAGAATAAAAATAGTTTTCCTTTCATAGGCTTCGCATTTCCGCTCGTTTTTAACGGAAATTTGGGATCACTCGGAAATGGCCTAGTGCAAAAGGGGATTATTGTAACACATTTTTTGGTTATCCTGACAGACGCATGTACACCTGCTCTTAATATTTAGGCCCTGTTTACAAGGAGGAGGGTAACCCTGGTGCTAGGGTTACCCTAGCACCAGCATATTTCTTCTTTTTTCACACGACGTGTTTACAAGGCAGGTAGGGTTACCCTAGCGCTAGGGTAACCCTACCTGAGTGCTATGGTTACCCCAGCAAGAGGGTTACCCTACCTTAATTCCTTGTAAACGCTCAGCTAGGGATAACTCGCCTACCCGGGTCAACTTTCCGCCGTCATGCGTGGCCAGTAATCGTGCTGATTTAAGCGGTGTTATCCAATTTCAGGGCTTAATTATCAACACTCTGAAAAATAAAAAGTTATGTTCTGTCCACGATGATAATATTTTCCCTTTCTTTCGTGAATTTAACGTGTTTTCTATAGAGAACTTCGAGGTTAATTCAAATTTTGGACCGTTAATTACAAAGAATGTCACGCATGACGAAACACTTCAGCAAAGCTTGTAAAGTTGACCGGGGTGATTTGGTAACCCTACCTGTGAAATTTGCTTGTAAACCAGAGCTAACTTTAACCCGCTTCCTAAGGGTAACCCTCTATCTTCTGTCACAAAAACTATAAATTGTCGCGTAAAATTGACATGTACTCCTTTGCGCGCTAGACTTATTTTCGTTCACCCATGGCCAAATACAGTACTAGAGACCTATAGATTAGAGAAAGAGGACGACTACGTAGACAAGATTTGAATTAACGTATTATCGCATATTCTAAGAAAATTAACATCCCCCTAAGCTTCATTTGACCTTTTTTTAACAGAAAGCTAGAAGGGTTATTTTTGTTGAAGGAGGTTAAATCTCCTCCCGATTCCAACTCTTACTTCTTGCTTTTATAGTCTGGAAAGACTAACACATTTCCCTGGCCTATTTTGTCTATAATAAAACGATGGAAAAATTGCCAATTTTTGACCAAAACCATGGAATAACCCGTTTCGAAAAATCCCAATTTGCCGACTTTCGTAACTTTTTAGTTTTAAATTCCCGAAAGGATTTTTTGCTTTCTAGAATATTCTCAAACAGATTTTCATGGCCTGTTTTGGCTATAATAAAAAGATGGAAAAATTGGCCATTTTTGACCAAAATTGTGGACTAACCCCTTGGAAAAATCCCAGTTTTTCGACATTTGTAACTTCTTGTTTTTATAGTCTGGAAAGGCTTTTATTCTTCCTAGAATATTCTCAAACACATTTTTCTTGCCTATTTTGCATATAATAAAAAGATTGAAAAATTGCCAATTTTTGACCAAAACCATGGACTAACCCCTTTCGAAAACGTCCCAACTTTCTAGAATACTCGCAAACACATGGACTAACATATTAAGACTTATCTTTTAGAACTTTATATTGGTGAGCAATTTTATATTCAGTTCTTACTTGCATGCATATATATTCTTTTTATTTTTTATTTTTAAATGCATTAGCTTTTATAAATTCTTGTAAAGTAATGCAGATGTAATGCGCAGCTGATCATTCTCATGTTAAGCTGCGCACAATAAGTTCATAAATTATTATTATTATTATTATTATTATTATTATTATTATTATTATTATTATTATTAACCCCCACGGTCGCGGATTTCTGGGTTATCGTCCATGATCAACAGAGCTGCCTAGCAATTAGGTAAGATATACCCCTTGATTTCCTTTGTGAAATGTGGAGCAGCATCATGGAATGTTATGTGATAAAATTATAGCAGCCATAAATCAACGTAATTTATGTGAACCCCGTATTCCTGTATTATTTGACCCTGTCCGTAATACAAGATCCAGTGATATATCCCACACAATCGACTAAAAAGATTAGACTTCTCTCTCGGTCACTCTATATTTTCACTTTTAATGGTTCATTCAAAGGGGGGGAAGTTTGAGTATTTTGATACTATCTAGCGGCATGAAAGCAACAAGCAAATTTCTTGCTCTTGAAAGTAAGGCCATATTAGGCCGTTTCCTTCCATTTTCGAAAATTTGCTTTTCTGGTTTACTTTGATGCTCAGATCGAGGCGGTGGATTGTGAAATATTATTTGCCAAAATTCGTGCGAGACTAACAAATTTTTCTCGTCCTTTTCAACCTTGTTTTAAGATTTTTCGTGAACGTGGAAAAGTATATCCCAACAAAAGTTACTTGTAAAAGCGTTGTTTCGGAACACTCTTGTATTCTTTTATGTTTGATTTCGCATCCAAGGGGGGAACACTGATGAAATTGAGTTTTGATAAAGCTCTGTAAGCTCTCAGGTTCATTTTACAAGAATCCTCACCATTTGGAAGATGATTTTATTCTGATGATTACACATGTTGTCTCTGATGATTTGTTTATACATACAAAATTGGCGCAAAAACGATCGAATGTTAATCTTATGCTTAAAATGTTTTCTATCCAAAAGATTTCTTTCATTCTTGAATATAAATTCATATCCATGACACTTTACAAATCCTGAATATCTAAAGGGGTATTGCTAGTTATGGGCAACAACAAAAATCCCATAGGTGTAACTTTTCACTCTCCGATAGAGATAATTCTTTTGATACTAGTGGGTCTCATATATTCAGTATTTACAAGTGCACAAAAATTTAGGAGCACTTTGCTTGCCAGTGTCAGGTTGGCATTTTGCATACACATTAGTGTCATAATCTGCACAAGTTGCCAGTTATGTAAAATTGCCCCTGAAACAAGTTCATCGATGTTCCTGGTGTTGCAAGAGCACAAATTATGAAAAATTTCATTTGCCTTTTGCCTGTTGCAGGAGCTCCTTATGAGATGCTCAGCACTAAACCTTGTTGATTCAGGTGACAGTCCTTGAGGACGACTGCATGGTCACATTCAAACCATTTGCACTTTTGACTCGAGTTATAGCAGAGCTGATATAAAATGGCAACTATCAGTTTCTTATGTAACTCTATCCTGTCTGCAGAATGTGAAGGGTCTGTCACTCAATCCCAAACTGCATGAAATAGCCTTGGTGCCCCAGAAGACACACGGACAAGCGTTAATTTTATTTATTGAGTCATACATTGGCTCATTTGAAGCTACCATAAACTCAGACTTTATACAGATCTGTCTTTAAGATTCTTGAGTTCTTCTCATGTTGAAATTGAATGAAAATGAAAAGTTAGAGCTTATTTTCTGTCATTTTCAATTTTTTAATTTTCAAATCATAAGAACTTGGCCCCAAATAGATATGGGCTAGTCAAGGTAGCTAACGGCTTATTAGTACTATAAATTATTATTCACTCAAGTGCAGTAGAAAATACCAACAACAAAATTTATGAAAAGCAAAAATGAGTGCAAGCAAAATGGAAAAGAGAGACAACCCAGAAGCAGAAAATTCACTTCAATATTTCAGCGAGAGAAAGTGGAGTTATAGATGTGACTGTGGTTTTTAGTATTTTAAGTATTATCCAGTATTTTAATAGAGGCGTTTTGCACCTGTTACACAGAATCCCATCTAAGCTTGACGTGTCCGCGCACAAGCCAAAACACGAAGCAATATCACTCATGGACCACAAACCGCGAAAAATTGTGAACGATCTGCGACTTATTAGCTCTGAAACCAATCTCGCATATTACACAGAAAACTTTGTTTTTTCTGCACTCCACAAAGATAGACCAGATAACCAAGACGATGGTAATTTTTAAAAGAAGCGACACTTTTCTTTGCTGCATTCTCTGTGATCCAATACTACCACAAACTTCCGTTCAGCGGCTCGCGCATCCTCGCAACGTTACCACTTGTTGTTGAGTTTTAGCAACCACGACGACGACCACAACGACGAATTCAAAAGATTAATAGTTTTAATGATAAAAACAACAGCTCTGCACGTACATCGCCCTTTTTAGTGCATTTCTTTAACGTCCACTGCACGACTACGACGTGAAACCTCCTAATTTGACGCTTTATGGAGGACGTGGACATACTACGACGAATTTCCCTTCATCTTTTTGAGCCTGAATAAAATCCTTAAGAATTCACTTGCAGGAAAAGTCGCCTAAATTTGACATATTGAGCGGATCCAAATAGACACGATTAAGTTTGAAAGACCGCAAAGTCATTTTTCTACCGTCGTTTTTACTGCTGTCGTCGTCGTCCTCGCTTAAGGTCCCTTATAAACTCTCATGGACAATAGCTCTCAAGCAAACAGCTTTTGAGAATTCACCTATTATTGTAAAAAATAATTTTGTACATGCTTGCACTTGATGATAGATAAAATCTCAAATGATAAAACAAAAAAACCCTCGGACGTTTGTCCGCGATGAAGGCCGACTGTGTTGCCAAGCAGGGATTCTTTCGTTTTTCGTCGTGTGACGTTTTGGCGCCATCGTAAATTAGTCTCGTTCCCAGATTTTTCAGGGATAACTTTGAGGCGTCGCGATTACATCGATCATATCGGGGGAAGTGTGCGGGAAAATCGGAGAGGAGTTGTTACTGGAATACTAAAAAGTCAGTCAGTTTAAAGTTAAATAAAAAACTAAATAAATAAATAAATTAATAAAACTTTAATGGCTTACACAATTACTGTTATCATCTGTCAACTAAGTTTAAAATCCTACATCCAGTTTTTTTTAAAAGCTAGGAAAAAAAAACAATTCATAAGAACTTATATAAAAAAATTCTAATGGTAAAGAAGCATATCAAAATTACATGTATAGTTAATAACACATCGCAGGTATTATTTTTACACCCTTTAATATTTTGATTTTCAATTCAGAATTAGTTTTTGTCTTTTCATAAATTATGCTTACATTTGTACGTGGATAGGACGACCTTCAAAAGAAACAGTTCTTTGGGGTACCATCACGTGGTCTGAATCGAAATAGGAAAAAAACATTAAGGCTCTAAAAACTTTATCTACCTTTCATAAAATTAAAGAATTTCATTTTCCAGACGTGGAAAGTGTTGAAGTACTCAAAAACAGCCACTATTTTGAATTATTTTGAGTGTTATTTTATTTACGCAAAAGTGTGCAAGGTTTATTATATCTGTTTGTTTTGGTTGAGAAATTTCGAAAACGCACGTGCCGGCCGTAAAGTGACTTTAATAGTAAGATTTATCTTTTGTTAAAATCTGTCTTTTGTTCATACTATTTGGACGCGCTGGTAAAACAAAGGATACGCTCCGTTGGCCTTAATTGACTTTTCCTTGACCAAACAAAATCTTTCCAGAAAAACAAAGTCTCACCTGGAACATACTGTTTTTATTACTCTCCTACGTTTTCAAGATCTTAGTATTTGAGTTGGCTTGCGTTTTAGTGACAGAAACCTTGTCCATCGGGATCTCCTGATCAAATCATTTAGTTATACTTCATTAAGTGTAGTTGCTTAACAATTGTTTGAGACTGGATGTCAAGTGAACCCTTTTGTTGGATAATCCGTGTAATTATATTTGTACGCTAATTAGTTTTATTGCAAAACTCGTAAACAACTTTGAGTTAATATATTGAAAAGGCGGGACAAATTAGTACTGTTAATTATTCCTACAAGAAGACTTTAAACGACAACTTGTGTAATGTACAAAAGTTGATCAGTTGTACTTTTTGAAGTAACGATAGTGTGAACCAGCGATTTATATATACGAATGCATTCTTTGTGATCCTTATATCTCTCTGACTATTTTGTTTTGACTGGACATTAACTGGACTTAAGTGAATTTTATAGTCAAAGCTGATTTTCGGACTGCGTCATAACCTCGAAGGAAAATATGATAATATTCCTTACAGCCAATCGGGTTTTTACTGATGTAAGACTAAATTTCAAATGATTAGGATTGGCACCTGTCATGTCCAGTCAGGATAAAAGGAGCTACAACAGGCTTTTGTCAGAGAGAGAGAGTACAATCTAGTGTGAGATTAAGTTGACTTGTAACAACACTGACGCTTTAGAAGAAATACAAAGTTTGCTGAACCAACAAAGTACGTGTGTCTTTTTTTGTGAAGCCGACCCGGAGCTAGTCCCCTTCAACTGGGTTCGGACTTTTCACAAAAGTCATGGAATTTAATTGTTGGTTTTGGGAATTAATGTTATGTTTGGTAGATTAGTTACTGCAGACGTCAAAGCAAGGACAATGTAGGATAGAAACGAACAATTAAAAAGTGCAAAAAGCACGCATCTTGGACACAAGAGTTCGTGTCTGTCAAAGGAACCTTTCTTTTGATGTTATTTGAATGTTTTGAAAAACCCCCGCACTAACTTTTGACGTTAGAAGTTTCACTAAATCTTTTTCAAATTTTGGCCGAATTCGCCATTTTCGCTATACTCGCCATGTTCGTCAAAAGCGCCACTTTCCAAAATACCCCTTTAGACATCTTCTTTGAATTTTGAGTTTTCACCAACCCGCGGTGGCGATTTTTCGTCAGACTTATCATTTTTGTCAGATTTGCTATTTTCGCCGAATTCAGACACTTTACCAGGGTCGACTTTTGACATATCATTTGAACTTTCGTCAACCCTCTAGCAAATGCCCACCATATTTGCTTTTTTCGTCAAATGTTCCACTCTTCAAGAGGCCCATTCAAAATATGCACGCTGCGCCTTCGCTAATTTCTTATGCCTTTGAGTCATTTCCCACATATTACAATCAGCATAATTATGCCATTCCCCAAGTCATTCCACAAGTTGTTGTTTTGGTTGGTTCGTTTGTTTGTTTTTGTAATTCATTTTTTGCTCGGATAGCATCATTAATTATAGTTTGACCTACTATTTCCCCCGAAACATCGCAAAAATGAAATGTCGATTAAAGTTGCCATCGCTACATTTCAACACCATTTCGATGGTCTGCAAAGAGTATAATCGATGAAAAATTGTCTATTCATTTAGATAAACGAAACTATCTTTCAATTATTTTCAAACCAATGGGCTTCTTTTCGGGTGGAAAATGTTTCTCGCCCGATTAAAATTCTGTTTTACAAATGGTGCCCACTAAACGGTCTTCAAAACATTTCTCTCGTTTGACCATTGTGAAACGCGCAGGTCACCAACGCAGGCTATCTTGTTATTGAAGGCCCTTGTAATGTTAAAGGAGTTGTGTCAGGAAATTCAGCCAAATTAGGAAATTACAAAGTGCCCGTAAAATTAAGAGAAACATAAAAATAACTGCTTAAAACTTTAAAGGAAGGTTAAAATAACATAACAGAAACAACAGATGCCACAGATGAGCAGAACTGAAGAAGATTGAAACAGGTTGAAGTTAGGGTTTTTGAAAACTGTTCAGCCTAACAGATTTTCAAAGTTGATCCCTGCTGCTTGCAACTTCAATAATAATGCTCAGGAGACATATTTGTTTGTCCCGGATCTCTGAATTTGTCATTTACATGTAATTTCTTTGCTTACTTTAAGTTCCATAGCGATTTAGGGCGAGTAACTGACAAAATTAAACAAAATGAACTGGACTGCCGTGACACAGCTCCTTTAAAAAGATCTAAATTACAATTTCACACAAAACCAGCGAGCAATACCCACCGTGTAACCTTGACCAACGATAAAACAAGGTATGAGGGATATGGTGGTAACATAAAGGTAAACGAAAGTCTCCAGTTTCATCTTTTCTTTTTATGATGGGTCCTAAAAGGAAAATCAACTTCATTTAACATTTTATAACTCTTGAATAATTCATGACGTAAAGCAAAGGAGATCATAGCCGAA
>BOPM01000206.1:646041-648541 GCA_022179025.1 Porites australiensis
TCTTACGATATGAATAGTGTCTACGTTATTTAGAGGGCTCCCGATCTTTTATACTTAGTTAAAACTTGTCGTATAAAAATACTTTTTCCTAAAGGTCGATTAGTTTAACGTTTTGATGCATGTTTTACACATTATAAACCACTGGAAAACTTATCCTTTATTTGTAATTGTGGCTCTCAGCAGCAGTTCCCCAGCTGAAACGGTACTTACCAAATACCACTGCCATCTTCTCCAGTGTTGTGTTTGATCCTAAAAATATAACGGGTTCAACATGATTATTAGATTCTTTGGGTAGCAGGGAAGAGACGAATGTGAAATCATGTGCCGCTCGCTATAGACCATTTGTTTAGGAGTTTTAAGAACCGTCCCTTTTTAAATGAAGCCAAATCGGCAAAACCTTTAAAACTTGTGAAAATAAGTTGTATTTGAATGAAGTTTCGCCTACCCGGGTCAACTTTCCGCCGTCATGCGTGGCCAGTAATCGTGCCGATTTAAGCGGTATTATCCAATTTCAGGGCTTAATTATAAACACTCTGAAAAGTTATGTTCTGTCCACGATGATAATATTTTCCCTTTCTTTCGTGAATTTAACGTGTTTTCCATAGAGAACTTCGAGGTTAATTCAAATTTTGGACCGTTAATTACAAAGAATGTCACGCATGACGAAACACGTCAGCAAAGCTTGTAAAGTTGACCGGGGTGATAGGGTAACCCTACCTGTGAAATTTGCTTGTAAACCAGAGCTAACTTTAACCCGCTTGCTAAGGGTAACCCTCTCTCTTCTGTCACAAAAACTATAAATTGTCGCGTAAAATTGACATGTACTCCTTTGCGTGCTAGACTTATTTTCGTTCACCCATGGCCAAATACAGTACTAGAGACCTATAGATTAGAGAAAGAGGACGACTACGTAGACAAGATTTGAATTAAAGTTTTATCGCATATTCTAAGAAAAATAACATCTCCCTAAGCCTCATTTTACCTTTTTTCAACAGAAAGCTAGAAGGGTTATTTTTGTTGAAGGAGGTTAAATCCCCTCCCGATTCCAACTTTTACTTCTTGCTTTTACAGTCTTGAAAGACTAACACATTTCCCTGGCCTATTTTGTCTATAATAAAACGATGGAAAAATTGCCAATTTTTGACCAAAACCATGGAATAACCCGTTTCGAAAAATCCCAATTTGTCGACTTTTTTAACTTCTTATTTTTAAAGTCCGGAAAGGATTTTTTTCTTTCTAGAATATCCTCAAACACATTTTCATGGCCTATTTTGGCTATAATAAAAAGATGGAAAAATTACCCAGTTTTGACCAAAATTGTGGACTAACCCCTTTGGAAAAATCCCAATTTTTCGACATTTTTAACTTCTTGTTTTTATAGTCTGGAAAGGCTTTTATTCTTTCTAGAATATTCTCAAACACATTTTTCTTGCCTATTTTGCATATAATAAAAAGATTGAAAAATTGCCAATTTTTGAACAAAACCATGGACTAACCCCTTTCGAAAACGTCCCAACTTTCTAGAATATTCGCAAACACATAGACTAACCCCACGGTCGCGGATTTCTGGGTTATGGTCCATGATCTACAGAGCTGCCTAGCAATTAGGTAAGATATACCCCTTGATTTATTACTTTGTGAAATGTGGGGCAGCATCGTCGAATGTTATCTGATAAAGTTATAGTAGCCAGAAATCAACGTAATTTATGTGAACCCCGTATTTCTGTAGTATTTGACCCTGCCCGTACAGCGAGATTCAGTGATATATCCCACACAATGGACTAAAAAGGTTAGACTTCTCTTTCGGTCACCCCGTATTTTCACTTTTAATGGTTCATTCAAAGGGGGAAAGTTTGAGTATTTTGATACTATCTAGCGGCATGAAATCAACCAGCAAATTTCCTTTTCCTTCCATTTTCGAAAATTTGCTTTTCTGGTTTACTTTGATGCTCTGTGGTGATATGATTACTTATTCACAGAGATTAAAAGATCGAGGCGGTGGATTGTGAAATATTATTTGCCAAAATTCGTGGAAGACAAAAAAATTTTCTCGTCCTTTTCAACCTTGTTTTCAGATTTTTCGTGAACGTGGAAAAGTATATCCCAACAAAAGTTAGTAAGTCAGTAAGCTCTCAGGTTCATTTTACAAAAACCCTCACCATTTGGAAGATGATTTTATTCCGATGATTACACATGTATTCTATGATGATTTGTTTATACATACAAAATTGGCGCAAAAACTAATTTTAATCTTATGTTTAAAATGTTTTCTATCCAAAAGATTTCTTTCATTCTTGAATATAAATTCATATCCATGACACTTTAGAAATCTTGAATATCTAAAGGGGTATTGTTAGTTATGGGCAACAACAAAATCCCATAGGTGTAACTTTTCACTCTCCTATAGAGATAATTCTTTTGATACTAGTGGGTCTCATATATTCAGTATTTACAAGTACACAAAAATTTAGGAGCACTTTGCTTGCCAGTGTCAGGTTGG
>BOPM01000206.1:651041-660977 GCA_022179025.1 Porites australiensis
TTTTCTAATTCATTAGTTATCTTATTTGATTATTTAGACACGACCCCACAAGCGAAGCGTCGCTTTAAATACTTATCGTGTATAAATAAAGATTATTGATCGATTGATTATTGAAGAGCAAAAATGAGTGCACGCAAAATGGAAAAGAGAGACAACCCAGAAACAGAAAATTCACTTCAATATTTCAGAGAGAGAAAGTGGAGTTATAGATATCACTTTGATCTTTAGTATTTTAAGTATTCTCACAGTTGTGGGCATATTTGTAATTTTCTAGTATGTAGAAGTATAGGGAGTAAAGGGGGAGGATTTTTCAGGGTTAGGGTTACCTCAATAAAACACATCTATAATATGAAATATCTTGTACCACTCTCTTCTCTTGGCTCATCTCATTCTTTATTTTAGCGGTATAGTATTGTAGTCAAGAGCCTCCATATTACAAAATTCTGCCTACTTCTCTGAATAAGTAATGGAATCGCACACATTTAATAGATGTTATGCTTTGGGACTTAAGTTTTATAGCATCTAGTCAAAAATGGAAAAATACAATTTCGTAGCTCCTGGGTGAGATATCTTGGAAATGTAATCAGTCGCAGAACTAGGGCACTGCACCTGGTCTAAACACTAGTGGCTAGCTAGGGTGGGGTGTTTCTGAAAAGTAATCACTGGCAGAGTCGCTGCATTGAGGTTACACATCTCTGAGCAATAGGGCGTTCCTGAACCATAACTGCCGTGAAATCGTATAAGTGTAACGACATTGTCGCAAGAATTGTAATTGTTACTATCTAAACAGACTAGCATTTAGAATTTTTTTTCACAGCGTTTAACTCAAATCTCAAGCGTAAACGTTTTGTACTCGGTCACAACTTACATGAAGAGATTTTTTTCCCAGTTATCCAGTATTTTAATAGAGGTGTTTTGCACCTGTTACACAGAATCCCATGTAAGTTTGACGTGTCCGCGCACAAGCCAAAACACGAAGCAATATCACTCATGGACCACAAACCGCGAAAAATTGTGAACAATCTGTGACTTATTAGCTCTGAAACCAATCTCGCATATTACACAGAAAATTTTGTTTTTTCTGCACTCCACAAAGACAGACCAGATAACCAAGACGATGGTAACTTTTTAAACAAGCGCCATTTTTCTTTGCTGCATTCTCTGCGATCCAATACTACCACAAACTTCCGTTCAGCGGCTCGCGCATACTCGCAACGTTACCACTTGTTGTTGAGCTTTAGTAACCACGACGACGACCACAACGACGACTTCAAAAAATTAATAGGTTTAATGATAAAAACAACAGCTCTGCACGTACATCACGCTTTTTAGTGCATGGAGGACGTGGACATACTACGACGAATTTCCCTTCATCTTTTTGAGCCTGAATAAAATCCTTAAGAATTCATTTGCAGGAAAAGTCGCCTACATTTAACATATTGAGCGGATCCAAATAGACGCGATTAAGTTTGAAAGAACGCAAAGTCATTTTCTTATTTTACGGTCGTTTTCACTGCTGTCGTCGTCGTCCTTGCTTAAGGTCCCTTATAAACTCTCATGGACGATAGCTCTCAAGCAACAGCTTTTGCGAATTCACCTATTATTGTACAAAATAATTTTGTACATGCTTACACTTGATGGTAAATAAGATCCCAAATGATGAAACAAAAAAAACCCTCAGACGTTTGTCCGCGATGGAGGCCGTGTGTTACCAAGCAGGGATTCTTTCGTTTTTCGTCTTGTGACATTTTGGCGCCATCGTAAATTAGTCTCGTTCCCAGATTTTTCGGGGATAACTTTAGGGCGTCGCGAATTCATCGATCGTATCGGTGGAAGTGTGCAGGAAAATCGGAGAGGAGTTGTTACTGGAATTCTAAAAAGTCAGGCAGTTTAAAGTTAAATGAATAAATTAATTAATCAATAAAACTTTAATGGCTTACACGATTACTGTTATCATCTGTCAAGCTAAGTTTATAAACCTACATCCCGTTTTTTAAAAAGCTAGAAAAAAAAAATTCATAAGAACTTAAAAAAGAATTTAATGGTAAAGAGGCATATCAAAATCACACGTATAGTTAATAATACATCGTAGGTATTATTTTTATAATACCTTTTAATCTTTTGATTTTCAATTCAGAATTCTTTTTTGTCTTTTCATAAATTATGCGTACATGTGTACGTGGCTAGGACGACATTCAAAAGAAACAGTTCTTTGGGGTACCATCACGTGGTCTGAATCGAAATAAGAAAAAACAAAGGCTCTAAAAATTTTATCTAGTTTTCATAAAATTAAAGAATTTCATTTTCCAGACCTGGAAAGTCATGGAATTTAAGTGTTGGAGTTTGGAAAAGTCTGGGAATTGTTTGGTAGATTAGTTACTGCAGACGTCAAAGCAAGGACAATGTAAGATAGAAACGAACAATTAAAAAGCGCAAAAGACACGCATCTTGGACACAAGAGTTCGTGTCTGTCAAAGGGACCCTTCTTTTGATGTTATTTGGATGTTTTGAAAAACCCCCGGACTAACTTTTGAAGTTAGAAGCTTTACTAAATCTTTTGCAAATTTTGGCCGAATTCGCCATTTCCGCCATATATACTCGCCATGTTCGTCAAAAGCGTCACGTTCCAAGGTACCCCTTTGGACATCCTTTTTGAATTTTGAGTTTTCACCAATCCGCGGTGGCCATTTTTCGTCAGACATCATTTTTGTCAGATTTGCCATTTTCGCCGAATTCAGCCACTTAACCAGGGGCGGCTCTTGACATATCATTTGAATTTTGGCCAACCCTCTCTCGTTTGACTGCGATGAAACGCGCAGGACACCAACGCAGGCTATCTTGTTATTGAAGGCCCTTGTAATGTTAAAGGAGCTGTGTCACGAAATTAAGCCAAATTAGGAAATTACAAAATGCCCGTAAATTAAGAGAAACATAAAAATAACTTGTTAAAACTTTAAGGGAAGGTTAAAATAACATAACAGAAACAACAGATGCCACGGATGCGCAAAACTGAAGAAGATTGAAATAAGGGTTTTTGAAAACTGTTCAGCCTAACAGTTTTTCAAAGTTGATCCCTGCTGCTTGCAACTTCAATAATAATGCTCAGGAGACATATTTGTTTGTCTCAGATCTCTGATTTTGTCATTTACATGTAATTTCTTTACTTACTTTAGGTTCCATCGCGATTGAGGGCGAGTAATTGGCAAAATTAAGCAAAATGAATTGGACTGCCGTGACACAGGTCCTTTAAAAAGTTCTAAATTACAATTTCAGACAAAGCCAGCGAGCAATACCCACCGTGTAACCTTGACCAACGATAAAACAAGGTATGAGGGATATGGTGGTAACATAAAAGTAAACGAACGTCTCCAGTTTCATCTTTTCTTTTTATGGTGGGTCCTAAAAGGAAAATCAACTTTCTTTAACATTATATAACTCTTGAATAATTCATGAGGTAAAGCAAAGGAGATCATAGCCGAACTTTGTTAATAACTATAGTTAATTACCAAAATTAATAAAGGTAAAGATAAAATTAAAAAGATCGTGGAGAGATACAGGATAGGAATTCCCTTTCTTTCTCTCGTTCCAACAAAGGGAAAGTACAGTTAGTAGGACAGAAGCATGCGACACGACGTAAGTTCTGTTACACGATCGTATTTACCAGTTCCCAAATCAGCTAACAAGAATAAACGGCTTCTGATTAAAGAAAATGTAACTTTGGACTTATTTGCCATCGTTTTTGAAGAGCACAGTTTAAAAAAAGTAGCATATTTGGAAAAACTAGCATAATTTGGCCAAAAAAAGAGCAGTGTTACTGGCAGTGCTACTTTTACCAGCACAATCTATAAACGCCTACTTCGTTACCATGGAAACTATGGCATAAAAGAGTAGATACTTTAAGGTGGCTCTCTAGACTAAATTGGCCGTGCGCAGCCTGAGCACCAGTATGGCGCGAGTTTTAAAATCCGCGCGACGTCTACACAAAAATAAAACAAACATGGCCCTCAGTTTCAAAGTATTCCCCCAAAATCCTTTATTAACTTCCTGTTAAAGCTCATTGTGCAAAAAGTTTGGCTAGTGTAGGTCAAACATTTATGGGAGAAGACAATGTCACACCGGTTACAAGTCACTATCGATCTCCATAAGAGTAACTTGTATGTAAAAACGAAGCAGAAATTTTCCAAAGACATCAATTTTTTCGCTTCAAAAGTAGACAATCCAATTTTATCCTTTCTTGGACAAACGTAAAATGGTCGAAGTAAATGTCGAATGAAAAAATTGCAAGGAAAACAAAGAAGTAAGTGCACTAACCCTGAAGGAAGCAGTGGTACTGTTTCTGAAAGATCGAGCCAAGTCCCGAAAAAACACTGAAGATTGTTTTCACCGACGGAGGTTCTCGGTCACTTTATTTCTCTTACATTTGATTTGATTTAAGAAATTCCAGAAATGGCTTTAAGGCAAGATTACAGGGAATGTAAATTTTTTTTGTTTTGTCGACTCTATCACATTGTTTAAGAAATTTATCCGAAAAAAAGGTTTCCTACTGAACTTGCATTCTGATAGAAGGAACCTTTCCATTGACGAACCAACATCCATGTACTTGTTCTTGTTTCAAAAGTCCTTCAACGCACAAGAAAGTTAAGATGCCCTAGAAAATGTTTTTGCACAACGAAAAATAATTTTAGAGTCACAGATTGACCCTTGACGAAAGCAACAGTTGTCAGTCGAGAACTACGGTCTTGTACGTGCAGCTGAGAGCGTAATGTACGTTTTTTAGATCGGCGTCATCTTTTACAGCAGACTTTTTAAAGAAAACTATCCCTAAAGAGGAACAAGGTTGAAAAAAGTACCGGCAGTGGGCTGACACTTGAAGATCTGCAAACAGCGAACAGCAGATTAGCCAATGAAGGGCTTATTGCGATCCTTGCACAACCACCGTCTTCATCTGCGATGATCGCCATCCCCGCGAGTGACTACCACGGGTCGAATTTTAGCTACAATAGTCAAGTACTTCGAACAAAACATCCAGTGTTAAGTATAAAATCAAATCCGCTATCTCTCCTTTTTCAACTGGCGAGATATCACTGTAATAATACTAATAAACGGTTTTAACAATGGCTTTCGTACTTTTCGAAGAAACCACATGTTTTCAATAGCTATGTGCATTATGCGCATGCGGGCGTGATGCTTCGCGCGCGTACTTTGTTCATACGACCCCAAACCACGCGCGTTTTCCGGATTTTTGTGACGTCAGCGCAGTTAATTAACAGTGAATTTCTGGCGTTTTCGGGTAATTTTTTTTCAAGATCGCCTCATTTCTTAACAGTTGCAGTACCTTTGTACTGTCCTTTTTTTATTAAAATCTGTGAGATCGGAGCTAATAGCTTGTGGCAAAATTTACATTTCACCGAGGGAAATAAGAAATATTAAGAAAAAATGATCAAAAATGACAAAATTACCGCCTGCTTAAGGATGCGATGTTGCCATGGCAACGGTCTTGATCCAGATAGATAGATAGGTACTTTATTAAATACATTGCAGCATAAGCTGAATTGCGTATTTACATAATGATAATAATTTATACTAACAATTGTAAAAATGGGCAATAATTGTAATAGCTAAAACTAAAAACGTATAAGAAACCTAAAAATTATTTACAATTCTGCCTGAGGCCATAAAAAAACTGTTGTTAAATCTATTTGTCTTGCAACGAGGCAAAGTGAAAGTGCGCGCGTGCCTTAGATTATAGTTGCTCTTATATGGAGGCGGCAACAACTTTCTTAGCTTGTGGTTCGGGTCGCTCATTATGCTTTCAAACGTGCGCGTGCAAATGTTGTGGTGATGCTCCCCAACCGTTGGTAAACTCATAAGCGCTAAAGCTTGCTGATATTCTATACCAGGACATATGATTCGCATTGCTCTTTTCTGAACGCGTTCTAATTCTTGCGAAAGGTAGGCTGGTAGCGCGTGATGGAAAACTGGCGCAGCATAGTCAATGACGGAGCGCACGCATGTGAAGTAAAAAAGGCATAAATCTTTCTGTGGAACACGAGCTCTTTTTAGCTGAACAAGAAAACAGAGCCTCTTAGCTGCCCCTCTTAGTAACTTCCGTGATGTGCGCATTCCATGTTAAGTCACCAGAGATAGTAACACCCAAAAGTTTAGCATCTTTAACTAATTTGATGCACTCCTCTCCTATGACTACTGGAGGAAAGTCACAATCTGATGTAAAACTAATGGGGAGCTCCTTGCATTTGTCTGTGTTTAACTTGACTCTGTTTCTGATTGACCAATTTACTACCTCATTTACAATACCTTGAGCCTCGCTATGCTGTCCTTACTTTATTACCTCTGATGTTGTGGTGTCGTCTACATATTTCCAAATAGAAGCATTACTGACGGTTAGATCATTTATCATGATCAAAAAAAGCCAAGGGGCTAGTTTGGTCCCTTGCGGAACGCCCGGGGGTACTGTGCCCCATTCGGATACACAGTCTTCAGAGAGTTTGATTCTCTGTGAGCGAGCTGATAGGAAATCTATCATCCAATTAATGACGCTAGGCGCGATGTCAAGTGCGCATAATTTCGTTACTAAGATACTATGGTCAATTAGATCAAATGCTTTCTTGTAATCAAACAGGAGTGTCCTGATAGTCGCACCGTTCCCATCAGTCCCTTGAGACCACTCGTGGAGCATCTCCAACAGGGCAAAAGTTGTCGAAGAATTCGGTATCGCACCAAACTGGCTTGGGTTCAGAGAGCACACTACAGCTGGCTTTACGTGCTCTGTGACGACAAAGTCCTCTGCGACCTTAGAGATACTCGGTGTTAACGATATAGGCCTCAGAACTTTCTTGATCTCCTTAACAGGTCCAGAAGTTGAAACTTAATAAAGGAGCCTTCTTATATGACGAAATAGCAATGACAAGGTAAATAGATTTCCTTCCGTAACGTATGCTAGATAGCCAGGGTTATTAGTACTCTAGGAGCCACCTTAAATAAAGCTAGAATAAAACTGCTCTCACTTAGTCAAATTGCAGAGGTTTCTCTTGTATCTGGCAATATAAATACCATAATTACCTTAAGTGAAACAACTGCATCCACTTTCTGTGTTTAAAGGCGCTGGTAACTGTTCTGTCACCAAATACAGCTTTTTAATTTTCTTGCCGCTCCAAACGATTATCTAATCGACTGACACCGCTGCATTTGAACTTGTTCTAAAAGCCTAGGATGGTCGGATGATATTAGTCTAGACCACCTTTCAATTTTTAATTTTTTGGCAGCTAAAAAGAGTCAGATTGTTTTTTTTTCCTTTAGTCCTAAGGGAAGCTATAGCTGATTGATCGAGGCTGTGTTTTATGTTGACCAGAGGGAAGCTAAGCTTATTTTAAGGGTCAAAAACGTGTGGAAATGCTTTCCTTAATGCTGAGGCAAATTATTTGTGATTGGCAGAGTCTAGGATGGCATATGTTTGTTGAAAACGCAGCCAAAATTTCATCACGTTGAAAGGCTAGCTCCCCAACTCGGCCAGTTAATTTTCCAGCACATTAAAAACTATTTCTTAATTGTTAAGATAAGGCATAGTAGTGCAAGTATGGTCATCTATTATAAGGCAATGTATTTATTTACAGCAGTTGAAAGAGATCAAGGTAGGTAGGTATATGAAAGGGTACCTTTTCTGTCAAAAATGTTATATGAAAGGGTGAGGAGTTGAATCTCTGGGCAGAGCCCCCCTTATAAAACTTTGTTGAATACCCCTCCCCCTGAACATTTTCATTGCTGTTCCCACAGCTGACATTTCCTTGCTGCTATTAGTCTTAGAATTTCCTTTGTTCAAGCGGTGCTGTGTAAAATGCCACATGATGATGATAAAAACGCAGACTCCGCATACGTACTTGCTGATTACATAATGAGGACTTGTTTGCCACTGCAAGCCGTACTGCAGGCTTCCTAAGTACTGGGTATTCTCTGCTGCCACCCCCATCTCCCCGCTTTTACTGTTAGTTCTTGTAACACACTGTTAAAGTCAGTAATCCACATTCAAAAATATTGGCCTGCGTGGAAGGCGCAAAAACGGAGGGGGAGGGGGAAAGAGAAAAGCGCGAAAGAGACGTTGTTTTTGTATTCCGACCACCATTTTCTCAACTAATCCGATAACGTCAACTGTCAATACGTGAGTCCCAAAGACACGTAGGGGCCGCTTGTCAGCATGGTCCGAACTTAATTGCTTTGTTTACCGGAAATTGTCAAGTCGAGACGCTTTTTTCAAGTGATATATCATAATCGAGCAAAATAAAACATTTTTATTGTTTTTTATCCAGTATCAAACACGACAAACAAAGACTACGAGCAGTCCTTTTTTACTACTCGCAGTCTACGACAAACAATGATCAGTTTCGTGTGAATACACAAAACCTTTGGTCGTTCCTCATCAAACACAATGGTCACAACGAAAAAAACAGCGGCCAGCCTGAGACACGAATAATGAGATAGGAGAATTATAAACAATTGTCAAAAAGATCAGCGGATAGTTTTTACCAAAGCTTCAGCTCTCTCTTTACAAACCATTTAGAAGTTCATTCAAGACGGTATATGTTTTTGCGGAAAAGGCAGTCTTCTGAATATTGCAGATGTCTGGCAAGAATCGTAATCGCCTTGAATAACCGCTCGGTGTTTGGACAAACCCAGTATACAAAACTTCGTGAGCATCTCTGTCTACTAAATAGGCTATTACAGTTGGTTCTAGTTCGGGTTTTAACGTGATCTTCGAAAGCTTATGTCAGCAGAACACCGTTTCTTTGATGCCTGTATCTTGTTTGTCTCTCACTAATACACGCCAGGAAACACGCCAATAAGTTGCTCATTGCGGTTCAGCCAATCAGGAATTTGCGGACGCCAGCGTCCGCAGAAATCAACAAAGGGGGATTCTTATAGCAGGCATCCCTTACCCTTTCTCCCCAATACCCATCCCTTTTTTGCTTCAATCCCTCCCTATTCCTTACCCCTTTCGACGCTGCTACGCGGGCTAAAAAATATTTTCGTCAACACTATCGCACAAACAGCGCACTAGTTTGAAAATTGATCGCCATTCAGGAAGGAATATTTATTAATCTCTCAGTTTTCTTGGAAAGGGACACGCTCAAACAAAAGATATCAGGTTGGCACTTTGCCTTCCTCTACCCGGGTACACACTCATTATCTTTTCCTTTGTTGCTGATATATTATTTCATCCTGTTGGTCTTAACTTCCTTGTGGAACAACATAAAAGAGAGAGATCCTTGTCTGTAAAAGAGAGAAAAGCTAGGTGAAAGTTTAAGGGGCACTGTAAGGACCAGCGTCAGTGAAAAATGGTAAGTATCGCAATTCATTTTTGCACCCTTAGAAACCAAAAAGGAAGGATTTTTTTCCAAAGAGTAAGAAAAAAGCATTTTCTGATTTTTCGCAAGCTGTAATAATCAGTAGTTGATCAGGGGCATCAGAAAAGCAAACATGGCCTAGAATTTTCTACTGGCTTAAGACGGCTAAAAAATTCTAGATGCCCGTTCCTTTCTGTGTGTTGATTTTCGAAGCAGTTGACTAATAAAAATCCTCCGATTTTCTAAACTTTATTTTTTCACATTTCACTCCCCATGTTTGGCTATTTTTCGTTGAAAAAGGAAACCTAATATATTGGGATGAAAATGTAATGAAGGAAAAGAGAAAAAGTCTCACTTTAGTAAAACGTTAAATTGCATCTAAAATCTTCGGGACATTAATACTTAATCCCTTGTAATGACGAAAAGACTCAATTTCCTCATAGGATGACCGAAAAGATAAAAAATTTATAGCGCCGCTTAGAATGCATTTCTAGAGATCTTAAAGTACTCTGTTGTGGGTAACCTAAAAAGTGTTTTCAATGTATTTAGGAGGAAAACGTCGTTGGATGCGCCTGGTTGT
>BOPM01000206.1:663584-679624 GCA_022179025.1 Porites australiensis
GCGGACTGCGGACTGCGGACTGCGGACTGCAGACTGCGGACCAGGGGTAAAATGCAAACTGGGTGTAAAATGCAGACTGCAGACTAAGAGTAAAGCGCAGGCTGGGGTAAAATGGAGACCGAGCAGAAATTGTAGTCGTGGAAAAATCCCGCAAATAATGATGTAAACGAACACTTACTTGTCGGCATCTGCTTTCACAAATCCATTCCTTTCTTATCTCGAACGTCGTCGACGACCCAAAAACATAATCGCAATCTTGAACCTTTTTTCCGTCCGAGAGACTTGACGCTTCAACTCAGGCCTGGCTTCAACTTAAAATGCGAAGTTTCCGATATGCGTGACCAGGGACCGTGAACTGGTACAACACCACGTTGTTTACGCTTAAATGAAAGCTGCTGACCCAAAATACTGTACACGAAGAATTATGGCGATAAAAAAGGGAGTAAATCATTCCAACAACAAAGAAAGATGTTCTGCAGGAAATTTGGATGACCTTCTATGAAAGTATTGCAAATCAAGGTATGGAAACTTAAGCAGTTAAGCTGATCGGATGTTCATTGAAACTTCTGGCGAATGTGCATTAATGCACTTCGACTAGGAAGCAAAGAGTGTAACTGATACCGGCTAGCTATTTCACCGATTTGGAGAAGAAGGAGCACAAATGTTTAAAAAAGTCTACAATCTTTATTCTGCATTTTGCACCAAGCCTGCGTTTTACTCTCAGTCTGCAGTCTGCATTTTACACTCAGTCTGCATTTTACCCCTGGTCCGCAGTCTGCAGTCTGCAGTCCGCAGTCTGCGTTTTACACTGACCGAATAAAAAATATAGACTTACATTTGATTGACAGGCATCAATCTACTTCCCCTAAGCCGCACCAATCAGGGGCTCCGTTTGCCAGTGTACGGAGTTTCCCAAAAGAACAATGATATCGGGCAGGCGCATTTTTTTTCTCCCCTCCCCCTCCCCTCTTTCCTTCTTTCGCCCTAGCATCTACCCTTAAGGGTTACTATTTTCACTCTCCCTAATCTTCCTCCGTCATAACAAAGTTGGCGGTTACAACAGTACGAACTTCGCCCACCAAAACACGCCCGCACTACAGGTTAAGGCCAACTACGTTGATTCTTTGTAACTGGGCTGCCTGTGACGAGCCCAGTTTATAAAATGGGTTTCATTTTTTTCTCGGGGGGGGGGGGGATTTCTGGGAAGTCGTTGTGGGGGTGCACCGTCCGCCTCATCTAATCCTTGCACTCTTTCAGAGCAATATCAGAGTTCCTTCCCCGGGATTCATGTCGCGAAAACGAACAACCTTTGACCTTATGATGGTACTAACCCATGTTACGCGAGGGCAGCCGTTAAATGAACATGTGTTTGAAGTTAGCGTACTGCGCTTTATCATCGTCTCCTTCAAACGATTCTACGATGAGTACCTTGTGGGGTTTTTCTTCACTGTTTGTTGAAGTTTAAACTTTTGGATGATTTTCTCCCTTCCAAAACGTGATGCAAATCTCTGTGTGTTTGGGGTTGGTGTGTGTGTGTGTACACCCATTGAATAAAGATTTCTCTTAAGCTGTCATTGGCACTTTTTATCAGTCCCATTTTCAAAAGATGGTAGGATGGGTCGCTTTAAGTTATTTTTTCTTTATGTTGAAGTTTAAATCGTTTAAAATGTGACGGCCAATGTCTCTTTATTTTAATGCGATTCTTGCTCAGCGTGTGAAACGGTCATTTCCTTACAGGAAAGGAATGTCCTATTATATGTATTCACTCAGACGACGATCGAATAGTATCCCATGATGCACCTCGTTTCATGTTATATTATTACTGCGTACGTGACATATCATGATCAGTAATCTTCAGCACGCGCGAAATGAACATCGCAGTGCTCGATGTGGATGGTTTCGAAACATGTTTCGGTCCAGCAGCTTCTGCTTTTGAAATTGTCGAGTTGGCTTATATTCACTGTGCGTTGAAGGAAAATTTCAGCGTTACTTTGACTAAGAAGGGTTTTACATGTGTTTCACTGATCTGTCGAGAACAACTTGTGCGCTCGGTCGCAACTACAAACACTGTATGAGACTCAGCAACTGATAAGGTTCACTGGGAGAACCGAAACCATGGCTTATGTAAAAAGTGGCTCCAAGAAAACAGCCTTTACGCTGTGAAGCTAATTACCAAAGGAGGATTTATTACAGCGTCGTGCTCAAAGGAGCCAGTTGACCTGCAAGGTTTTTTGGGGTAGTCGTGATGGTTATCCAATGAGCAATCGAGAACGCTCGCATGATCTGAGGCGTCACTGGCGTCACGCTTCCCATTTCAACTTCTGAAAGAAGCCTTCTTGAGGTTTGTTTGCTACTAAATCGGGTTTTTACTTCGGGTTTGACCTCTTTTGAGGTCAAAATAAGGCTAAATAAGACTTTTAGGCTTTTTAATTTTCTCCAAAAGAGAAAAGGAGAGAGAATTTCTTGATTTGCCTTTAGCAGCCGACGTGGAACCTTCGATCGAGGGTGACTTTCCTGCCCGCGAATTGAAACGGACGGATTTTGATTTTTTCCTTGCTGGACTGGCTTTGTCCGACGTTTCAAGAGTGTGCTTGATGTTCTTAACCGGGGTACTTGTCGTGGATGTATTTGCAGCTTTAATGAACTAGTAAAACTGGCCCAAATTACGAATTGTTCGGCCACGTGGGTTACAGACCCGATCAGAACATTGCATGAAATAAGCAAACGGCAATCCAACTTCTTTACAAATGTCGGCTGACACAACCCCAAAGCAATCCTTTCGTTGTGATGGCCTGAACAGATTTTCTGAAGAAGAATGCCCTTGCTTTCCAAGATTTCTTCCAAATTTAACTTTAAACGAAGTCGTACATATTAAACCTACAATAATAACTGACACTCGAATCAGACGACAATACTCTCCTTCCTGTAAACAACTAGCAGCTTGCATAAGGTACACTACTTCCGGTGCAATAGTTCTTTGGTGTTGATTGGTCGGCTACTCATTTCGTGAACAGCGGTCAAGCGCGACTAATTAGGGGGTGTTTATCATTTTCACACTGTTTTCGGGCAGGCGTTTTCTCTTCTCTCTCAGCACCCCTACCCCGCTCCTTTTGACTCGCCCCATTTTCTCCCCTCTTTTCGAGTTTCAACATGCGCTTTCGCGAGCAAAACATTCGCGCGCCCGAAGAAAACGCCTGCACTGCAGGCTAAGTTGGTCTCAAATCGCTGGTATGACGCCTCTGGTAATTGTGGACTAAAGAGGCATTTTAAAAATAAGGCATTTAAAAGATATGGACAAGGCTATGAGTGCATCGTGACGGTGGTGTTTAACTCACAGAATCACGGGCGTGCCACCCAATGAGAAGAAGAAGAAGAAGAACCTTTATTAATTTATACCGCTCAGGGTAACCACTTCAGACGCAAAAAGCTGTCTGTTATCAGTGGGAGCCCTGAGAAACAACGTACAAAAACCACACTAAACATATAAACATTACACTAATACATGTAATAATATAGATAGAAAACTATTTTCAATTAAAAGATTAAAAGATGTAAAACACGAAATATCATTAAGATAATTCGTTAAAAAGAGTGCAACCATAATAATAGAAGGATCTTTTTACAATTTCAGTTCTCACAGCAGGAGGATGTAAGAGGTTGCTTTGTCTAGTAGCGCGCGCATGGATTGTATTATTACGTTTAAAATATTGTTTAAAATACTGGGGACATTGACCTTGCAGGCATTTCTTAACGAGTTTAAAAACAGATTGACGTCGGCGCTCCTCCGAGGTGGGCCATTTCAGAACGTCCAATGCCTGCTTGCTGCGCACAGTACAAGCCACTATCCTAGCAGCCCGGTTTTGGAGGGCTTCAAGGTCTTGTTTACGACCTTCCCCGCAACAGCCCCACACACTTACACAGTATTCTAAAATTGGCCTAATTAGACTACAATACACTACATTTGCACTCTCTCTAGTGAGGCTTCTGCGAAGCCTGCCGAGCATTCCTACGCGTTTTCCCGCCTTCGAAATTAGGTACTTTATTTGCTCGTTCCAGCTAAGGCGGTCATCAAAAACTATACCTAGATAAGTGAAGTGAAAAACCCGCTTAATTACATTGTTATTTAAAGTAATAGAAAAAGAGTTAACAGCAGATAATCTAGGGGCGGTTCCGAAAAGCATAGCTTCGGTATTTTTTACATTAAGAAACAGACTATTAAAAGAAAGCCAGTGATCAATCTTAGACAGTTCGGCATTCAGCTTGTCTTGAATGACAGAGGCTTGAGAGGATGAACAGTATAAAACAGTGTCATCAGCGTACATCAGAATATTGCAATCAAACACTACTTCAGGTAAATCATTAATGTGTAGAATAGACAATAATGGTCCGAGGATAGAGCCCTGGGGCACACCAGTAGAGACGGCTTTCGAAGCAGAAGTCACCCCTTGAAACTCTACAACTTGGGTGCGGTTCGACAGGTAATCCGTAAACCAGCCATGCTCTTTATCCAAAATCCCCAAATTGGAAAGCTTGTCCAGAAGTACCGCATGATCCACAGTGTCGAAAGCTCTGCGAAGGTCAATAAACACAGCACCAGTTAATTGACCTTGGTCCATGTTCCTACGAATATTATCAGAAAAACTAAGAGCAGCGAATTCTGTCGAGTGACACTTCCGAAACCCGCACTGATAAGGGCTCAAGATCTTGTTTTGCTGGAGATATTTGTAGAGTTGGATATGTACAGCCCGTTCTAAAACCTTAGATAGAACAGGTAAAATGGAAATCGGGCGATAATTGTTAATGTTTCTGTTGCATTATAAAACTCGCACTTAGGAGGTTAGAACACCATGGCATTACAAAAAAACTCGCTCACTCGAGCTAAAACATATTAACCCTTAAATTTTCACTTCGTGCGCAAGCGATTTCATGATACCGTAGACTGCGAGCAGTCAGTCGAGTCTAAGCTCGGCAGGACTGGAAAGAGCGAAACGGCCGGTGTCTAACCCACACAATCACAGGCGCGCCACCTAGTGTTTCTGTTGTATCAAAAATCGCACTTAGGAGTTCTAGAACACCATGGCATTACCATAAAACTCACTTACTCAAGCTAAAACATATCTGATATATTAAACCCTTATTTTCCTCCTTGTGCGCAAGTGATTTCATAATGCTGTGGTGTCTAACTCACAGAATCACGGGCGCGCCATCTAGTGTTTCTGTTGCATTATAAAAACTCGCACTTAGGAGTTCTAGAACACCAAGGCATTACAATAAAACTCGCCGCACTTAACAGTAAAGTCATTGTTTTTTAACTTGTTAAGGTGCTTCCTAGAGATTTCTCTTCAGGCTTTTCTCCGGCGTTCCATTCCTCGTTCTTTTATACAGTCCTCGCGCAAAAATCTTACGAATACTAATGGCAAAAGTGAAACTCGCAAGCAGCTATTGATCAAAAGACTCCGTTAACAATGATTTCCTTTCCCATACCTCATTTTCTAAAATTCTGGAGTACATAGCTGTTTCTTGACTGGAAGAAGATTTAAAGTAGCGGCAGCGGCGAGAATTGGTAATTTTTGGCGGGCTTTGGACACGTTTTGGAGGGATGGCGATTTCAGTACTCGACCGAATACTGACCATTTGATCGCTTGGTCTTTGTGTTTTCTGCCCCAATAACATCTCCAGGAATTTTGGCCGAGTTACTACAATAGTATTTCCGCAAGCCCGTCATTAAGTATCGGAAATTTTGAAAATCAATAACCGCAAGCCATATCCTCACCGGCGCACGAAACGTCGCCCAAAGGGCGACTGAGGCAGATCTTCTGAGCCCTCAGTCTTTTGGTTTGCGGTCTACACAATGCGATCAAATAACCCATTTTTTTTAGAGGTTTTCAACGGGTTTTGATTTCCTAACAAACACATCTCCTCTGGACCCTGTGTCCAGAAGCGCATACCGTCCTTGCTGGCTTTTTTCGATCAGAGGTCAAATCATAATGTCACACTTCTTTCATATAAAGAAAAAGTCAATTATTATTTCCATTGTTTTGGTTAAATTTTTAACTATAGTGCCTTGAATGTACCAGATTCCTTCAGAGAGATTAAATAAAAATACAAGCACCGAGCACTATTGCGTGCGCACTGAGAAAACTGCAATTTTTTTCTATTCACTGCGAAGCTGCGGTTTAGTAAGCTCATGCCAAAAAGTTTAAGAATTGGTGCGCAGTTAAGTGCAGCCGTATCGTTGAATCTACACACACATAACCTCGGAGAACAACGATTGCACTTTTCTAAAAAATAGACCGTCAAAAACTGCACTTCGTTGCTATTCAGCTTCCTAGCCTCTCATGGCAAAAGCTGGTCTAAAACTTACTGCAGGTTTTGAAAGCTTGCATTTATATCATATAAAAAACGAGCTGACTTAGACATGTTAGAGCACATGTAAACAAAGTAGCTTAAACAGGTTATAAACTGTTACATCTTTGCGCGAGTGCTCAGACTTCGAGGTGGCCGTCTCGCACGCGCAGAAAACACATTCTCCCCTTTTGTATGCTCACCTAAAGAGTTGAAGGAAATGACACTTATCATATTTCTTTGTATTTCTGATTGGATCACGAAGGCGAGAAAAGTTATTACTTTGCACAGTAGGAAATGGTGTTGATAATCTCCTTCTGTAAAGCGTCCACAGCAACGGAGGCACGTTGCGGCAGAGAAAAAAACCTCCTTGCGGTTCCTCATGTTTAACACATGTCTTTTCCTTTGTTTTGTTTTCGATTGCTGAAAAAAATCCACGGACTTTGGCGAATACTTTTCGCAAGCTGAGTGTTTTTTATAAGGCCCACAAGGGGTAAAAATAGATCGGATGGGGAAAACTGGGGCATAGCTTCCTAATGCATGATCACTTAGTTACCACAAGATTTAGAAAATGTATAATATTCCTCGCTTTTCGGTACCAATTTCGTTAATTCATCAATATTGATCAAGATTTTTCCACTTATCCATGGTCCTGAGGTTTTACTTGGTCGCGTGTTTGCTGCTGTTGGTTTTGTCTTTAATACCGGGCAGCAGAGCAATTGGCAGTGCGGATGGTACGGGAAGCAACGGTTCCTTCATTCCGACTTGAAATGAACAAGTAAGTGTGCCTATTAATATTATCGTACTTCTGTGAACCTTTTATCTCCGTTTGAAGGTTTGGCTCAACCTCGTCCCCAAGGCTTTTCCCTTAAAAAATGGGTGGGGTGGCCCACCCATTTTTCAAGGGAAAAGCCCTGGGGACGAGGTTGGGTTTGGCTCAGGTCCTGAGGCCTAGGATGTGAATCGATACAAACTGAAGATACTATACCAGCCGTGGAGGTTAAAATCAGATTTGCGTTTAATTTTGCGTCAGTAATTTCCTACAATATTAACTTGTCGGGGTCCACATTTTATTTCTTTCAGCTTTCTCATTTATACATTATGGGGCAAGGATGATGATGATGATGATGAAACTTTATTAAGGTGTCTAAAGAAGTCTCCTAGCTTAGGTTAAAAACCTATGCTAATTAGGGGACACAAAATAAATAAATATAAAATAAGGTAAAAAAAATTTACATATAAGCGTGGGCATAAAAAAAATTAATGACATTAACCAATATTTACAGTATGACAAATATGTCTATGAATTGCAGAGATGACAACACTTGCATCCATTATCCATTAGTGTAACTATATCTAATGTACGTATTTTGTTTTTGAAACATTTTAAGGTGGTAACTTCTCTCAAGTCTGGGGATAATTCTCCCCAGAGATTGGGCCCCAAGTGGCGGAGGGAGTGCTTGCCATATGTTAGCGTGTTGTACCTGGCAGCAGAGAAATCAGACTGCCTTAAGTTATACTTGGATCTATGCTTAATAAAAATGTCACTGATATAGGGGGGACATAGATTGTTCTTGGCTTTATACATTAAAACACAAAGGTCTTGTAGTCTCCTGTTCTGTAAACTTGGCAGTTCTGCTCTTTTTAGAAGTTCAGGGTAGCTAACATTGTTCCTAAAAAAAGCACGCAGGCCCCTTTCTTGCATCCGCTCAATTTTACGAGAATCACTGGCTCGGCAAAAGTGCCACACAAGGTGGCAATATATAAGGTGCGGCAATATTGCCGTTTTAAAAAGCACAAAGTTTAGCATTTGTCAGAATCAAGTTTCTAAGTCTGATAAGGACGCCAATTTTCTGACCAGCAATTTTACAGATCATGTTAAGGTGCTCTGAAAAATTCAGCTTAGAATCTATTGTGACACCCAACAATTTGAGAGAGTCAGTTATACTAATATCATGATCATTTAATCTGATCACTTGAGTGGTGTTATTATCGCTTTGGCCATGTCCGATGTTCATGGTTTGATATTTCTTCAAGTTCCCGGCTAGAAGATTTGAGTTGTACCAATTAGTGGCTTGCTGTGCACTTTCCTTTAGCATTAACATAACAGAGGACTGATCCCGTCCTGTGTGATAGATCTGATGATCGTCCGCGTACATAGGCAAGTTAGTTGTTACACAGTACGACAAATCGTTCTGGAATATATTCCAAAGTAAGGGACCTAGAGCGGATCCCTGTGGACAGCCTCGGTTAACAGTCCTTCTTGAACTGACAAGGTCCCCAATCTTCAACCGCTAATTGCGGTCACACAGATAACTCTCCAGAAGCCGAACTGTGCTGCTCTCAAAGCCGTAGGCGTTGAGCTTACTCAGTAGTAGTGGTGGATGGAGTTAATCAAACGCTTTTAAAACGCAGAAATCGGTTACGAGTCCGCCACAGCCGCCGTCGTGAAGATAATTTTTGAAGAATGTGGTGTTAACGATGTCGTTAATTGTTAACTGCCGTATTCTAAACTTCTTCAAAAAAAGATTTCAGTACTGCAAACGGCTTATAGAAGTGCGAGCAAGGCAGGAAGAAAATCACTGGCAAAGTTGTTGAATGGATGGAAAACCAGACCGAAATATCAATTAATTCTAAATTTACTATAATGAAGTTGAGGTGTAGAAGGTGAAGACACAGTGTGAAATCGTTCGAGGTCAAATAAAGAACCATAGTCACGCCACTGATCTGTATCTTTGATCCTTTTCTTCTCTTAATCGAACTCGCGAATTTTAATTTCATACAGTTGGTTGTCCTTTCTCATTTTATTTTTGTTCTTAGCTTTAAACACTGGTAAATACTCGCCATTTTAAATTTAGCGATTCGATGCTGCCTTGAACTGAGTATACTCAGTGAAGGAGAGCCATTAGATCCTTCATGTATGATCACTGAATATCAAATGCTCATCGATGTATGACAAGAGTTTCATATATGAATACACTGTCTCTCAAATAGGAATCAATCACACCAAAAAAGGTCTTCTCGACTTTTTAAAGCTATAAAATTCATCTGTTAGCCCTTTTGGGCCCTTTTACAGACCCAAATGACAGATTTCCCTACCCTTTAATATACCTGAAGCCTAAAAAAGTTATCACTTTCGGGCGGAGCCTTCCCGCATAGGCCATCATAGGGAGTACCCCCCCCCCCCCCGGGTTCAAAGCCCAACCTCTTATATCGTCTCTTATATGGGGACGATCTAGTGATCTTCTCTAGATCAGCAAAAAGCCTTCAAATAATCCTTAATAAGCTGGAATCTTTCTGTGAAAATGCCAGCTAAAGCCAATTTCAGTGTAAATTTATGATTTTTAATAACTGTGGTAGGTCTTTACCCAACTACTTGTTCAGATACGGTGCTGATGAACTGCATGGAAAACGTCAAATCCTACTCATAATGAGTCCTTTTGGAAACTTTAATCTCGCTAGGCAAGAGTTGAAGAAAGTTGCACTTAAAGCACTCTATAAATTACGAAAGAAGATGGGAAACCACTTCAGAGAAAATATGAAATTAACGATGAAGTTATTTGATGCACTGATATCTCTCATACTCTTTTATACGAGTAAAGTGTGGGGGATTGATTGCAATGGACAATTAGACAAGGATCCAGCAGAATTAGTTCAAAATAAATTCCTAAAGTGGTTGCTGGGAGTTAATAAATATTGCAACAACAATGAGAATTGAAGCCCAATGTATATAGGAACTTTAAGTTCTAGTTAACCATAACCAAAAATGAAAACAAATTATCCCAAATAGCATACAATAACATTAAATGGAATGAAAATAAAGCTTTCTGGAGCAAAAAAATCAATAGCTTATTGGAACAGATAGGATTAGGAGAACTCTGGATGAAAGCACACTATGTGGACATAACAATCGTAAATATGATCAGGCAACGACTTCAGGATATCGAACTACAAGATGGCTAAGTGAAATAAATAACGACACCAGAAAAGATGCTAGCCAAAGCAAGAAAATGAGAACCTATCGGTTATTCAAAACGATAGACTGAATAGCTCTAACAAATTGCGACTTAGCAACCACAAATTAGCCACAGAGACAGGACGTTATTGATTGATAAATTGATAAATAAGTATACAAAGCACAAGTTAACGATAATAAGATGCCAAAGCCAGAGGCTTATATGGCGTAGGTCAGAGAGTTACAATGTGCTGCTAAGTTACAATGAGAATAAAAATTAATAAGTACAAGATTTACAGAGAAAAAACAAACTATTACAACATATAAAGAATTATTACTGCATGTAAAGAAAAATAAACATAACAATATTAATGATAGTGTGCAAAAAGTTCAAACTTATAATGAGTGAAAATAATCTCTCAGTTTATGTTTATAACTAGAAAGAGTAAGTGAATTACGAAGTGAGAGAGGAATGTCATTCCAAATTTGAGGACCCTGTACCCGAAGAAAAAAAAGAATATTTGTGAGTATGAAGATCTAAGTTGTCTTTTTGCCTGGTGAGATATTGATGGCAATCAGAGTTAAGAACGAAAATAGATGAAAGAGGAGAGGGCAAGAGCTTCTGCATGTGAAGGAAAACAAAGCAAGAAAATTGGTACTCATAAATATTAAATATGTTGAGTATTTTGAATTTGTTAAAGAGCGAGTAAGTATGTGCACGTGGTGGAGAATGAATAATGATTCTTAAAGCTTTCTTCTGGAGACGGAAAAGGGGTTGTAAATGAGAAGAGTATGTGGATGCCCAAATAATAGAACAGTATTGAAGATATGGGAGTATTAAAGAGTTGTATAATGTGCAAAGAGTATTAGAAAGGAAAAACTGTCGTGATTTGATAATAATCCCAGTGGATTTGGCAATTTTGGAAGAAACGTGAACAAACTAAAGAAAAGCCCACCAGTGAAAATATATCGGAAGAAAATACTACCAACGGTTGCAAAATGAGACAGGTTGGCTGCGACTAAGTTCAGAAATGAGGGTAAATTAAATGAAACCGTAGAAGAAATAATGACGACGTGCTGACATTATGATTTTTCAAACGATGTCCTTTGGTCCTAGTAATTCGAGGGAAGCGCAAAGACTTTTATGACATACTTTGAGAGTTTTATTTTCCTTTCAGGGCTTTTCATCAACCGTGGTCTTCTTGTTACTGTGTTACAGTTTAAGAGCAACTGCTTTTGTGGTAAGAAAGTATGAAGTCAAACATTTTCAATTGCTAATTATTAGTTACCATTAAAATAAAGAGTCAGGAAGTACATCTTTGTAAATAAATGTTTGAATTGGTTAGTAGTGAGGTTGTTCTTTAGGGTTTATGTTTTTGCCTACATCCAACTAAATGATATCTAACCGGTGTAAGATCCCTATAAGTAGATTAATTGGCATGATGAATAAGAGAACCAGTTTTAGTTATTGATTTTGCCAACATTTCTAATTATTTCATTATAATATATATTTTTCAACAGGTTGCAAAAGAGAAAATAGTTGAGTCCAAAGACTCCAAAACATTTTCAGTTCACATTTTGGAGAGAGGAACAAAGTTTGAAGAGGGAATCGAAATCGATGAAGACAAGGAACTGGAGTACTTTCATGTTCCGGCTCACAACGGACTCACTGATGCGGACTTCCTTTACGATTTTAAAAATGTAAGTGTTTGTTTGTTTATGGGTAACGGAAGGTAATTTCCAAGCTGAGACACAAACTAACTCCTTTATCTTTCTCTTTTATCAGCGACTGACCGTCATGCGGATTAAACGTGACGCCAAGTGTTATTTAAGTCCACTCCCTGACAGTTTGCCAAGTCCCTCTCTGTTGAAAACTGGATTACAAATGGTACTAATTTTTTAAGAATAGTCAAAGCCCGTTCTTTTGAATTTTTCCCTTCTTTTTCCCGCAATAAGAGACCGTTCTTTACACAAAAGATTCCTGCCGGTAAAAGACTCGGGACATTTATGTTAAACTGAAAACAGAAAGAGAGTTTGCAGTACATGCCAGTTTCATATTGTGTTGCTGTATAATTGTTGTGCACAAAACGGGGAAAACTCTCGAACAGTCGTCTCCAAAATGGCTTCACGCCTAACCATGGTATGGTACGCATCTGGCAGGTTAAAAAAAAAAAAAAATAAACAGTTTCTACAAAGCGAAGAAAAACTCAGATATAAATTTTGAGGGAAAGAGGGAAGGCATCTGTATTCTCTCGTTTTGTTTATTAGCGAGGCACTAGGGGCCGGGGGAAAAGGGACGAGGAAAGTTTTCGCCCCATGTAACGATGTAAGGTAACCCGGCAATTCCGGAATCCGGGAAAATTTTACTTGTGGAATCCGGAATCCTGGGCTTCGGAATCCGTAATTCAACTAATGGGAATTCTATTGACAAGATATCCGAAATCCAGTACCTATATGCGGAATCCACATAGTGGAACCCAGAATCCAAGACTGTCTTGGATTACCTCTGACATGGGGCGAAAATTTTAGGATAGAAATTTATAGCCTGCGCAGCATGGCGGTTTTGTCGGGCGCGCTATCGGGCGGCGAACCGCAAAAGCGCACGAAGCGTCCGCGGACGAGCGGCGAAGCCGCTAGAAAAATAAAAACCTCGTTGCTTCCGCACCAATCTCCTCGCAGTTTCACTATCTTTGCCCACCCTCGCTCACCTTGACTTCTTTGCGCGCCCAACCAAAACTGCCATGCTACGCAGGCTAAAAAATTTAATATAAAACCTATTAGGGTCATTTTCCTGTGTCATATATCGGTAGAATTTCTGAATTATAGGTTCCTCAAACTCCACCGAAGAATAACGTAGTTGTCCGGAAGTATTGGACCATCGGGCAACAGATGGTAAAACGTTTCATGAGAAAAGAAGTGCGGGAATTCTGCGGCCATTTCCCAATGTTTCGCTTGCAAGAGATGGATTTGGATCTAGCTGCTGATCTAAAGAACACCCATTTAGGGCGGACTCGCTTAGGTAACTATAATAGAATTGGACGAAACGCTCATGGATGAACTTTAATGATACTTATAATGCTGTTAGCTGTGTCCTTATGGATCCAAAATTAAGCTCTTTAACCATCGTACCATTTCTGATGTCATCACTGGTTAGGTGGAAGGGTGACTTTGAAAAGTAATTCTTTTATCACCTAGCAATAGTCAGTTACTTGGATCGCGACGTTTCGACGGTGTAATGCTGCTCTTCATCAAGCGATGATGCCCGGGGGCGCCATACAGCGCGCTTAAATACTAAAAAGGGAAGGAAAAAATATTCCTGCCCTTCTATATATTTCAACTCGTGAATTCCTTACCCTGTGACATACACTAAGCCTAAAAAGGTACTTCTTTTGGGCGAAGCCTCCCCTGTATAGCCCATTATAGGGAGTACCTCTCCCCGGCGATGATGCCAATTAGCGGCCAGACAGGACTATAAGTGGCGCTGTTAGCGTTTGAGATCGGTATACAAAACTTTCCTATTCTTAGCAGTCTTAACAATAGTACTGAAAGACACTGACCGTTATATTCTTACGTTTCAAAAGACGAAATACCTGTAAATTTTTCGCTCTCCCTCGAGAGGAAGCCTGGCGCTGGCAATCCAAACAAATGCTACAGAAAATTTTGGTCGTTCCGGCAAAAGGGGAAAAAGTTTATGCCTCGGAAGGTATTATTTTTTTCCGAAAACATTCCAACGGGAATAACTGCTCCATTTAAATTCGTCCTGGATTACTAAATTTTCTATACAAGTGGTAAGCAATCATAGTTTTCTAGGGTACCATCGCGTGGTCTGAAATGAGAAAACAAAACATGCAAACTAAAAAGTAGGGTGGCAAAGGAGGGGGTGGGAGGGGAGGTACCTATCAGGCATCACGCCGTTTTTTTAAGCTAACACGCATCACGGAAAAATAAAGTATTAACTACAAACAAGTATCCTATTATCATTTGATCTGAGGAAATCAGAGGTCAAGGAACAAGAAAAAAAGGCAAGAAGTTGGTGTCATAACTATCTATTTTTAATGTCTCTGCTTCTAGTTTCAAATAATATTTACCATCACTAAAATTTCAAAGGAAAATCGCCTGTCACGCGTTGTGAAAATAGTAAATCACGCATTACGCTGCTATGCCCAATCATGCCTCACGCGGCTAATTTGGGTTCCATCACGCGTCACGGAAAACCCCTTCGCCACGCTGAAAAAGGTCTATTCTGAAAGAAACGTTAAGGTAATTGTTTCCTTTTCAATCCACAGCAAGAGATCTTAGTCGCGCGAACCTTACTGGACTCCCATTCTGCAAGAATAAACCTTTCCCCACACGAAAGCCTGATGGATCACCTGCTTGCCATCCTCACGACATGCTTTTTGATTTTGAAGTCCGTGAGAATCATTGCACGTGGTGGCTAGTTTGCCGATTTAGCGTAGAAAAGAAGAGCGTGATGTGTGAGGACTGGGCACACAAATATAACAGCTTGATCTGCTACACTCCACGTTGTCCTTAGAGGACAAAGAGGAGGACGACGGCGGCGAAAACGGCAAAAAAGCAATAGGTTTAACAGGCAAGACAACAATTTTGCCCTCGCATCTCGCGTTCTTATACATTGTTGCAGAGGAAATGATTAAAAAAGTGAAAAAAATAATATCATGCACTTTTGTTATTTTGCCTCCACTACACAACCGAACACACAAAACAGCACTTGGAGGCATGGGCGCGTCGGTCAGCCAGGCCCAAGAAACACTTTATTATCTTACGTGAAAAACTCCACTGTTACAGTAATTCTAAGAACACGCCACAGCCGGACACGTAAACCCGAAAAAACCAACTATTGGAAAAATAGGGACCGTGTGACCCCAACCTACGCTATGGCGTCGCCTTTGGGGTTAAAAGGCAAAACAAATAAAATAAAGCTTTATAACATGAATACGAGCAGAAAAAGAGATGCTACATAAAGAAGCTAAGAAACATAGGGACCAGTACAGATGGTAACGAAATTAAGGCTAACAGAATAAGTGAAAACTAAACTAAACAAAGCAAGTTGACGCGGCGAGGCCGACAGTAGAATGACACGCATAACTAAACGGTCACTATATCAAACCCCCTAACCGCGATCCCTCGCGTGCTCCACAGAACCCAGTCCTCCGTTCTGTCCCTGCAAAATAATAATTTATGTCAATTCTAATTTACACAAATTGTATTTTCTCGCATATCGTATTTGTCTGTTGGTACTGAAATCGCGGGGGAAACTAAAACGCAACCGTGTTAGATCTTAACCTATAACAACGCGCTCCATCGATTTATAGGGTTAATACATCGTTTTTGCCGGGCGAGGAAATCCGAATATTATAGAAAAAATATTATGAAAAAAATTACTGGAGAAAGTGTCAGTTTATCGGAAGTATGTATATTCAAGAGACCCTTATAAATATGAGCTTATAGCTGTACATCCTTATCGTACCTGAATAAACATTCACACTTCATAACCAGGCGGTGTGCGCACTGGGATTGCGATGCATATTGTAGATGCAGAATTTTCAAGATGGCGGCGAAGGTGGAGAAATTTCGCAGGTTACATGCTTTATTTTTCGATTGACATAGTTCTTTTCTGACAAAATTTTCTACAATTCCATAAACTTATACATATTTAGGTTTTTTCTGTAAAGAAAAAAATATCAATATTTCTCACTACAATCTAAAACAGGGAGCACGA
>BOPM01000206.1:679634-689634 GCA_022179025.1 Porites australiensis
GTAGTGCAAGTAGTGCAGTAGTGCACAGACAATACACATTTTGCCAATGCTGCTCATGCCAATTTTTAAATTCTTGTTAAAATCCAAAAACTTGAACAAGTTTATAACATCTCCAAAGTGCCACTCCACTGAAATCCTTACAGAACTCAGGGGAGCATTGAACGCTTCCATTAAAGGAGTGAGATGAGGGTTCCCGAAAGGCCTTGTAGGTGGACTCTAAGTGGATAAGCTGGATCTCCATATATGCACATTGGTAAGCCTGCTGGTGAAAACGCATAAGCCTCTAGATCCTGAAGAAGCCCGGAATCAGCCAACATGCCGTAATCGCGCCTCTTACGTTCTGAAAAACAAATATCAAATAAATAATTTGAAATTTCCAGGATTTAAAATGAGTACTTTATGATGACTAATCATATATTTTATAAAAGGAACATACCTACTGGACTATCCATATTTTGCAATGAGCCCACTGGGTACAGCAACCGACTAAAACTTCAGGGCGTAGACCCTTTTATGCCCATTATATACAATACTCTGCTGCTCACCAGGTTTGGAGATAGGACACACCGTGCCATCAACAAACCCAAAGCAGTTGTCTAGGGCGGCACCTTTACCTGCGATGGCAGCGCAACAGCGTACTGTTCAAGGAATCCAGGATTTAGCACAGCAGGATTCCACTGAGTGATGCGGTGGCCATCGGTGACGTAGATAAAATCCATTACTGGATTTGTTGTCATACATAGCTCGTGAACAGGTCTTCCAAAACGCGAAATCGTATCATTTAAATGACAAGGGTATGACAGTCGTTTCAGCAGCATGCATACTCCCTCTATTCCATCGCATACGGTTCCTTGGTAGCATTTCAATGTTCCTGGAATTTGCAAGGTTTCGGTAAGCCTGTGGAGATCATTTTTTTCAACACGAAATTCAGCCTTACACTCAGCTTCATCCATGTTTACGAGCGTGAACGGATCGTAACTGTCCCAAGGAAAATCGGGATTCGTGGACTTAAAATTTTCCCACAAAAGGAGAATGTCTTCCCCTAATAACATGTTTTCTGCGTAGCAAATAAGCAACAATAGACCTTGTCACGGTTTTCGACGCCATCTTGACGAGTAGGCAAACGCGTGAGAAATTACAGTGTTTGTATGAGAATCTAATGTCGAATAATTTTCGTAAAACGGCTGTTCTGAGCAAAATATCAATTGTAAACTAAAGCTACAAAGCAAAGGATTGTCCTAAAAAAATTGGGGGGCGTACCTGTGCTTAAATATTTCCAGAGGCTTTGTTTAGATTTTCCATATATTTGTCTGTAATTTTCCAGGGACTTTCTTACAGACAGATGTATAGAAAATTTTAAAAAGTAGTTCTAGGTCTTCTAGTGCATGTAACGCCCTCAATTTTTTTCAGAAGAATCCTTAGGAGTGAAGCTTTAGTTTACAAATCATATTTTTTTCAGAACAGCCGTTCTTAAGGAAATTATTCGACATTAGATTCTCATACAATCATTGTAATTTCTTACGCGCTTGCCTACTCGTCAAGATGGCGTCGAAAACTGTGACAAGGTCTATTCTCTTAGTTCTTTATGTGAAGCCATGATCCTTCATCGGTAGTCTTCTAAGGCGCCGTCCTTCTGAGTATTCACTGCGATCTTAATGTTCGAATTTTGGCGGGAAGCGACGGCTACCACAGCTCCAGGATGGCTCTGCCAGTCCGGTCGCCGTCTCCCCGAAAACGTCTCTATCTCAAGTTCCCTACCATCAAAACAGCTCCACACACAGGCGGCCCAAGCTCAATACAGGAACGTGGACGTGACTCTTGCTTGCGAGCGGTTTTGTGTTACAAACAAATCTTTACAAGCCTTAACGCTTGTATGGGATGTAAACGGTTTTTCTTAAAAGAGAGAAAAAATGTTATGTTTTTAAATAAAATAGACTTATACCTTATTGCCTTGTTGTATTCTTTGTTGTTCGCCCGCGTCTCAGGCCGTTTTGAAGCGTTTTCGGCGAGGGCTCTTGGCAGTGGAACAACAACAAAGAATAGAACAAGGCAATAAGGTAAGTCGATTTTATTTAAAAACATACCATTTTTTCTCTCTTTTAAGAAAAACCTTTGTAAATATTCGTTTGTAACACAAAACCGCTCGCAAGCAAGAGTCGCGTCCGCGTTCCTGTTGCGAGCTTGGACGCCTGTGCTCCACATAATGTCTTTGAAAGCAAGTCACGGTCGATATAAATAGCCTCTGTACAGCCGCTCCCTACCCCCGCAGAAAAAAATCGGGGATGGGGCCTCAGGCTACTTAAGGCATGACTATCTAATTAAATATGCATATTTTGATAAAATTCTATTTGGAATGATTTGCTTCTATCAATGATCCTGAAAATTGAACTACAAATGTAGTTTAATGGCCTTAGCAATATGAGACATTTTAGAACCTCAAATTTTCGTCACGTGAGTGATAATTGAGAACTACGATCAAAACTTTTATTCTAAAATGGGGAAAGAATAAGGAATTAGCAACAAGCCGTTTAAGCTATATTTTAGAGGGTATTAAAAAGGTTCTGTTATATTGGAATCGGTAAATATAGAGAAGGGGTCACGTGACTTATTAATTGGTTAAATAGCTAATAGTATAAATAACATTTCCAAACATACAAGGCAGATTTACGAATTACACTGTTTATGTAACATTTTGGTAGTTAAAACTCCTAAGATTAATATTTTCAACCCTTCCACGTTTAGGAAAATATGTTTTGTGAGGCCATTGACGAAGCAATGTCACATGTTGTTTTTGTTGAGCCACATTTGTAGTTCACTTTTGAGGATCATTGATGGAAGCAAACCCTTGTAAATAGCATTTAACAAAATATGCATACAGTGTTTAATTAGGTAGTCATGGGTAAGTGGCCGGAGGCGGATGCACACATGCTAACTGTCAATGACTGACACAAAATCAACATCAACCAAAGCGATTGTCTAAAATAAGGTTCACTAATGTTGATTCGCTGTTACCACCCATATTGTGACGTCACCATACACTTCCCTCCTTCCTGCATTTCCTGATTTACCACATTTATACCCATTTCACACTCACAAGCGGCCCTTTTCAGACAAGTCGAGATTTTTCTTGGTTTGCTAACTGCCTGGTTATACTAACCTACGGTAAGTACTTTTCTTTTTTATACAATTATGCTTCCTCGCGCGGGGCAATAAACTTTTGAAACAGATCTCTACTGATTGCTACAATAACTGTCGCTAGACTGTTCAGTTAATTTGAAGGTAATTACCAAAGGAGGAACTACATAACATCGTACTTCGGTCTAAAAATTCACATTATCTAAAACTACTGTTATAGCGCTATAACAGCCAACTAGCAAAGATTTTACCTATACGCGCTCGCTGTTCAATTTGTTTAGTAATGTCACAAATTACCGAAATTTACGTAAAAGATGATAGTGTGAAAGAGTAACTGTTTGATTACAATTCGATTGCATAAGCGAAAATTAACTTGAAAATAGTGAACTAAATTGTTCTACTGCATAAAGAATTTGAAATCCCAACTTTACATAGCATTTTTTTCGAGATATTGAAATTGATGTTTTTGTCCGAAGTTGCGCACAGGTCATTTCGCGCAAAATTTAGCGAACTTAGAATCCTCGAAAAATCACAAGTCCGCGAATATTCACCATACAGATTCATATTTGGTCTCCTTTTAAAGGCTAGGAAGTCTACTTTTCAAGAAAAATGAAGATTTATGGTGACCGATGAAGCCTTCCGAATTATTTTGCTTGAAAGGCTCACAGGCTTTATTGTGCTTCTGCCTCGCACGCAGCCTCGCGTCCTCGCGTCTTCGCGCGGCTGCTCGTTGATAATAAAAACTGTTAATGGATGGTATCTTTGCTTAAATTAAAGAACGATCTCACAGCCGGTATAATTCTCTATAAATGGTGTAGCTTCCATTAAAGCTACAACTCTTTCTTGTAAACCTGGATCTAAGGAAATGTTTAACTGCTTTTGGACTAAGCTGACTCTGTCAGGAGAAAAAAAAAACACAGGAAGTGAAAATATAGGAAAACGGCCAGCTTCATGACCTCCCATGTAAGACAGGCTGTTTAATAACATATGTTCAGTCAACACTAGAATCCTCCCCCGCTAGACAGAAAAGAAGAGGAAAAAGCGACATTTTAACATCCCCACTCTTGAGCGACCACCTAAGCTACCAGCAGATTACTATTTATAAATCCAATGTAGGATTTACCAAGTTACAGTGAATTTTGTCCACCTAACCTTTCGTCTTCCACGAGGAAACCGAAACCGATAGTACTGCTGGGACAGGAAGAGCAAGTCCCGTTTTTCTTGGCAAACATCCCTTTCGTAAATCTTATCAATTCAGCCCAGGCGGGTGTGAGATAACTACTGATTGGTTTAAAGCGCGAGAGGAGGACAATAGCTCTTACATTCAGGTTAACCTAATTAGACCTTATTAACATGTTAATGCTAGAACAAAAAAGGGAAAATAACATTTTTGGTGAGTTATTTTAAGATCCAACGACGCGACAGCAACGAGAGCGTCACAATAACAAGAAGTTTATAAGCAAAACAATAAATTTGCAAGTGCATCACACTTTTTTGTACATTTGTTCGCCGTTTTTGTCCTACTACGACGTGAAAATGCCTAATTTCGCGTTTTACGGAGAAAGTAAACAAGCAACGACGAAATTTTATTCCTCTCTCTGAACTTAAATATGGTCCCATAGAATTCAATTTCAGGAGGGGTCACCTGCATTTGACAAAGTAACTGGGGGTAGGAATAATCACGATAAAGACTGAAAGAACTCAAATTTACTTTTTAAGCGACTATCTCGTTGCCGTCTCGTCGTTGAAAAAAAAAAGTCCCTATTACTAAAACAGATCTCCTATCGATAGTGTGGTGTTGTCTGTTGACGATATAGCTTTTTTACAATTTAAAAGAATCTCTCGGGGCTACACATTCCGGACGACCTGAGGGTTTGGCATTGTCGCAAGAAGGTCAAGTTTGTTAACTGATCCACAGTCAACTATTTATAGTAATTTTATAGTATTAGGCTTGGCAATTGTTAAGCTGACTCTTTAAGCTGGAATATCCAAACTGTTCCTACTTATTGTCCGCTTTCGGGCACTGGACTGAAGAAAGAATGAAGCTTTATTCAATGTCGGGTTTGATGAGGTTGGTAAGACCTCTAGAAAAAATTATATGTGCTAATAAGCCGAGAAAAAAAAAACCCAAAACAAATAAATAAAATAACAGAGAAGTAAAGAGAAATCGAAAAACTTATTTACAATATAAAGCCTAAAATTCCGTGAAATAGCTATTTATAATAAAAAGCCTGATTACATAGTTATTATGTAATCAGGCTTTATAGATATTACTGAGAATTAGGTAGAACCGTAGCTGGCGGAATGCTTGTTTAAAAGCTGACAATGTACTTATGGATCTTAAGATATCAGAAATCTTGTTCCAAGTAATAGCCGCCAAGTATTTTACTGAGTTCTTGCCATAATTAAATAGTCGTAATTAGGTTTCGGTTCTTGCAGCTTGTTAACCTCTCAGGTTTTTGATGTTGTCTCTTAACCTAAAAGGTCTCTCTAAAGAGTTTATGGTTATGTTGTGTCTGTCATTTTACTGTCCTTTTTTTAGTAGTTCCCATTCACAGAAGTAACCATGGACAGCTTTTCTCGGATCGTATTTTGCTCAGTTCTGTTATTTCAACACACGTGGTCTCTAGGTAAGAAACGTTTTATGTTATTTTTTAAAGCTTTTCCGATTGTAAAATTTTCTGAAGCCCTAAATGTTAAGCATCTTAGATTTTGTGTGAAAAAAGAACTCGTAAGTAAGGAAGCTTTTTGCTTTTTGCTATCTTCATTTTCTGTCAGTGGTTTGGGGTCTTGATCGAAGTCGGGGTATACCCATCATGATCTATTTCAGTATTCCACCTTGTTAGACCTCTTCCCATCATCATCAAACCCACCCGGTATTCGACACAAACAAGACAAATGCTAATACGGATGTGATGCTCGTAGCAAACTATTATTATTTTTATTATTATAATCATAACTATAACAAAATTCCCAAATATGATTGGCTATCAACTGCCCTGATTTCAGCCTTAATTGGACAATTTAATAGGACAGTACGCGTCATGCCTAAGTAATTGGACAGTACGCTCCATCACGCGCGCTTAAATGGCTTTTTTTAACTACTAGCAAAAAAAAATTGGAATTTCTTCTGTTTTGATTTTGAAAAAGGGCCTTATATATTACAAATTTTGTTAAAGTTATGATTAATTGGTAACAGAACTTCGTGTCGTCCAATTCAGTCTGTAATCATACTCGTCATTAAACAAATCGGACTCCCGCTGCGCGGTCGTCCGATTTTGTTAATCACTCGTATGATTACAGACCGAATTGGACTCCACTCAGTCCTGTTACCATTACTTACTGTATCATCATCATCATCACTATCATCATCATTATCATCAGCATGATCATCATTATTATTATCATTAAATACCATAATCTTGGTTCCTTTATAGTTTTGTCCTTAAAAGCCCAAACCAAATCATGGAGCTAATTTGTCTCTCACTACTTGATTAACTGAGTATTTTCTACATGGTTGTTTACCGTCTCTAGTAGTGTCGTGTTTTGAACTTCATGAAGATTGATGTTTCCAGGGATTTTACAGATATTCTCTTCCAGACTTTTCTTAATCACTCCAAGGGATCCTTTGACAACTGGGACCATTTCTGTTTTCCTTAGACACATTCGAGGTCTATACTTTAACAGCTTTTCTAGCACTTTGATACAAGTATTTCCGTCAGACGGTGTTGTTAACCGATGAGAGTACTTTTATTATCTTTATTGTTCTTCGCAACGACGTCTGGACAGTTAGCGGATATGGTTCCTGTCTGTATAGGTGGGCATGTTGCATAGGATGGTAATGGTGATTCAATAACATGGTCATACCATTTGTCTGCTGCATTTATATGGTAATGTTTGCACAATGTCAAGTGTAGGTACGCTGCCAAATCGTCCCTTTTCAATCCTAATCCCTGGCGGGAGCTCTTTGGGTTGAAGGCTAACTCATGCTTATCTTTTTTAGCGTCTTGTGGAATGGAATAAAGTTTTTCCTTTCCTGATGTTGGCGAAAGTATTCAAGCAAGGGATAGGTAATCGATGCTTACAGGCCATGGTAGTGGTTTTGTAGTTCAACTCTAGCTAAAGAAGGCCTCTTTCGCCTTCCTTTCTCGGTAGATGTTTCTCTAGAAGGGCACAACCTCTTCAATTTTCTTTATCCTTGAGCTTTTTTGAGCTTTGGGTTAGATTTTCTGCTTGAATATCTCTCCGACAACTGAGGACAGGTCACCTGTCGTCCTGGGCAGCGTTAACCTGAGGTTATATTTTGATCCTGGTTTTTTTTTTTCTCTTTTTCAAAAGCATTCTCCCAAATAGTTTTCTCTATCCTTTTAAGATCATCCAATCATCATGTTGTAGACAACAAGAATTAAACTGAATTTGCTTTTTAAGCTTTCAAATCAGTGTGAATTCAAATTTTGATCTAGGCCCGGGTTATCTTAATCCAGCTTTGAACAACTCGGCCCTGGTGTTCAAGGAAACTGCCAGCCAGTTTTCTCTTTACTAATTTTTTGATGTTATTTGTAGGCTCTTTCTAATTTCTTAATTTCTGTATTTCCCTTGGAATTCTCTTTTTTTGAGAACTTTGCCGCTGTGTTTTTACATTCTATTTTTGTGCGCGCGATAACTGCTGCTGTGATGTAGATGAGCTGGTTAATTATCAAAGTAAGATGGGTAGGAAGCGCTTTCTTACAGTGCGACTACTATAACCTGGGCCACTTAGACAAAGTTGACATATCGAATTACAGGAAGATAACAATAAGTTCCAAGAAAGGTGGTTGTGGGCCAATCAGCAACTCATAAAAAAACAGTTACTCGAAGCACACAATTTAAATATTGATAGCAAACGTTTTCCAAGAAAGCAAAATATTTCACCAGACGATCTTTTTCTATTCGAAACTTTACATATAACACCCAGGAGACATATTTGTTTTGTTTGACACGCTGTTTTTTGTTTTCATCTGCAAGCAACTTCTTCGTTTCCATTACCGTGCTTTGCAATAAACTGCGACCTCAAGTCAAAATTGCAACTGATCTTTACATTTTTCCCTTCTGTCACTCAATCTAACAAACCTCTCAGAAAACATTGACTATTTTCCAATTCCCCATAATACACTCTGTTTGCCCCCCAAATTTTGCATAACTTATTGTCTTAAAATGCTCTTGGGAAAATGCAATACTCCCAGGAGCATTTAAAAACAATGGTTTATGCCAAATTTGGGGAGCAAACAGAGTGTATTATGGGGAATTAGAAAATAGAGAATGGGCTTTCTTCAGCCGGTACAAGAGGTCATGTCTGTAGGTTCTGATTGGTTGATTTCGATCCATATTGTTTATTTCGTTTCGTGGTAGTTATGATTGATAACTAGCTTTCTCCGAATGTACTGTTATTTTCCTGTAATCCGATTGGCCAACTTTGTGTAGGTGGCCGTGGTTATAGTAGTCGCACTGTAATGCCCTACATCATACTAAATCATACATGATGGTTTATCTTTGGTTCTTCAGTGATATTCATGTAGAAGTTTTTTCATTAGTGAGTTATTCTTTTACCTTTCCCATTCCTAAAGTACGAGCAATTTCATGTTAGCTGTCTCTTCTGATTGAGACACTCGTGGGTTGACTCTGGCAGAGGTGACATTTACTTTCTTTAGACATAAGTCACTCATCAGTTTGCATTTGATCGAGGGTTAGTGCTTCCCTGTTCAATTCTGCTGAGAGAGTCTCAGATGCGGTCCGGGCTGCCCGCCTTGGATAGTTCCACGTCAGTGAGCCTTTTGTTCTTGATGTTGTCCAATCGCATATTCGCAAGCTTGTTTGCATCAAGGATAGGCCTGGATGTGGTTTCTGCTATCTGAAGATGTTTTACGTGACAGTCGTGTTGCAGCATTTTGCGGGGTTATTAACCTCAGTATAGAACGCTTCCATCACTTGCTTATACTTCTTTCTTATTCACTTTTTCCCACTTATCTTTGACGGATAATGTTTTGATAAGACCAGAAGGCTTACTTTAAGAGGTTTCGCCAGCGAAGGTTATGTAATCTTCTAATTCTTGATGGGAGGAGCTTGCTCCAGTAGCAGTCTTAATTTACGACCTCAGCGTGGTTCCTCACTGAGTTAGGCGGCCCTTGTTCACCCACGAGACGACCGATGCGGTCTGAAAATCTATTGGTGTTATTTTCATCTTAGATAATCTGTACTCGTATTCCTGAGCAGGGGCGTTCAAAAGTAAATTGCTTCCTGACGGGGGAAAACGTTTTGCAACATAGGAGTTAATTTGCCTGTTCAAATTAGGCTTTAATTGTTGAATCATTTGGCCTTCAAAGATTCTTCGCTGATGGGAAGATTTGGCCGTGCAGAGTACAACTAAACTATTATTATTATTATTATTGTTGTTATTATTATTTAACGTTAAAATTATTCAACCTATTGACTTCAGTGGTGGCTAAAACTGTCCCTCAGTACTACACTGTAGTTATGGACGTTGTGACTATTGTGACAACTGTTCCCAATTCTAATGGTCACAGAAAATTTGAGGCTTAACTTTGACTTAGGGAAGATTAATCTACTTTTATGATTACCATTTGATAGAGAATTGCAGCAACAGCCTAGGAATGAGCACGAGGAACAAAATAATCCCGGATGAGAGCATCACATCATCATCCTACTTAAGCTCCGATCGCGCTCCTTCTTATGCAAGACTGGATGGACCGAGGGCCTGGTGCTCAGCTCCAGGAGATAACTCATCTTACATTCAAATCCTTCTGGAGGAGGAAACGCTAATTACTGCGATAGAAACTCAAGGAAGTCGTTATGATTCCATTTGGTCAAG